>CM031237.1:382500368-382979180 GCA_018340775.1 Taxus wallichiana var. yunnanensis
AATTTCCCATTAGAGAATATTTCTTCATATGTTCCATGTTTTAATCCAAAATTTCAAACTGTTAATTAGGTTGGGCAATTTATGAGGATCGCACAACTTCACTCCATATTTGTTTTTCGAAAGAGACTTTGTTTTGGTTCTCCATCACCAAGAAAATAATCAGAGATGAATAAGAAATAGGGGTGTCAAAGATTCAATGTGGAGAGAGAGAGAATTGGCCATATTCGCAAGCATCGAACACAACACAACCTGATCATATAATTCCTGATCTTCCTATAGAAGATACTTATCCGAATCTACCTCAACTTACACCATCTTCTTATCCTAAACCCCCAACCTCTCAGCCATCACCACATCCTCAATCAAACCCTTCCCATCTAACAACCTAACCAATAAAAACCTCCCTCCCTACCCGCTCTTTCTCCACAACCGCCACCGCCGTAGAATTCCTTGAGAAAACTGCAAGTGAACCAAAGAAGGTGCGTTAGAGACTAAGGCTACTGGCATAAAACCTTTCCTAACCAAAAATAGAGACGTAGGGGAGAAATTCATAGAGGAAGGGCCGAGTCCAAGCTTATTCTCTATCAACACATCAATAAAGCCATAAAATTACCTAGGATAGAAGACACAATCCAGGATATGGTCACCTTTCCTTATCCAGTTTGGAACAATTTCCGTACAACTCGCATCACCATGCCCAACTATCTTGTAAATAGTACAAAAATGGGGATGATTCATACACTAAAGTATGTTCTCATGAACCACATTTTGAAGAAAGGAGAATAAAGGGAGGCATGGGCTTTCGCTTATGGATAATTATCACAAATTATTGCAAAGAAAACTGCAGTACGAGATAAAGTTGTAGAATACACAATAATAAAACTACCAAGGGCCTTATAAATGTCTTGTTGGTGCGAATCACAACACCCCTGAATGTCTGCAACTCGATGGGTTGAGACTCTCGGTGTGGATTGCATAACATGGAGCTTTTCCCAAGTGTGGGACCTTGAGAAATCGGAAAAGCTCTCCGGATGAAGGCGGCACCTATTCCTCTGTTCGAGATGCACATAAAAATGTAGAGGGTTTACTCAAAAACTTAAACTAACTTTCCAAGGAGAAAGGGTATGAAGATGCATAAAAATAAAACCTAAAATAACAAAGGTGATGCACCAAGGAATGAAGAACACCGATCTTGCCAAATAAACACATGACTATTAAAATGCAATGCAAGACCATGCACTGAGATAACCGTGAGTTTGCGGTGAAAGATCAAGAGGATGGAAATGAACGAGAGATAGGTTTGAGAATCATCCATGCACATGCATTGTTTGCTCCAAATATTGATACTGACACAACTGCAAAATGCCAAGAGGCAAAGTTGTATTACAGTTTTAAATGGGAGGTTTGAACTCCACAAATTCACTGCCAAAGAGAAGAAGGAGGGGCAAAACAAGAATGTCCAACCTTTAGAAAGAAGACCCTCCTTACAATTTATAGGAAGAATGAGAGAGAAAAGAGAGAGAGATTCCAAATCTACCCAACCACCTCTAGGTTGCATTTAATTCATGTAAGCTTTCCGAAAAGTCCAACCTTGCATGAATCTGAGCTCCCTGTGAAAAGTTATGGCCATCTGAATATCTGTGCGAGTGCACTTCTGTCGGTGCTCGAGAATGTTACGCCTCCGAAGATACGCCAAAAGCGCATCCATTTTTGTTGTTGACTCTGTCTGCCGTGCGCCTCTTACTGCGCCATGGGCGCATCCATTTTCATGTCGAAAACTTTTGTCGTGTGCCTCTTACCTGCGCCATGGGCTCATCCATTTTCGTGTCGACAACCTTTATGGTGCACCTCTTACGTGACGGCATAGGCTGTTGGTGATGCAATAAAAGTCGTGAAGTCTGAGCTTCTTAGATTTCCATATCCTTCTGTTTGTCTATATCTACCCGGGGGGAAGATATTTACAACAATTTGGTGACTCAACGGGATCACACGCCTACTAGAGTAGAAGATTAGTGGCCTTTTAGTGATCCATTGGGCATGGAGTCATAAGCAATAACCTGAAACCAACTTGATTCCTGATCCCGAGCCTGATATCGTAACTCCTTCTTTGAGAGCATACTGAAATGTAGAAATTCAACCTGAGAGCAACAAAACCTGTGTCGGAGCACTTAGGGAAATTGAAACCTAACTACAACAAGATGATGTGCATACGCACTTAGAGGAATTTTAAATCTAGGCTAATATTTACAAGGGTAAACCTTTTCCTTTTAGTAGCAATGTTTAAGATAGATTCCGTTAACTGGAATCGGGAGTTCTTCTCCATCCAATGTAGAAAATTGGAAGGCATTACTACTTTTGCATTCCGTGACCATATAAGGGCCATTGCAAATGGCATCAAACTTGGAATGCTTTCCTGGTTTTTCCCGATCTGCATTCCATTTCAAGACTAGGTCCCCTTCCTAGAAGGTCCTTGCTCTTGCCTTCTTATCAAACCATCTTTTACTAAGGCCTGATCCTTTTCAATCTCCGAAATGCATGTTATTTGATTTCCTTCAATTCCATCAACTCTTCATACTTGGCCTCCATTGGTTCGAACTCAGATAACTCCAACTACTTCATGAGCTCCAATGTTGGCAATTCTAATGATATAGGTAATACTACCTCTTTCCCATAGACCAACTTGTAGGGAGAATTACCAGTAGATCTATTTGGTGTTATCCTGTCAGCCCATAATGCTGATTTTAGCTTGGTATGCCATGTCCTTTGGTTTTCATCTAGAGTCCTTGATGATCCTTAGAAAATTCTTGTTCGTGAACTCTGCCTATCCATTACCCTGTGGGTAATAATTTGAAGAGGTGCTCAAATAGATTCCATTCTTGACAACCCATTCGTAATCTTGGAACCTATGAATGCTAATGCATTATACGATATGATAGTGGCGGTACCGAACTCGGTCACTATTCCTTCATAAAAGTTCTAGTATGTTAGACTCATTTCCTTCTTTAAGCGCTCTCTTGCTTCGGTCCATTTGGTGAAATAGTCCGTTGCCGTGAGAATCCACTTGTGGCCTTGGCTTGAGTTAGGATTTATGACCCCAATGAAGTCCAATCCCCATTGCATAAATGGTTGGTCAACCAAAATTGGGTGCAATGGAAGTCTTTGCTAGTCTTTCATTTCTGTGAAGAGTGCACATTTCTTGCACTTTCTTATCCATGTATAGTAGTCACTTGAACAACGTCGGCCAATAACATCCTGCCTTCATTATCTTGAGAGCTATTACTCATGGGGCAAAATGTCCTCCGAAATCTCCATCATGAAAATCTCGTAACACCCTCTCAATTTGACCTATCCCAATGCACCTCAATAGAACTCCATTGATGTCTTTTTTAAACAAAACATCATCAACAAGAACATATGGAATGGCTTGTAATCTAAAGTATCTCCTTTTTTCTTTGCTCAATTCTGGAGGGCATAGGCCTGCTTGTAGGAAGTGTATCATATTCTGAGTCCAACAAGGAGAGGGCACATCATCATTTTCCTGTTCTTGACCATCCTTTAATACCAATACAGTCTCTTTTTCATCAACTGCTTCAACTTGTTGACTCAAGGCTAGTTATTCGCATAGTCCCTTCCCACGTACTAGTTTGGTGACCTTGATCTCGATGTCATATTCCATGACACGAGTTATCCATCCTGCACATTTCTCATTCAGATCCTTGTTTAGAAAGAAGTCCTTGACTCCCGCATGAGAGACCAATAATTGGATCTTATTGTTTGAGACTAGGTGCTTGAATTTCTTTAAGCTCTTGATCACTGCAAGGACATGCTTTTCAATGAAAGAGTACCTTGTTTCGTATTCCTCTAGGCCTTAACTGGAGAAAGAAATTGGTTCTAATCCTTCTCTGTTTTGTTGTACCAAGATTGCAGAAATTGTGTCTCCACCACCAAAGGCATATAGCATGAAATCCTTGGAGAAGTCTTGATTGACGAGAGTCGGAGCTTGAGATATAGCCTCTTTTATTGCCTCAAAACTTGCCTTGCCTTTAGATGTCCACTTAAATGCCATGCTCTTCTTCAACATTAGTGTTATTGGCTTTACGAGAGCTACAAAGTTTGGAACAAACCTGCGGACAAAATTGATCCTTCCCAAAAAGCTCTGAAGAGCCTTCTTATGACTTGGCAATGGCAATGCTCGAATTGCTTCAACTCTTTCTGGGTCAATCGTCAACCCCTCCTTTGAAACAATATGGCCTAGAAGCTTTCCCTCATGAGCCAAGAATATGCATTTTTTGGGATTTAAAGATACCCCAAATCTTCTACACCTCTGAAATACCTATCTCAGATGAAAGAGGTGATCTACTGCATTTTTGGAGAATACAGTGATGTCATCAAGATATATCAGAACTATTTTATTGATCAATCCCTTGAATGCCATATCCATTGCCCTTTGGAAAGTGGCTCCAGCATTTGATAGTCCAAATGACATCTTCTTGTAGGCATAGGTGCCCCATTTGGTGGTGAAATCCGTCTTGAACTGGTCATCTTCTTTCACCATTACCTGATTATACCCTGAGTAGCCATCTAGGAGAGAGAATCTCTCCGAACCGGATACTACTTGCAATATTTGTTCCATTGAAGGAAGTGGGTAATGGTCATTGAGAGACGCCCTGTTGAGGTATTGGAAGTCCACACACAACCTGATTTCTCTGCTCTTCTTCCGACCGGAACCAAGTTTGCAACCCAGTTTGAGTGCTTGATCGGAAATATAATGCTTGCCTCTATTAGCTTGTTTAACTCTTTCTTCATTAGACACTCAATGTGAGGGTTGATTGGTCTCTGCCTACGCCGGATGGGCTTAGCATCGGATCCAATTCTATGGTATGTTGTGCCAACTTTGGATTGAAACCTCTTAAGTATTCATAGCTCCAAGCGAAGACATCTGGAAATTCTTTGCAAAGTTGTATGAAATCTGATTTATCCTACTCAAGTGGCCACTTGCCAATTTGAAGTGTTTTCCTTCCCAACCGGAATTAGCTCACGAATCTTCTCTCTTGACCCGTATGTTATCCTTCTCCTTACAAAACTGGTCATTAGGGTTGAAGATAGACTCCAATGTTACTAAACCCTTTGGAAGCTTTTTGTCCGCAGGTGCAGTGACTTGATCCCCCATCTTGCTTTGCTCTAGTCTATCCGATTCCTAGCCGAGAATTCAGCCTCTTCTTGTAAGAAATTGATGATCCGTTGATTGTTCTCAAACACCTCCCGCCTTGTGTTATTATCTCGGAACTTTGGCCTCACAATCCCATGGATATGTGGCTGCATCTTTTCCCTTTTGATGTTGTCTACCGCATCAAACATTGCTCCAACTGCTGCGAGCCTATCCGCGGCTTCAATTTTCTTCTGCGTATGGATACGATGCTGAAAGCTTTGAAGTCCTCAATGAGGTCCCATACCCTATTCTTGTAGTTCTTGACAGGTCATTCTTTGTAGCATGTTCTCCCTCGACTTGATTGACGATCAGCTCACTATCCCGAACACCTGCAAGTTCTTTATGCCCTTTTTCCTGGCCCAATGAAGTCCATGAATCAATGCTTCGTATTCAGCCGTGTTGTTTGAACAGGAAAAATAGAAACGGAAAGCTAAATAATATTTGATGCCTTGAGGTGAAACAAGCATAGCTCCTCCTCCTGCACCTTGCCTACTCCTTGATCCATCGAAAAATAACTGCCATACCTCATTGTCATCCTTATGGTCTAGTTTGGTGATGCTAGGAATAGACTGGTTTTCTTCATGTATGCAATAGACTCCTAGCTCAGATTCTTCTACTTCTTGGTAGGGATCAAAAGCATGTACCTTGCTTTCCCATTCGTCAAGAGTCAAATCTGGGATGCTTCCAACTTTGGTGTCAGCTTCATCTGTGCTTGGATAATCTTCTTGATCAAATGATGAATAGTTGGCATTGATTTGGCTTGGAGTATGAGGCTCAATATGAATGTTTGCAATTGGTTTGGATTTGATTGTGACCTTAGTACCATATCTTTTTCTAAACAACATGTGTGACCAGTCGGTAGATAAGTAGCCTCCAATTTTGGCTGTGAAATCCCTTGATAAGCATAGGGTAAAGAGTGGTGGCAAATCTATCACTGACACATCTTGCAAAATGGTAACGTTGGGGCATGTATGCAATGTAAGATTCAAACCTTTAATCACTCCCACCATTGCTTCTGCTATCCCATCTAATTACACTACCCCTTTGATATGACTTCGTATTAGAGACGCACGGTGATCAGCTATTTTCTTGGGCATGACAGAACTACTTTCCCCAGAATCAATCATGCAATTGTGTACTAGTTTATCCCCAATGATTAATGAAACATAAAATGGAGGGGGTTTCAAAACTTTACCCTATTGTCCTCGTGATTCCCTTCAGTGAGCAGCATTTGTGAGGACATCCTCTTGCATAGGGACCGCTGATTTGAAGTTGACCAATTCTTAATGGCGGCTTGTAGAAGATCTCTTTGGCCCAGGATGGATAAAGATTCCCACATTGATATATTCACGTTTGTCTTCTTCATTTGATCAATGATGCTAAATGGGGATGAAAGATCTCTTTGTTGTCCTTTAAACCGCACATTCCTTTCTTGTGCATGGGCAGCAACAGCTGACATTTGAGTTGGTTTAGAAGGTGGTTTGGGCTGTCCTTGCATGTTTGGAGCTGCGTTTTGCTTGCCGACACCTTGTGGAGTGATGGAAGGTTGTAGATCACTTGGAGCCAATGCCCTTGCCCTTCACCAATATTCCTATTCTTTGATCTTGTGTTAGCTGCTATACTCTGAGAAATTGTTTGATTCATGCCACAAAAATCCTCAGCTTGCCAATTCGCAAGTGTGGTATCATTTGTAGTTGTGTTTTGCTGAGATGTCCCTTGTTGCTGATTTGTTTCTTGACTCACTTCACCCTCAACGCCAGTAGTTGTCACCATCAAGGCTTGGTTCAAAGCACCATTAAAGCACATAGATTGGTTGTGAGGTTCATTGCATGGGAAACACCAATCATACTCTTGAGCTATGTTGTTTTGCACTGGCACTAATGCTTTAGAAGCAGATGCAACATTGGGGTTATAGGGCTGAAATGGTCTATTAGTGGGAGGCCTTACTTGGCTTTGATTTGCAGCTGGATTGGGTGGCCTATTGGGCTGGTATGGTGGCCTAGCCTGGTATTGCGCTTGAGGCTGATATGGTCTAGCACTTTGAGCTTGCTATCTTTTGATAGTCACCAGCTCATTTCCAAGGTTCTGTAATTGTTTCATAACCTCCTGGAGTTCATTTGAAGCACTAGAGGATGAAGTAGAAGTTTCATTTGAACTTTGATTTCTAGGAGTGGGAATAGGAGCCAAAGTGGGTGCGACTAGTGCTTAGATTTTATAAGTTTGGATACAAGGGCATGGGAAGCCTAGGAGCCAGTTTACCCGGCTTGAATGAGACAGTTTTCGGCCCTAATGGCAATGCTATAAGTAGCGAGTAAGGTTTTCCTCCCATAGATTGAATTAACATAGAAATATCAGAATTCAAAGCTTTAAGATAGTATAGAAAAGCACCTTGGATGTTGGCCTAACGCCACTTTGGAATTCTATCCCAAGACCTTTGAAATCTAAAGTTGAAGTCACCATTTGCTCATTGGGAGCTCTCTTGATAGTTTCCAATTGTTGCAAAGAGAGACAAATTGTCTCCCTTTTCCCCAAACTACTTATGGAGAACTATGCATAACTGATTCCAATTTGTGATAGAACCAGCTCCAAGGCTCCTAAACCATTGCAATGCCTTCCCTTTGAATGAAGATTCCAGTAATTTGACAGCCACATCCATTTCATTTATCTCATGGATTGCACAGACGTTAGCAATGTCTTTGACATGATCACCAGGAGTGGTATGATTTTCTCCAAAGTGAAAAATGGAATGTTCTTCAACGCTGTGATTGGGCGGATTCGTGCATTGAGGGCAAGTGGGCTGCTGCCAGTGAAATTGACAAAGGGATTCGGTGGTTGCGCCATTCTGATTGGCCTGAGAACCCTTGTTGATGCGAGAAAAGGTCTACCAGGTGGAGGTGTAGACAAAGTCCGGTTAGGTGGAGATGGTGACCTTTGTGGTCTTCTTCCTCTCCTTCCTCTTCCTAGTGATAGTTGCAAGTGGACAAATAGCCCCTCTTCTCGAGTATCAGACCTGGTTCGAATTCTTCTCATATGCCTGGGAAACTTTTGTTGCTACACCATTGAATTCTACCCCTTCTGATTCACCAGATGTGTTAGATAATGAGCCTCAAAAGGCTAGATTATGCTAGGTTACACACCATACCTGACAAATATTAAAAATAGAATTTTGAAAGACCTGTATTTTTGAGATTTTAGAGTTTGGAATTTGATTTGGAATGACAGTCCTGAAAACCCAAAAATGCCAGACTTCCAAAATCATGAAATCTGAAATACCAAAAACCATGAAAATTTGAAAGTCAAAATCCCCAAAATCTAAGAATACCCTTTTGAGATTATCCCCTGATCTATCAACTGGTGAAATTTTGACTTGTTTTGAGCAAGATAAGTCCTTGAAAATCGATTTCAAAGTTCAGCCTGGAAGGTGAAAAAAATTGGAATTGTAAAACCTACAATTTTGTCCAAATTTCTTGAAAATTCCTTCAAATCTTGTGGAATGACCTCTTGGTCCCACCGGCGTGCCAAAACTGTTGATGCGAATCACAAGAGCACCCCCGAATGTCTCGCAACTCGATGGGTTGAGATGCTTAGTGCGATTACATAACATGGAGCTTTTCAAGTGTGGGACCTTGCGAAATCGGAAAAGATCTCGGATGAAGGCGGTTCCTATTCCTCCATTCGATGCACACATAAAAATGTAGAGGGTTTAATAAAAACCTAAACTAACTTACCAAGGAGACAAGGTAAGAAGATGCATAAAAATAAAACCCGAACTAACAAAGGTGATGCACTAAGGAATGAAGAACACCTATCTTGCCAAATAAACACAGACCATTAAAATGCAATGCAAGACCATGCACTGAGATAACCAGGTTTACGGTGAAAGATCAAGAGGATGCAAATGAACAGAGAGAGGGTTGAGAATCATCCACAGACATGCATTATTTGCTCCAAAGATTAATACAGCACACTGCAAAATGCCAAGAGGCAAAGTTATATTACAGTTTTAAAGGGGAGATTTGAACTCCACAAATTCACCTCCCAAAGAGAAGAAGGGAGGGGCAAAACAAGAATGTCTAACCTTTACAAAGAAGCCCCTCCTTACAAATTATAGGAAGAATGAGAGAGAAAAGAGAGAGAGATTCCAAATCTACCCCAACCACCTCTAGGTTGCATTTAATTCATCTCATTATGGTGGTAGGTGAGAACCCTAGCAAACCCAAAAAGTGGCAAACTGTATTTTGTATTTTCAAGAACTTGTTCTTACCCTATTAATCCAAGCTCCTTGTGAAAATTTATGGCCATCTCGAATATCTGCGCGTGGTCCGCTTCTATCGGCGCTCGAGAATGTTGCACGTCCCGAAGATGTGCCTAAAGCGCATCCATTTTTGTGTTGACACTCTGCCATGTGTGCCTCTTACCTGCACCATGGGTGCATCCATTTTCATTTTGACAACCTTTTTCATGCACCTCTTACCTGTGCCATGGGTGCATCCATTTTCGTTTCGAAAACCTTTGTCGTGTGCCTCTTACCTGCGCCATGGGCGCATCCATTTTCATGTCGACAACCTTTGTTGTGCGCCTCTTACTCGCGCCATAGGTTGTTGTTGATGCAATAAAAGTTGGGGTCTAAGTTTCTTAGACTTCCATATCCTTCTGTTTGTCTATATATCTACCTGGGGGAAGATATTTACAACATGTCCCAAAAAACATTCAATTCCCAAAAATCTATGGGAAGGGCTAGAACTATTACCCATACAAGGAAGATAGGAGGAGCCCGAACAATGGATCCAAGAAACCATCTTGGTTGATAATACAATTTTTCCATAAAACTAAGGTAACCTCTAAAGCACATTCAAGAAATATTCCCAAGCAAAAAAATAAACATGAAGGAAATATTTGAAAGGGCCTGATGTGTAGGCACCCATAAAACCTCCATCTTATATTGGACTAAGCTCTCAAAATATCAATATTAGGTCTTAGGCAAATGAAATTAGGCATTAGAAAAAAATTGTATCTCTTATGAGCATGAGCCACAACCTCATCTAGGACATGAAGAAAAGGAGCAACATCCTTACATGATCTAGACAATAGAAGGATTATCAAGCTTCAATAGAGGGAGAGGAAGATATTTACAAAGAGGATTTGGAAGAAAAAACACATATTATGAAGGAGGAAGAACAAATTCAAATTTCTACACTGCAAGTGCTAGAGGCCGAGGAAACAATCAAAATCACACTTATGGTCAGAGGTATGATAAGTCACATGTTCAATGCAATTATTGTAAAAGGTATGGACACTATGCTAATGAATGTAAGAAGAAACAATTTGATATGAGTAGACAAAATGCACATTTTTCTAAATAAAATTGGTCTGAAAGTTATAACAATGGTTCAATGTTTATTACATGCAATGTTACTCAAGAAAGTACAAAGGATATTTGGTTTCTGGCGGTGGATGTGGTAATCACATTCTTGGATGTAAGAAAATATTTGTAAACATAGATGATTCAGCTACATCTGAAGTTAAGTTAGGAAATGATAATAAAGTTGCAGCAATGGGGAAAGGAACCATAAATATTGAAACAAAAAAGGTGAGAACAAACACATTCCAGACGTGTATTATGTTCTTGGTTTGAAACATAATCTAATGAGTATTTGGTAGCTAGTGCGGAAGGGATATAAAGTCTATTTTGAAGATGATCAATGTGTTATACTAGATAGAAATCCAAGTAATAAATTTATTGCAAAGGTTGAGATGAAAAGAAACAAAATGTTTCTATTAGAATCCAACATGATTTGTCATCTAAAGAGATTTCTTCACTAGAATTCAAAGTTTCTTTAAAAGATCGAGTTGGTTATGGCATTTGATATTTGGACACTTAAGTTTTAGTGGTTTAGATTTATTGCAAAAGAAGCATATGGTGAAGGGTTTTCCTTTGATAGAGCAACCAAAAATCCTTGTGAAATTTATATTCTAGGGAAGCAACATAGGGAAAACTTTCCTATTACAAATTCATATAGAGCTAGATCTCTTCTTGAGATTGTCCATTCAGATCTATGTGGACCTATGCAAACACCATCAATTGGAGGAAACATGTATTTTCTAACTTTTATAGATGATTTGAGTAGAAAAACTTGGGTTTATTTATTGAAACATAAGTCAGAAGTCTTTAGTGTGTTCAAAGTGTTTAAGGTCATGGTTGAAAAGTAGAGCATTACTATATAAAGGTGTTAAGATTAGATAGATGAGGAGAGTATGTTTCAAATGAGTTTTTAAATTTTTGTAAATTTCATGGGATTAAGAAGAAATTTACAACAAGGTATACACCTCAACAAAATGGTGTGGCAGAAAGAAAGAATAGAACAATTATGGAAATGGCTAGAAGTATGTTGAAAGCTAAAAATTTACCAAATGAGTATTGGGTTGAAGTAATAGCTTGTGTGGTTTACATCTTTAACCAATGTCCAACAAAAATTGTGAAGGATAAAGTTCCTCAAGAAGCATGAAGTGGAAAGAAACATAGTGTATCACATTTAAGAGTTTTTGTATGTGTAGCTTATGCACATAGTCCAAATGAGAGGAGAAAGAAATTAGATGAGAAAGGAGAGAGATGTATTTTTGTAGGTTACAGTGAGAAATCAAAATCCTATAAATTGTATAATCCCATCACAAATAATTCTATTATTAGTAGAGATGTTTAGTTTGTTGAAGAACAAGCATGGGATGGAAGGGTTGATAATCTAACAAATATCACTAGAGGAATACCTCATCATCAGAATGAGTTTGATGAAAAGATCACACAAAATGTTCATCTAGCACCTCAAGGGATCAGTGCAGTGATGTCTTCTTCAAATAGCACTCCAGTTTCAAGAAGCATCACAAGAGGTATCTCAAGTGGATCGTCATCCCCTCCAGCAAATTTACATCCACATGAAGCATCAAGGAATGAAGGTAATTCTTCAAATTCAAAGTCTCATAGCAGTGACATATCAGATCTAACATTGGCAACACAAAGGTCTCACTACGAGGGGACACCCCCAAGGAAGACAAGTGTAGTGCCCACTTCCCTTTGATACCTTTTGATCTTGGTCATGGCATTGCTGACTATATTATGAACATTGTTATAGTTTTGATGTAGTATGATGTTAGATGTTAGATCATGGATTATTGCTGATTTTTGTTCATATATGATGCATGTGGTTATTAGAGATATTTTATATATTGATGTTGATATATTGTTTGACATGGTTACATTATGGATGTTGTTCAGGACTTGTGATATTTGGATATTGTTAGTAGACCTAGAAATATAAAATTATTGGATGATGATATAGTTGATAAAACTGTAAATGATATTGTTAGATTACTTTGATGTTGTTGTGATTCATATATCTAGATGATTTTGAGAATTATATTTATATTATTTTAGACGTTCTGATATGGCCGTGAGGCGAAGGAGGTATTTGTGTTTTACTGAGGTTAAAATATCATAACAAACATCGGGGGATTGGAGACCAACCACATTAGAATTCTAGATGAATTCAACAAGGTCACCATGGCAACAAGTATTTGTTTGTGCGTGTTTGTGTGTGTTAGGGATTCCTATGGGGGACCATCTTTAATTGTGAACAAGGGGTTTTATGTATTTCTTTTATGTTGGTCCCTTTTTTTATGTTTGGATGTGTTTATTTTTGTGGTTCTTTTACCTTTTACTTAATTATAAAATGGTGTGTAATAATGTGAGTAATCATATTGTTAAACTAAATAAATCAAATATGTCTTAAGAAGGTAATTAATGAAAGTTGTTGGCCTTGAATTAAAGTGTTGTCTCCACCTTCTTAGAAATTCTAATTTATCCTTGGAGGTTGTTTATGGAGGCTTGTGGGACAAGTTAAACTCGTCCCATACCTCTTAAATTTGTTTACCAACCATACCTATGGTTGGAGAGATAAAATAAGACTTTTATAATACATTTTGGGAAGACAAAGTGTAGGTTTTAATTGCACTTTTCTTACATATTTTAATTTCAGTCCTTTGGGGTGTGGGTTGGATTTGAGTGTGTAAGTAAATTGTCATATTATTCACTCACCTCTTGATTATGCATTGGAGGATAAAGTTGAATTTTGGGGTTAGGGTTGAGGATGTGTGATGTTGCATCCTACGTGGATCCTCCTCATCCTCTTCTCTACCCTCTTCTATAAAATATGAATTACTTTCCTTGTTCTGGGTTGCTTCACTTTGGAGACTTCATTCTTGGTTGAATTCTTTGGCTGTTTTAAGGGCTCTTGCTTTGGAGATTTTTTTGGAAGATTTTTGCATGCTTGTGCTTGGTTGTTTTGGATTGCTTGGAATGGGATAAAGCTTGCTGTTTTGGAACTGGGCAACTCCATTATGGAGAGGTAGGAGCTTGGCTCTTGAAATTTTTCTCTTTTGTTTATGAAAATGTTAATGTGTGAATGTTTTGACATGTTTGGGGGTTGTTGGGTAGATGGCCTAGGAATGGTGTAGTAGAAGACTATGGAGTTATTTCGTGGGAGGCATAAGTATGTTTTAGGGAGGTATAAGGATGGAGGGTGTAATGCCCCATGGGCATCGGCCTCCACTGCCACCGTGGCCTCCTCCCAACCACCCGGCCTGCAGATTTGACCAGCGTCTTGTCTGTCCTTGCGTGAGGTCTGAGCGGAGTCACATTTTTCTTCGACATGATCTGTTCTTGATTCTCTTTGAATGCGAGTAGGTGGAGTGTGGACGCGTTTTCTTCCTTGGACCGCGTGTGGTGGTTGGGGGGTGTCTTTCCTGGTTGCGTGGGCATTTTTGCTTCCTCCTGGCACGTTTTTTTTCTCTGCCTAGGTTGCTGCGTGAGCCTGGTTTGACGTGGGTGTGGATGAAGCTACAAGATAGTGTAGCAGGCGTGTTACCTCCCTTCTCTTGGGCGCTGCGAGGAGTGTTCTGGTTGCACGCGACCACAGTCGTGATCAGTTGTTGCAAAATCTTGCAGCTGTAGCAGAAGCCATTTTGAGCGCTTCCAACGAGCAGGTTGTCCACTAGGTTGTTATCTGTTCAGTTCGACTGCATCCTCAAATTCAGGATTCTCCTTCAAGATATTTTGTATCAAATCGATTAAGTGACAGTAAGAGCATTACCAGGAGATCCATGGCTTTGCATTACGTAATGGTTTTGAGTCAAATGCTACCGTGCAGAATGCGCCTTCCATAATGCAATCTGGCAGTTTTGAAAGCGTCACAGTGGTTCCATTTGTGGCACAGTGGTTTCGCTAGTAGCAACAGTGGTTCTGTATGTGTCACGGCTTTTGCTTATATGACATGGCAGTTTTCTCTTGCTGTCCATGGTAGTTTCACCTGTTCCGAACAGAACTCATTAACGGCCAAATCTCGGTGTCGCTTCTCATTCTAGGTAATTGGGATCCTTTGGTCTTAGAGGGGACATCACCAGAAATGCATAAGAGAAGCCAATGGCTACGCAATTGGAAGGCAAGAGTGAGAGGAGAAATAAGGAGTGCAGGAGTTGGAGAATGCGTGAGAGGATCGCAATGAGTAATCAGTTGTTCATAGCTAATGCCTAGTCTATGCTCTTTATAATCTTTCAATAGCAGTAACAGAGAGAGTGAGATGCAATGCTCCTTAGAGCTCTTTCTATTGGCCCCACTGCTGAAGGAAGAAGAGGAAGCTGTGAATTGCCACTCCCAGCAGGTTTTCCCCACACAAGTTAAAAATCATCTTTGGTCTGCAGGGGGCACCTCCTGTTAATGCTACCAAGGGGATTCCTTATGTAGCTGGACAGAGAAATGTTGCAGCTCGTGCCAAGCACTTTGTGGGTGACAACAGTTGGGGCGAGGACTTTAGACAGGGATTTCCCTACAAACATTATTTTTGGGTAATGGAAAATCTTCAGGGGAGTGTCTTTGTACAGTAGAAAGGCGTTGGGGTCTGATTTTTGTGCCCTTGATCTATGCTGGAGACATCTCTGTTGAAATTATCACACTTTCAAGCTACAGCTGCAATGTTTGCACCGAGAGTTTGATGTTGTCCCCAAATCTGATGAAGGAAAAGGTTGTGTATCAATTACGGTAGATGCCTTTCAGAGCCAGGAGCGATGTAATCATTATGTCTTGTGTCCGAGCTTCAAACCATGGTCGGTGTGTAGCTTTCTAGCGCAAGTGCTCTCGGACTGAGTGGTAAGCAGTTCGACTCTCACCCCCCCAAAGCAGCTGCTTTGAAGCAATCTAGTGTTTGGACAGCCACCTATTGCATCCTTCTAGTCGTGCCTTCAAAAGGGAATCCTGGTGTGGTATATTGCAAGAAAAGACCAGTGAAGCAGAGGATAAAGCGGAGGGCGTGTGGCTGTAGCAGTCCTTGCTGGATGCGTTAAAACAGGCAAGATAGACTAACCATATACATAATATGCTAGTATCTAATAAACCTCTTGAAATGAAACTTTCTCCTTCTAGAAATTGGTTTAAATCTGTGATTATGTGGTTTTGTGTTCAATATATGGTTAACAGTTTGTTACTTCCGGATTGCCTCTGTTGGTTGTTCTTGTTGACGTGATCAAACCCATATATATATATAAAACAAACAAAGGTTCCCAATGTATGCTTTGATTGATCATATGAAAAATATACGTATATATATATATAATTTTAAAGTTACTTCCTTCTGTAAAAATGTCATTGTTTCTTTTGTGAACCTGGGTATGTAATCACCCCTAGAACGTTGCAGCGTTGACTAGTATTGGTTTCCTGTTATGTTGTTGCCCTAGAGGAAAACATACAGTTAAATTATTATTATATTTTTTTTTATGATAAGCGTGATTATGCACTTCGTGTATTATGCAAAGTATTAGGGCTTTTGAAAATTAGAAGTTCAATTTATATGCTTGTTAAGAAGGAAGTTTTGGGCCGAAAATATGTCCTGGGTTGATAGAAGGGCATAAATTATTGATAGAACCCCATTTTGATTCTACTCTTTCGATGAGTAAAATTTGATAAAATTAATGACCTTTATGGTGTTAAGATATGGTATGTTGATGATTCCTTGTGTGATCAATTTAATCATGTATAGACATAATGCCTTGATGGAGTAAGGTAATACCTTTCACGGTTCGTGAAAGTTAAGGTTTTCATCAACTGCTTAAGGTAACATGAAGTCCCTTAATTTAGTCAAACTTGTCTTGTACTTCCTTCCTGATGAGTGACCTTTCATTGCAAATTTAGAATGATTGTGATGGAAGGTCGTGAATATATTTTGTTGTCAAAAAGGGAAAAGAAGCTCTGGAATAGTTTGTTTATGTGTCGAGTGTAATAATTGTAATTACATCGTTATAGAAGTTAGTTATTGGAGGATATCTATCTTCAATGGTATATTGTGTGTTTAATCTCTGCATAGGTTACTATAAACTTAGTGTTGAGATGTAAATTAAGGAGAGTTGAGAGACCTTTTCCTTTGTTTACATCGTTTATGATATTAGGAAGTGAGTTGACGTCGGAAAATATCAACCAAGTCTAGATTCATGGCTATGTTCCTCTAGAACGGGAGGGTTATAAATATAAGGTATTATGAAAATTGCAAGGATGTGTTTAGAATGCTAGATTGCCTACTCAACTTGGGTATTAATGAGGCTTGTCACTATTCCGGACCTAGTTATGTTCAGTAGGTAATCGGTTAGGCAATACCTATTCCGGACATTCTTACCGTCCTTTCCACTCATCCTTATTAGCTATGAGGTCACTTATTACCTAAGATATAATGGTTGCGGGTTTGAATATAAGATTTTTCATCCTTTAAACCTTTTTGATTACATGATGGAACTTTGTTTTTACCCTCGTAGTTCGTTTATAGCCTATTTGGCCTATGGCCCTACGGAACGATCCCAAAACTATATTCCTTTTGGCAGCTAAGATCGGATCTGGTTTGTATCTTTTGACTTCACCTTGAGAATGTGGATTGATGGGTTACACTTTAGATTTCAATCACGTAATCTACGGGATTATATGATTGAAATCCTAATACTCTCAACTCTTGTGTCTAATCATTTAAATTTCATAGTCTTGCATATTTGGTTGTCAAACTTTTGTAGTTTTAGAGGTATTTTCATAACTAAAACTTATGGGTTTCTTCTTAGTTGATATGTTGAAAATTATATCTTGTTTCAAAAGGTTGTTAGAGGCTAGAACTTTGATCCATTTCCTGAATTAGAATGTTTCCTTTCATGATTTTGTTAGCTAGTAGCTTATTGTTGCTATGTATAGTCTTATCTTGCTCAGTTCTCGCGAACTGACTCAGGTTATTAATTGTTGCAGATGGCTTACGTGGTTAGATGATGGAAAGACTTGTAGATTATTGCATCAATCTTGGTTATGATGTTCCTTTGTATGAATGTGTATTATGTTATAAAATTTGGAAAGGGCCTTTGGACATTTTAGAAGAAGGGTCAGTGCCTAGTAAATGTAATGTAGAGTATTGTTGTGGTATCTGTTGAAACTTTGGCTTGTTTGGTCATCATGTGAAAGATGAAATTTGATTACCGCTTGGTTATGGGATATTCTAGTGAACTTTAACCCTTAGTATAGTAGCGGGGCATGTCCCATGTTATTACTCTCTTGCTCCCTAGTCATGGTTCAATAGAGATGATATGTCCCTTTGATTTGTACATCATGTTGGAATGAATTGATATAACCTTGTTTTGTTTTCGCAAACGAGTACTGTTAAACTTTGCTCTTGAGTTAAAATGTTGAGTTGTAAATCCTCCTAAGGCATAGTAGTGATGAGTTTGTAAACACTATAAAGTGAACTGGATATTCCTTATAAAAGTTAAATGAAAATTTATGTTTATGAGCATATTAATGTAGATGTGATCCACTTGAAACCTTTGAGACCTGGAACAATCAAGAGGAATCTATCTTTTGTAACAAAATATGATTACTTGTTTTTCCCCCGAGCTAAACTAATAAACACTATTTGTTTTGGTGAAACCCTAAATGGTCTCATGGTGAAATCAATGGTTAAATTTTAGAAGATGATAGGGTTTAATAAGTAGGAGTGAAAGTGATTAATAAAACCTTAAATATCTCTTTATCGTTTGAAATGTTCCCCTTTGTCAAACTTAATTAAGTAAAGTCTAGATGGAACATTTAACCAATCTCGGTAAACCCTTAACTTCAATGAAAGATTGATAGTAAACAATGTGACCCTGAAGCTAAATTCTGTTGACCTGTTCTGTTAACCCTTGCCTTGATTCATGGTGATATTTCTTAAGCAAGGTCAAGTTCGATCCTTAAACAAGAAGGCTTTTGTTATGAACCCTAAGCGGTACTTCCCACTCAATCGGAGCTTATGCCTTCACCTGAGCATTAGAGGTGTGGAACATGTGTTAGTGACTTGAGCAAGATTAATTAACCTTGTAAGAAATGGAAAATGTTCTAAAATCAAATGAATAAGAAAGATTTGGACATAAAATTTGATGATCCTAGTTTGGAAAGTTTGGCCTTAAGCTATTTAGTCAATAGTCGAAAATAAAGAAATTCTCCCTTGTGAAAAGAATTGTGTGAATCATTACATGAAATTTTATAAGAACGTAAGTTAAGAATTAAGAGACACTTTAGTAAACAAGAAAATCTAACAAGAAATTCCTCATGGGTTGCCCTAGCTGTGAGTGTGTCATGTGGATTGGACTTCCATGTTGTCTTGTCAAAAGAAGAGTACATTGTCCTTGATAGGTGTGAACGTTTCCGTGTTGACCTTGTGGTCTCCCCCATAACAAGTGGTTCCTAGTGTTGGTTGTAACCTTGTGACGACATGTTGTGTCGTGTTGAGTCAAAGCAAGTCAAAAAAAAAAAAAAGTTATCCTGTATTTCACTGTGTTGTCCTTGTGTTGGTATTTTTGGTGTGTTACTGAGAGGGTGTTGGGATTTGGGTTCCACCTTAAAAGAAATAACTTGCATTTATTTACTCAATATGGGGTTCCATAAGAGGTTGGGAGGCATAAGAAAATGTGAGGAATAAGGGGTACTTAGGAGAGGCATAAGGGCATGTCATCCATTTAAAATAATATATATATAGTTGTATTTTTGTGGTTTGTTCTCAAGTGGTGATACACATTTCCCCTTAGGAGGCATAAGCAACATCCCTATAACATCTTGCTCCTTTGGCTTGGTTGATGAAGGCTTAGTATTTTTTTCATGTTTTAATGTAGTTGTAAAACTACATTTTGTTTTGAACTATATTTTAATGTGAAAATGTTGCTAGTGTGTTTGTGGAAGCATGTTGTTGCCATGAGTTGGATCAAAATTTTATTGCTTTGTGCTTGGGGCTTGAGGGCCAATGAAGAAGGATGGATTCTCCTCTTCATTGGTTTTCTTGGTTTGATGGAGAGTGTTGTCTTTCCCTACTCTTTTTGTGAAAAAATTGGAAGAAGGAGAAATCTGCATGTTATTTGTTCCTGAGCCGTGAGAAAGAAAAGATAGATTGATAGTCCCTTGTGAAATGATATCTTATTATAGCCCTACCCACCTTGAAGTGGAAGATCTGTGTATTCATTATAATGGAAAGATACTTTTTATTGAAAATGAAAGTGAAAATTTTAAATGTAAAAGATTTATACTCTATATTTTGTCTTGGAAAGAATGTGAAATAATGATACGTATTTTATATGTTGTATTTTTAAAACAAATGGAAAGAAAGTTGTAAGAATTCATTTGAATTAATGGAAGTGATTTTCCCTGTCCATATGATATTAGTCCATTAGAAATTTGTGTTTAACATGCACAATGAAATCCTGTTTGGAAAGTGGAAAATTGAAACACGTGAGAAGAAAAAGTATTATTTTGCCCTGTATTTAATATATGATTTTGGAAAGAATAAAAGAAGGAAGTTTGAAGGTTTTATTTTGGAATAAATATAGGATTACATAACCTTCCTCAAATTACATCATTGTGAATGAATTTAACCATGTAGATGTGAGTTGTAATCTCTGTTTGAAATGAAGAAATGCGTATAAATGAAGTGTAATACTTTGTCTTTTGGAAATTTGTGAAAATTGGAAATCAGAGATGTATCTTAGTTTTAAAATGGTTTGTTTGAATCAAATAAATGTACTAGATTAGGATTGGAACACATTTTAATACTTGGAAGAGAAAAGTGGCAAATAGACCTTTTAAAATTTGATCTTTGTCTTGCATTTTCAAATTGACAATTATTTGATCCCAAATGCACAGACCGAATCTGTAACAAGGAAATAAAAATGAAACATTAATTTGGGCATAATAATATCTAATAGAGTTCATTTAGACATTAACACTTAAGGAATTTCTTAGAAAACTTAGCAAAATTGGGCTCAAACCGTTTCATAGTCATTTTTTGTCAAAAATGTAAATGTCCAAAATAAAAATCAATCGAGACAAATTAAACCTTGAAATCCTTCTTAAATATACCTAAGAATAATTTTCTATGTCTAGTTGACATGTTGAGATAGGGATAAAAACAAATCGAACAAATTTAATAAGTTCATTTTTACCAGTTTGAAGCTGTAAAAGCTTGCGAGATCATTTTCTTGAAATTGACCCAATAAACTTTATCAAAATAAAAATTAATAATCCCCGAGTAAAGACGACATCGATATATTTCCATAAAGTCCTCATTTTCTCCAAACCAAGCTCTTTGTCAAAATTTATGACCTTTGAAGCTTTTCTTTACTTGGTGTAAAAAAAAATTGGGAAAAATTTCCATGGCGGGCCCAAATTTTTCCTTTGCACATCGAGAAAATTTTTGGGAAATATTTTCCTAATTTTCTCCACCACTCCACTAACTCCGCATCTAATTAGAAGCTACCACATGGCACCACGAGGTGTTGGCGAAGGTTGCACCCCCTTTGAGACTTAGCACGTAGGAAAAATTTGGGGGCATTTTTCCTAAGTTCTCTCTACGATACCGCCGCCTAGGCTGGAACAAATCAGAGGTTGCCACGTGGCACCATGAGGCATTGATGCAGACGAGCGGGTCCCTTTTACCTTTTTGTGTGTCAGAAAATTTTGGGAAATGTTTCCAAGTGTTCCCCACCGTCCCGTCGGCTCGTAGCCAATCGAGAACTACCACATAGCATCGTGTGGCATCGGCGAGGCGCAGTGGACTTTTTCTAGTTTTTACCTTTCGGTGTTGAAACCTTTTTCTCCCCACCACCCCACTTCCCCATATTGGCTTAGGTGATGCCATGTGTCCCTTGAGACTTACTGGACTTGTGGGTGCAATGTTGTCTCTTTTCCCCATGCGGGAAATTTTCCCAAATGACTCCCGCCACCCCACTTTCCCGCATTGGCGAGGAGGCGCCACGTGTCCCTTACGGACTTATGGGAGCACGGGTGCAATTTTTTTTTCCCCATGCGGGAAATTTTCTAAAAGTCTCCATGCGGCCCACCGACCTGCCCTTGGGGAAAATTTTCACCCCTGGGCCCGCAAGCCCACTCTTGGGAAAAATTTTCACCCCAAGGCCCGAGACTCCATAACTCAAACAATATGAGGAATTGGGAGGACTTCTTTATATCATCGGAAAGGTGAAAAAATTTCTTATCCAATGGGAGTAATTTAGGGAAATTTTGAATGTCTTAAGTGTGTGAAAAATCAATTTGAACCTTTAAGCCTATTTGAGAGTGGGTGTGGTGAGGAATTACCCTCTTAACCCAATGGAGCTTCCTAACCCTAAGTTTTGGACCTTGTGACCTCATTTAACTATAACTAAAAGAGAAGTTTATTCAAGTAGATTATAATTGTACTAGAACCTATCGTGACAATTGTTGTCTTGTAACTCGATTGTAGACTCTTGTAAACAAAAAAATTATTCCATAATTTTCCTAACTAATCCTAGGTTGTTCTTAAGTCTCAAGTCGAGTTGTTTCTAGCAGGCATTACAACAAGAAGCTTAAGGGAGATTTATGAACAAACCCAAGGTGATGAGAATGTTGATTTATATTCGATTTTGCATTATTCTCTCATAATGATCCTATATATTTTGAAGATGCATTTGAAAATGAAAAATGGGTAAAATCTATGGATGAAGAAATGGATTCTATTGAAAATAATCATACATGGGATCTTGTGAGCCTTCCAGAAGGAAAGAGTGTAATTGGCGTGAAGTGGGTCTACAAGACAAATTTAAATGTAGATGGAAATGTTGAAAAACATAAAGCCAAGTTATTTGCAAAGGGTTTCTAACAACAACCCGGAATTTATTATAATGAGACTTTTCTCCAAAAGAGCTCGACTAGACACTATTAGATTTGTTCTAGCTTTAAAGCAACTCAAAATAATTGGAAAGTCTATCAAATGGATGTTAAGTCTGCATTTTGAATGGCATACTAGAAGAAGAATTTTATGTTTTACAACCACCTAGATATGAAATTGTAGGTCAAGAACAGAAAGTCTTTAGATTAATAAAATCCTTATATGGTCTAAAACAAGCTCCAAGAGCATGGTATAGAAGGATTGATTCATATTTTTTGAAAAATGGATTTAGATAAAGTGATAGTGAACCAACACTATACATAAAAATGAATGATAAAGAATAAATTCTAATTATATGCCTATATGATGATGATCTAATATTCACAGGAGATTTGTCAATTGACTTGTTTAAGACAATAATGAAGAAAGAATTTGAAATGACTGATTTGGGTCTAATGAAGTATTTTCTTGGCATAGAAGTCAGTCAATCAAAGAAAATGGAATTTGTGTATGTCAATCACAATATTCCAATAATATTTTGAAAAGGTTATGCATGATGAATTGCAATCCAGATCAACACTAGTTGTCATAGGATTGAAGCTAAGCAAAGATGATAAAGGTTGTGATATTGATCCAACTATGTACAAAATATTTGTTGGTACTTTGATGTATTTGACTGCTACAAGGCCTGATATCATGTATGGTGTAAGTCTTATTTCCAGGTTTATGGAATCCCCAAAGTATTCTCATTGGCAAGCTGGAAAAAGAATTTTAAGATATGTTAGTGGAACAAAAGCTTTTGGTATTTTATATACTGACTTCTAATATTTTCAAGTTAGTTGGTTACATAGAAAGTGACTGTGTAAGAAGCATAGATGACAGAAAGAGCACATCCGGCTATGTTTTCCATTTTGGTTCAGGAGCAGTTTCATGGGCTTCTAAGAAACAACCTATTGTCACTCTCTCTTCGGTAGAAGCATAATATGTGGTAGCCACAACAACATCATGTCAAGCAATATGGATGAGAAGAGTATTATCAGATCTAAAGCAAGAACAAGAAGGAGCAACGAAGATATTTTTTGATAACAACTCAGCTATTGCATTGTCAAATAATCATGTTTTTCACAAAAGGAGCAAGCATATTGATACTAGGTATCATTTTATCAGAGAGCTAGTCAACAATGGACAAATATTTTTGGAGTTTTGTAGGTCTGTAGAACAAAATGCTGATATCTTCACCAAACCATTACCAAAGGACACATTTGAGCGTATGAGAGATTGTTTGGGCATCATAGGTCCATTTTTCTCCAACAATACATGAAGAATCAAGATTAGGAGGGAGTGTTGGAAATATCTAATCTTGTTCTAGATAAATTCCAACTTTATGTAAAATATTTACTTTATTGTGAATATTATCCCCTCTAAAATATCAAGAGATATTATTCATAATATCTTGTAAATATCCAAGAATGGTTGGTAAGAATTCTAGGAATATCTATAAAATATCCAAAAGATCAATAATATCTAATATAAGATATTATGAGATATTTTCTAAGGTAGAAGGTTGGAAAACTTCTATAAATAAGAGGTTTCACTTTGTAATTCAATAAGCAAGGAAAGCAAGAGAGAAGCAAGAGAAGGCACCGAAGTGCTCTAAAGTATTTTGAATAGAAAGTTAAGTTTTTATTTCTCTTGTGAGTTTGTGTGTGTTCATAATATTATTTCTATTTTTATTATCTTAGCACACACCCTCTATGTAATTCCTTCAGTGCGTAGTACAATTATAACAAAACAATAAATTGAAGGGAGCCGATTAACTAATTCTCAAGCGCCTGTCACGTAGCAGTTAGCAGGTCACAAATATATATTATCTATTCCAATCTACACGGCACTGCCGCGGCTGTTAAGTCTTGACATGGCCGGTTAGCAAAAAGCAATCGTGCTATTTGGTTTTGTTCTTTTCCAATTTACAGTGAACTGGTGTGTTTAAAATGCTCTATCACGGCTACAAAATCATGAAGTGGTGCATCACTACAATTACTCTCTCCTTTACCAATGGGTGTCTGTTTATCTAAGACAGATGGGTTTCTTCAGCAGTGTCCTTCTGACCAAGAAGTATCTAGTGCCAACACCAGCTTTGCAGTGGAGGCATCCTCCATATACAAATTAGGTATGTATGGTACATCTAGTAATGAATTCAAGCTCCAACATCAAAATTCAGAGGATGAAATCTTTTCTACAGGCGCTGCACAATCATCACAGCAGATTATACATATAAGAGAGCAGCCCATGAAAATACAAGCAAAGATCGATTTCGAAAATGAAATAAGAGAGCAGAAGATATGTGAAAGTTACGACCGTAAGTGGAAGGTTCGATCATTATCCAGCGGGCTCCTTCACAGATTGGGTAGCTCAACAGAAAGTCGCTGTTCCGTTGATTTAAGGTGCAAATCACAGCAAGAAAGTACAAGGGGAAAACTGGTGGTGAAGACAGGAGCTCACCCAGAAAAATCCATTTCAGAAGGGCTCGATACTCCTCGCTGCATGACCAGGAGCGCCATGTCTCCATTAACCACTCATTTTTGGAATTCAAAGACACACACTTCTCCGAGCAAATTAAAGGGTTCGCTTATTAAGGCGAAAGCTCTTGTGAAAAGCCTGAGCCCTCGAAGTAGGATATTAAGTACAGGCCAACGCAGTCACAGTGTCGACAATGCACAAATTCTTCATTGTTTCAGTCCAGTACAGCAGTTGAAATTGAGACAGGGCAGTGAAGATAATCCAAAAGCCCAATATTGCAAAAAATCTCATATCACTTCAGTTCCAGCTCTAGGTAAGAATCTTTAAATTATTAGAAAAACACTTTCTCCATAAAACTGTGTTTTAGATTGTTTGATGGATCACACCATTAGGATAATGGATCATGAATCTGATTATAAATGTTGATAAACATTCTAAAAAATCCACTCTTGATAATATTTCCAAATTTTAATTGTGCGTTGAGTGGTAGTCCAGTGTAGGAAATGATAGTGATCAAGTTGGTGTGTGTGCAGCTCCTTCCAATGGGATGGGATCTTCTGAAAAAAGCGAGCTAGAATTTCAGTCTTCAAAATTACAAGGTATATGGCAAATGTTTAATTTAAATTCATGGTGTTCTGTAGATTGATCCATTTCATTAGATGGTGTTGCAGGGTGCAGAACACCGAACATGGGGCCCGAATATCCTCTCTCCATGAGAAGAGCATCACTGTCATTCAGCGATTCAAGCACCGACCTATTTGAGCTAGAATTTATTAAACATGACCTCCCTTATTATTTTTCTATGACTGATAAAACTTTATGACTCAGCAAAAAGTGACCATAAATAGACCGTCTGTCCCGGCTTTGGTGCTATTTTATAAAATAAACCCATGACTGTGATAGCTCCTATTCCTTGGCTTTAATAAGTTAATTTGTAAAGATGCCAGGCATTTCAACGATAATATTTACGGCGGAGGAATCTTTCTTCAACCGACAAACGCGTTTTCCCGGCAGGCTTGTCCTGAAAGCTTTTGTTGGTCTTTTCCGTGTTTTCATATTTTAACTAAACAGATATTGGGTGCAGCAACTCATATAATGAGTTGAAGGAATTATTTTCCAAACCTGTATCAATTTTCATTTTAATACGCTACGAACTCAACTGGTTTCTCATACTTTCTTGATTTTGGCATATCCATTTGACAATATCATATATGGATTCTGTTATTGATGCAGTGAAGTTTAAGATTACAGATCTAATAAACCCACATATTTACTGCACATTATGTCAAGTGGGTCGTCTTTATATTTCGTGATAGAATCTTGAATTTCAACTTTTGGCAATTAGTTCCAACTGGGTTCTTTTCAGACAATAGATTTTGCAATACCCATCTCCGAATAGACGAACCTGCTTTTTCAAGACATGGACGAACCTGCTCTTTTCATTCATAAGGCGGCAGGATGTTGGAAGTGAAGATGACATCAGGTGGAAAGCAAGGTTCTTCAGCAAAGATCGAGGAGCACCCAAATACTCAAAAGCCCAGGCTGCTTGTGGACGGTTTCAAGAAGGCTGAAAGGGCAAATAGTTCAATCTTGTAGACTGCAATTTAGGTATTTTTGTCTTGCCCATTTATGCAATTTTATATTTTGTTTCATTCTGTTTGATTGCCGCTAGATTACAGAGCTTATGAAGGATGCATGATCAGTGCTGCAAACACTGCAGTTCCACCGCCACTCCATTGTCAAACTCCACTTATCTACTCTTTAGTTTTCTTTAACTAGATTGTTATGTTAGTTATTAAACTGCAGACTGCGCAGTTTCTTTCAGTCATAGGATTAGTTTTTCCCAATTAGCAGCTTCATTCGCTGCCTAATAAACTGTAGCTATGACTCATTTTCTATTATAAAAGAATTCTTCTTCAGCATTGTATACACAGCAGAATAATACAGTACATTGAAATCTTTTTCTTTATTCTTGCAATTTGCTGTTCACTCAGTTACAGAGCAGATTTATTAAGTTTTTTTATTCAGTATGGTGTTAGAGCATTCAATCTTATCTTCAATTGGTATCAAAGCTGGTTGCAGGATTGTTTTTTTTTTTTTTTTTTGCAAAAGTTGCAGGTTAACGGTTCTCTCCAAGAATTATCAGAATGTCAAATGGTGGCAATTTCTCATTCTAGCTTCCGCTGTTTACCGGAGACAACTACGATTACTGGAGTATAAAGATGAAGACCCTACTATTATCCCAAGATATCTGGGATTTAGTAGAAGGAGGATACACGGAACCTGCAGATCAGAATGCTTTAAATGCTTTAACAACAAATCAACGAACGCAATTGAAAGAAGACAAAAAGAAGGACAATCGAGCTCTTTTTGCTATCCAATCTGCATTGGATATATCAATTTTTCCCCGTATAGCTGGTATGACAAAGTCAAAGGATGCATGGGAGGCCCTACAAACTACATACCAAGGATCTGACAAAATAAGGTTGGTAAGACTTCAAACCCTTCGAAGAGATTTTGAAAGTTTAAGTATGAAGGAAGTTGAGTCTATTCAAGAGTTTATTACTAGGGCTCAAAGTATTGTGAACCATCTTAAAACTCAAGGGGAAAGTGTCATAGAGCAAAAAATTGTAGAAAAGATTTTGAGATCTCTTCCTCCAAAGTTTGATCCAGTGGTCATAGCCATTGAAGAAAGTAAAGATCTAACCACATTCAAAGTTGCAGAGTTGATAGGTTCTTTGCAATCTCATGAGGAGCGTATGCAACGTTCTACAAAGTGAACCTAGTTCAAGCCTTCTAGTCTACTGTAAGAATTGAAGAAAAATCTACAACCCCTTCTCAGTCAAACAAATCTGAAGGGGAGTCTTCTACATCTAGAGGACGTGGAAAAGGAAGAGGAAGAGGAAACAAAAGAGGCAGAGGAAGAAGTTCAATGGATCGGAGAAGCATCCAGTGCCAATATTGTGAAAGGTATGGACACTATGAATATGAATGTAGAAATAAAAAATCTAATTTAAATAAGTCAAGAGCCAACTATACTCGAAGAGTCTTTTGAAGAAGCGAACCACTCTACATTTTTCACTTGCAATTTGGCAAAAGAACCTCAAAAGGATGTTTGGTTCTTGGATAGCGGTTGCTCAAATCATATGACAGGTGAATCTGATCTCTTTGTCAAATTAGATGAATCTGTAAGGAGTCAAGTAAAATTTGATGATGATAAAGAGGTTGATGTAATGGGAAAAGGTACCTTTGCAATGAAAACTAATCAAGGAGAAACTACATTTATTCATGACACTTTGCATGTGCCCAAATTACAACATAATCTTTTAAGTATTGGGCAACTTGTACCAAAATATTACAAGGTTGTGTTTGAAGATAACTGCTGCAAAATATTTGATGAATCAGCTAATCATTATCTTGTAGCAAAGGCTTGTATGACAGAGAATTGATTATTTCCTCTCACTTTGGAGTCTGGTAAGATGCATGCCCTCAAGGCAACCACAGATGATTCATGCTTATGACACCAATGGTATGGTCATTTGCATTTTCAAGGATTAAGTTTGCTTCATAAGAAAGACATGGTGAGAGGACTTCCTGCAATTCAGGCAAAAGAAGCAGTTTGTTTAGGGTGTGCACTTGGCAAGCAACATAGAGACAATTTTCTGGTGAACAAATCATGGAGGGCAAAATCTCCTGTAGAGCTTGTCCATAGTGACATTTGTGGTGACATGCAAGAGAAATCTTTGGGTAAGAATATTTACTTTCTGACATTTATGGATGATTTCGACACCACACATGGATTTATTTTCTTAAATAGAAATCTAAGGCGTTTGAAGGATATGGCAGAAAATCAAAGCGGGTATTCTCTCAAAATACTCAGAATAGATAGAGGGGGAGAATTCACTTCCAATGAGTTTTCTGATTTTTTTAATACTCATGGAATTAAGAGACAACTTATGGCAACTTATACTCACAACAGAATGGCATTGTAGAAAGAAAGAACTATACCATTATGGAGATGGCATGAAGCATGTTGTAGTTAAAAACCTTCCTAATTGCTATTGGGGAGTTGTCAGTAGCAACCAAAACTTATATTTTGAATCGAAGCCCAACAAAATTGCTTCAAAATATCACTCCCAAGGAAGCCTGGAGTGGACACAAGCCCTCAGTAGCTCACTTTCGTGTATTTGGTTGCCCTACATATGTTCATGTTCCAGAAAAGAAGCGGAAGAAGTTGGATGCAAAATCCCAACTTTGTATCTTTGTGGGCTATTCATATTTCATGAAAGGATACAAGTTCTATAATCCTGACACAAAGAAATGGATTATTAGTCGAAATGTGGTTTGTGATGAAGGGGAGTATGGCAATGGAAAAAATGAGTTCAACAAACTACACCACTCATCACGGGTATAGAAGATGTTCATCAAGTTCCTCCTCTCCCCACAAGCTCAAGTGGAAGTTCAAGCCCTAGTTCACTAAGTTCACCAAGTTCCTCTTCAGGTGATAGTTCTAGTCCACAATCAAGTCCAAGTTCTTCATGAAAGGTACAAATTTTAAATGAAATTTATCAAAGGAGTTCTAATTTGAAACCATTTGCCACATTTACTTTGTTTAGTACCATTCAAGTTGAACCTTTAGTGTATGAAGAAGCCATGAAAGAACAAGTATGGATTGATGCTATGAATGAAGAGATGTATGCAATTGATAAAAACAATACATGGGAATTAGTGTGACTTCCTAAAGATAAGCAAGTGATTGGTGTAAAATGGATCTATAAGGTGAAATATCATGCTGATGGTTGTATGAATAGACATAAGACAAGACTAGTTGCCAAGGGATTTGCACAAATGCCTGGAGTAGATTATTCAGAGACTTTCGCTCTAGTTGCAAGATTTGATACAGTCAAGATTATATTGGCTATTTTTGCACAACACAAGTGGCCAATCTATTAGATGGATGCAAAATCAACCTTCCTAAATGGTTTTATTGATGTGGAAGTCTATGTGGAACAACCTATTGGTTATGAAATTCCAGAAAAGAACATTTGGTTTACAAGCTAAAAAGGGCTCTTTATGGGTTGAAGCAAGCACCTCGTGCTTGGTGTGCAAGGATTGATGATTACTTCTTGAAGAAATTATTCATTCGAAGTTCCTCGAGCCAACCCTCTATATCCAATTGTTTGCATTTATGTTGATGATTTCATTTATACAGTAATGTGACCCATCTTTCATGGAGAAATTTTAAGCAGAAATGAAATAAGAATTTGAGATGCCAGATCTGGGACTCATGCATTATTTTCTTGGAGTGGAGGTGCAACAACAATTTGAAGTTATATCCATTTCTCAAACCAAGTATGTGGCTGATCTATTGAAGTGGTTTAGAATGATGTCATGCACTGCAGTTGCCACTCATGTTTCCCTTGGTGAAAAATTAACCAAGGAAGATGCAAGTTCCAAAGTAGATGCTACTTTATAGAGAATTTTGGTAGGGAGCCTCATGTACCTCACTACCACAAGACCTGATATTATGTATGTTGTGAGCCTCATCTCTCGGTTCATGTAGGATCCACATGAGTCTCATTAGTGTGCTGCAAAAGAATTTTAAGGTATGTGAGTGGTACACACAATTTTGGCATTCATTATTCTCCCACACATAAGTTTGAGCTATGTGGTTACATGGATTTTGATTGGGCTGGTTCAGTGGATGATAGAAAATCCACATCTGGTTATATTTTCTCACTTGGTTCTGGAGTTGTCTCATGGAGTAGTAAAAAGCAGGAAACCATTGCTCTCTCTTCCGCAGAAGCAGAGTATATTGTAGCAGCAATAGCTAGTTGTCAAGCCATATGGATTAGACGGATTTTGGAAGATTTGTAATTGGTTTAGGAACATCCAACCACTATTTACTGTGATAACAGTAGTACCATTGCAATGACAAAAATCCTGTGTTTCATGCAAGATTGAAGCACATTGAGATTCGACATCACTTCATCAGAGACTTAGTTCAAGACGGGACAATGGAATTACAGTTTTGCCCTACAACTGAGCAAGTTGCTGATATTTTTACCAAAGCTCTACCTATAGCCAACTTTGTTGCTTTGAGGAATCAGTTGGGACTCATCCCCGTTGCTCATGCAGGGGGAGATTGAAGGATGCATGATCAGCGCTGCAAACACTGCAGTTCCACCACCATTCCACCGTCAAACTCCACTCATCTACTCTTTAGTTTTCTTTAACTAGATTGTTATGTTAGTTAATAAACTGCAGACTGGGCAGTTTCTTTCAGTCATAGGATTAGTTTTCCCCTATTAGCAGCTTCATTCGCTGCCTAATAAACTGTAGCTATGACTTCTTTTCTATTATAAAAGAATTCTTCTTCAGCATTGTATACACAGCAGAATAATACAATACATTGAAATCTTTTTCTTTATTCTTGCAATTTGCTGTTCGCTCAGTTACAGAGCAGATTTATTAAGTTTTTTTATTCAGTATGGTGTTAGAGCATTCAATCTAATCTTCAGCTTAGGCGTCTATGGATGATTGTGATAAAATTTCAACTTACAAGGCTTGGTCATTCTCTATATCCCTAACTCCAATTTCTTCTGGGTTTTTCTGTGTAATGTTCCATTATGTCTTTTACCTATGTTGTAGCCTATTTTGTTCAGGCTTTGCTAATTTGATTGGCAAGTTTACCATTTGGTACTGATATGTGTATGGCCTATTTTTATTATTATGATATGTTTTTATTGGGAAAGCACTGTTTTTTTGTTATATAAAGTTGAGTATAAACAAGAAAATACTGTGCTAAAAGGCACATCGAATGTCCAAATCTTGATATCCTTTTAACATGTGGAAACTTGTGTGGTTTAATTGAGACCCTTCCAACAAGCATACAAAATTTATAAACAAAACAAAGCTCATACTAGAACGAACTGTTACGTCTACTAGTCACTGTTGTATTTTGTCAAGTTTTTCACTTACGTTTTCTATTTACGGTCAGGATTTTATTTTTCTAAAATAGATGGGAGACACCAAGTTAATAAACGGACTTTTTGAAATAGTGTTACAAAGAAAATTATGCTTTGTGATATCTGTAGTTATGATTTACTAAACATTAATTTAATTGCAATGGTCTTGCTGCATGTGGTTCCCTGATCCAATACCCATAACTCTTATGGATAGCACTAAATTGCATTATTTAAACATTAATTAAGGAACTGGATTTTTATTTTTATTTAAATTTTAAATTGTTATTTCCTTCCTTGAAAATTTATCTGCCTTTTACAAAACATCTGAAAACAAAGTTGAAGGCCTTAAAAATCGAAATGATGATCATAACAGAATATAAAGGAGAACGATAAATAGTATTTATATATACTAATTTCATCTTTACCATTCAAGTGGACCCATTTTTATTCAAAATGGCTTTGAAATACCCTTCCTTATTCTTATTGTCCTAGACTTAAACAGTGAATGCCTCACAAAAGGAGCAGATTCTATTGCATCATATGAAAAGCTATAATATATATTTTCAGATTTAAAATTCAAAAAAATAAATATCAAAGATATTGGTATTGATAAATATTAATATATAAACGTTTTTATTTTACCATGTAAAGTTGCTATCGTGATGTAAGAACATCCTAGGTGAACAAACGATCTTCCGTCAACCAAAAAGAAGTCAACCCTTCGAATAAATCTAATTTTGGGGTTTTTTTTAAAAGAATGCAAATGGAAGAGTTTTGAAAAATTCTGCTGAGGCATGGATGGAGCACAAGAATTATTTTTGTGTAGATATTTGGGGTAACTTGATACGTGTTAATGAGAGGTTTGCATAGTCAACGCAAAACAAACCAAGAAGGTAGGGTGGATATTGGAAATTTATAGAGGCATGAGAAACACAGATTGGAGAATGAATGGAGAGAACGAGAGCTCCACACGAAACTAGATCTTGGCGAACCAAATGTAAGGAGCCCATCTTATCCCCAATAATCAAGAGTCCCAAAAAGTTGAGAGATTTCTCATGGAGGTGTTCAAAGAAGATGGCTCCATAGAAAGAAGGGAAAGAATGCAAGACAGATTTTTAAATCTTAGAACATTTGGAGTGCAAAGAACTTTCCAAAAACCATTTTGAGTAACATTTTACTCCGAAACACTAGGAAATGTACACTGAAGACTTGCATCATTATGCTATTGATCATGTGAATCAAATTTGACACGTGCCATTATGAGGCCTATACAGAGACATGTCTAAGAAGCATTTGCAGGAATGTATAAAGAATCATCGAAGATCTATCAAATTAAAGGTAGATAACACAAGTGAGATATATTGACTAATAGTATCTAGTGATTCAAATATTCAACTAGATGTATAGATTGAGATACGGGAAGAAAGAATTGAAGTCTAGAAAATCCCTTTCTATAGAAGGAAGATTTTTTTTTGGTAGCTGACACCTGTTAATATAAATATGCTATAATTTAGTAATATTATAATAGAGGATTATCATTTTGTTTGTGTAGGGTGGTGTGTGTCTTCATCATTGTTGGGTGAGGGATTTTCTTAACTGGAAACTATATCATTTTTAGTGTTGTAGCATTAAGGGTCAAATAGATCCACCATTAGCAAATAATTAAAGAAGGGAGAATGATAGTAATTTAAATTTTCAACATTTGATCAAACACTTTACATACATAATTTGGTTCAAGTCCTTGGGAAACATTAGTACAAATAAATGTTAGGGTTTTTTTGCTTAAGAATAATATGGTGTATCTAAATTCATTTTAAAAAGAAGGCTTTTGTTGAGAGATACATATTCTTAAAAATTAAGCAAATGTATTGTTTATGAGATTAATTTTTTTTTCTTCAAATGGTTGTTTGATAATATTACAAAGGAGTAGTGTTAGGACACCATATAGGTAAAGATGAAGAAAAAATTTAGAGGCGAGAAACAAATATATATTAAAAAACACATTATAAGAAATGTAAAGGGAGTTCTTTTGATGGGTTTCCAATGTCTAAAGGAAACCAAAAAAGATTTGTAAGGAAATTGTATTTTCTATGTAGGCATTAATAAAAGATTTGTTTGTAAAAAATAGAAGCATTAATATAATTTTGTAATAGAAATGGTGTCAATGGGTAATAGGACAATTTGAATTGTTTACAATTTAAAATGTATGTAGTTAGAAAGATAAGTTCATCCCACATAATTTTGGAAAGTTTGTGCATATATTTATTTTGTTTGGAAGAGGCGTAAGAGCTATATTTTGGATAAAATGGTATCTTGGCTGGAAAACAGTTTTAATAGTGTTTAAATAGGCCAATAGTTTCATTTTGAGTACTTATGTATAACATATATCTTCTATCATTCCTAAAGATTCTAACTATAGTGCAATTAACTAAGCTACTAGTTAAAAATACCATTAAAAAGAAAAGAAAAATCTACTTTTTAATCAAATGACTAGAAAAGGATGTTGGATATAATGAAACATGTAAAACATCCATATAAAAGTTGTCTTGGATACTAGGAAACAATTTTCATAGATTTGACCTTCAACATGTATTTCATGAACATGTATTAGAACATGGATTTTGTAGTTGGGTTCGGAGTGAGGCTCATTTTATTATGTATTCATTAATTTAAATAGAAGCATTATTTTGAGTTAGAGGTTGAGAAAGGGAATACATTTATAGAGTTGGAGGTTGTGGAAAATAATCATGTTTATGTAAGAAGATATAACACCCAAACTAAAATCTCATTAAAAAGGAACAAGACATAGAATCTAGAATACTTGGAAGAAATGTTGAAGGAAATCCAAGTGAGATTGGATTAAATGGAGAATTCACAATTTCAAGACGTTGTTACAAATGTGAATGAATATAAAGACAGAATGGAAAAAATGTTGATACCCCTCGAACACATGTTGAATTCCTTTGAGATAGACCCAATAAGTAATGAAAATAGACCAACAAATGTCTTAGTTACAAGAAAAGGTAAGCCTAGAAATACAATTTTTTTGGGATTTAAATAAATTGATAAGAAGTTCATGAGATGAATATTTCAACTACACTATTGTCTTGAAGAAAATAATATGAAAAATCCCATGACATGAGGGATCTCAAGAACTAGATTATGTCAAGTAGTATGTATCTATTGGCAATTTCTCCAATAACTAAGGCAAGAAAAATGAAAGAAAAAGTTACGAAGTTAGGAAAAGAAGCTTTTGTTGCTAATGGCTAATATTTTGAAGTTTAAAATGTAAGAAGAATTGTGTAATTATAATATTCAATCATTGAGGTGTGAGGGATAGAAGGATAAGAAAATTACATTCTAAATGAATTAGAGAGAGAATTTTCCATGAAAGAAAGGAAAGGGTGTTTCAAAAAAAAAGTAAAAAGAGGAAGAACTGAATGAGTTTATTCTAAATGGATTTTTGAAGAGTGAAGAGAAGAAGGTTTTGATAAAAGGGTTTTGTTTTTAGATAAGGTAATGAGGTGTAGTTTTAAAGAGACTAAAAACCCTTTACACAAAAATAAGTAGAGGGCACAAAGGCCAAAAAAGGGAATAAAATCACCAAGTCAAATATGCTTGAAAAATAGAACAAAGCAGACCACAACTAGTCTAAGTATTACAGATAAGTTTTTCTTTTCTTTTTAAATACTTAGAACACTAAAGAAACATATCACAACAAACCCATAAATAAGTAACAAAGAGAAAAGGGTAGCTAAAGGAATGTCATCAGTCTACCTTGCTCTGGGAATCTTTGCTTCTAGTTCTCATACTTGGGCTTGCTTCCCTATTCCCTTTGCACTTGATGATGACCCTAGAAGGTATTTTCTCATTATTCTTCTACTCCATCTCCCTAGTTTCATCACCCTCTGAACTACTCATCTCCAACCTCATGCTCACCTCATTTCGAAATTCACTCTTGAAATCCCACATGATAAACACATCATTCAACCCTCCAATTCTCTTATTTTGAGTTTAGATTTGTCCAAGGATGTATTTAAATTCTTGAACATGGTTCTTATCATCCACAAAAATGGTATCTGCAGTAGACTCCATTTTGAGGATGTGGACTTTCCAATCCAAAATTTCTCTAGCTCTCTCCCTATTCCCAACAATCTCCTCCTTGTCCTTGTCACCCTTTTTCATGTCATAGATGATATCAAAAATACTAGAAGGACCTTCTTGTCACACCCATTTTTTCTCCTTTTATGTGAGACGCTAGGTTTCATTATCAGAATCATCACTTTTGTCCTAAGGTGGGAGGGATAAGGATTTTTCCTTTCTTAAACAAAATAAAAATTAAGCCATGATGGAGAGGGGTATCCATCTTATCATTTTGGTAGTCTTCTATAGAAGTAGTTAGGGACCTAAGGAGGAAAAAAAGAAGCTCATCTCCTGATTTCTTCTCAGATAATTCAAAATGGATAGGTGGTAAGAATTATTTTCCTAAATTTACCTTTAAGAGTGAGGTACTTCATGACCACAAGACACACACTCCACCCATTTCCTCGGTAAATAAGTTCTAGTAATGCCATCATCATCATGCAAAATATTTTCCGAGGGAGAAAAAATGGAAATTTCATGCTTTCTTCTAGTTTTGTCCTTAAAAATTTTAAGGCCATCGATGGGCATACCTGTAGCTTTGGTGATGGTGTCCTCGTTGACAAAAATTTCAGTGCCTCTAATATGGATGTGACCATCCTCTTAGGATTTCCCAAATTCATTAGCCAACTATGGATCATGGCCCTGTAATTTTTTAATGAAAGTGGATAAACCACCCCATGAAGGAGCCTCCACAAAGTGGCATCCTTTTCAAATGCAAGTAGGTTCGTGGGTTCAATACATAATATCTTTCCACCCATGTTTTCCCTCAAAAAAAATTAGTTGTGATATTGAGACCGAATAAGGAAAAGGACAAAAAAAAAGCCTTAACTCAATTGTTGGTATTAAAAAACCTTTCTAAATTATGATTCAAGTCCACATGTATCATGTCCTGCATATCCCTATAATCATGACTCCCTATCTCAACATATCTTGTCTTCATTAATCAAATTTTTTTATATTATTCCAAGGTAAATCCTCATACTCCAGCTCATTTTTTCGGTAGGTCATCTCCATGATTGGCCACCACCATCTGTCATCTTATTCATTTTCCTAAACACGTGTTGTATCTCAACCCTCTTAAATGATCCCATCAGTTGCTTTGGCTTCCTTAATGATGTTATTAAGCTTCCATCCCATGATTTCATTATGATTAAGAGCATTGATCACATGCACAAGGAGTCCCCTTCAATTATCAAGATTTTGTATGTTCATAGTTTCACTTAGCTTTAATCCCCAAAGCATAGCTATAACTTTAGCATGGTTGTTTGAAGTGATGCCCAACCAATCCAATGTATACACCATTAGATAAATTCACCCTTATGGTCTCGTATTATCCCTCCCCTTTTGGAACTTCCTTCCCTAATCTTAGTTGAACCATCAAAGTTTATTTTGCACCATCAGATGGTGGACATTTCCATTTAACCTTCCTTTTTTATCCTCCCCTTCTTTTTGTTACTTCTCATTCATGACATTGAGATTAAATTATTTAAAATATCCATTTCTAAACCTGAGGGAGGTTTGTTTGACTTAATTTTGATGATTTGAATATTTTCTTTAAGGTTTTGGTGATTTTCTTCACCACCTTCTTGGAATTAGAACCCTGATTTTTTAAAATCTATTATTCCTTTCAATCCATATACCCCATAGTGTATGCGGGAGGGAAAATTTCCATAATTCCTTGACAATATCATGATGGAAAATGGATATCCATTGATCCATAAGGTTTGAGACATCCCTAGGGAGGATCATTTATATTTTGAAAATATCAAGCACCACCGAGAAAACCTGAAAAGAAAAAGAACATTCTAAAAACAGATGGTTAGCAAGTTTCTTCTTGGTTTTTGCATAGAATACACCTATTTATGATTATCATGCCTCTTTTCCTTAGCTTGTCCATAGTAAGGATTTTCTTTTGAACAACTTCCCAAAAGAAAAGGTTGATTTTTGGAATAAGTTTTTGTTCCAAACTCTCCTCTAGTAATCATTAGCTTTGATTTGTTCAAATTTAAGCAAGTAGTTGGATTTAACTTCATAATTCCCTGAGTTTGTATTCCTCCATATCAGCTCATCTTGACTTGTCTAGGAGGGAATGTGGTAGAACTTAAGTTCATTATTGAGGGTCTCAAAGGGAAGAGAGGGCCACTTTGTAGAAAGGTAGCGGGTTAATCTGTTTCCATTTCCTTCCTTTCATCCAGTAGTCACACACTCTTTCACCAAACTCCCTTTGTAAAATAGGAAGTGATCTTTCCAGGGCATCTCATCCTTTAGGGCCTGATTTCTGATCCAAGGGTCCTCCCAAGAATTTGATATTCATACCATTCCCCAAATTCCACTTAATCCCTTTGTTCATCAATTCCCTAGCTTGCCCTAGATTGTTCCAAAAAATAGATCCTTTAGGAAGAACCCTATATAGTAAAAAAACCCAAAGTGCCACGCCAACATTATGCAAATATTTTGCTTTCAAGATGTCAACCCATATACCTTCCTCTTTATGTAATCTCCATCCCATTTTGGCAATGAGTGCCTGATTCATCATCTACATATTTTTCAGTCTGAGACCACCTCTATCTTTGGGTTTGTCACCTTCTCCCAAGCTATCAGGGGTATCCTAGTTTTGACTTTAGTCCCTAACCACAAAAATATTTTTGTATACCTTCAATAACTTTCTAATTTTGTGGCATAGTAAAAATAGACATTGTGTATGTGGCCACTCCCGCATAGAGCTTTGAAGAAATTGGGATTTTCCATCTTGTGTTAGTAATGAGCCTTTCCAAGAAGCTAATTTTTTTGTGAAATCTTTCAATAATTTTATTCAGCTAGTGTCATCCATTTTTGCAACCACACAAAGGCATTCCCAAATAGCTATCTGAGATTATTTTTTATATTACATTCTAGAATGGTGGCTAGGTGATGTTTTGTTGTTCACTAACATTGATGAAGTAACATGAGCTCTCTTCTGAAGTTGAATTTTTGACCTAAAACCTCCTCATATTTCTTAGTAATAATTTTAAAAGACATGGCTTCTTGGACAGAGGCTTGGCCCAACAGAACTGTATCATCCAAAAATTGTTGGAGACATTGGTTCTCAACTTCATTAGCAACTTTGATTCCCTCAATTCTCCCTTCATTTTATCTTTTGAGAAAATCCTACTCAAGGCTTCACCAATGATATAGAGAAAGGGTGATAATGGATCACCCTACCTTAGACCCCTCTTAGCCTTGAAGAAACCATGAGGTTTTCCATTTATAATGACTGAAAACATAGAGGTGGTGATGCAAATTGAATCGATTAATGAAATGGTTATCAAAGCCCATCTTTTGAAGAAGCTTAAATAGAAAATTCCATGAAATCCTATCATACGCTTTCTGCATATCAATTTGATAATCATCGCTTCTCTTTTGGATTTTTCAATTGAGTGGATGGTTTCATGTATGGAAATGATGTTGTCCAAAATTTTTCTTCTGGCAAAGGCCCCTGATTGGGTGAAATGAAATTGTTGAGAACCTCCTCATACGAAAATCCATAATTTTGAGAGATTATTTTGTAGACTGTGTTACAGAGATTGATGGGCCTGAATTCACCAAGGTCTTTGGCTCCCAATTTTTTTAAATCAGGGAATATGAATGTGTGATTGACTTTTTTGAGCATATATCTTGATTTAAAAAAATCATGAACCGCTGCCACCACCTCCTTTTTGACAATGTCCTAGTACATTTGGAAGAAAAATTCCAAAAACCCATCATTTCAAGGGTTTTTTCTCCTCCATCATTGAAACAATAGCTTTAATCTCTTCTTCTAATGGTATATCAATTAAATATTTATTATATCATCACTTATGGAAGTTTCAAAGAGTCCCAACATGTCATTAGTGGCATTTATATCAGGATGATCCTTCCTTAGAGAAGAGTTGTTTGAAAAAATAAATGATGGTCTTGGCAATCTCTCTCTCCTTAGTAACCATCATCCCATCAGGTCTAGTGATTTCTTGTATCTGAACCTTTGTTATCTTTAATGGTGGTAGAGATGTGAAAAACTTGGTGTTTCGGTCACCTTCTTTTAACCACTTAATCTTGGATTTTTGTTTCCAGTATATTTCTTCTTTGCACAAAAGATAGTATGAAACTTAGAGAGGAGGGTTTTCTCTTTTTCTTTTTCCTTGTCACTCCATGCTCCCTCCTCCATTATTTCCTCCATTTCCTTTAATTCCTCAGATATTTTACTCTTTTGTAAGAAAATGTTTCCAAAGGTCTCTTTATTCCATTTTTGATATTGTTTTTGACATTTATGAGTTTGGCCACCACTTGGTACATACAATTTCCTCTAGTCTCAAGGTTCCACCATTCCTCAATCCTTTCCTCAATCTTGGGATGGGTGGTCCACATTTTTCAAACCTAAAGGGCATGCCTTTTGATATTTCCAAATCCCTAGTTTTAAGGATGATCAGATTATGATCAGATCCTATATGGGGTAGGGAGGAGAGTGAATATTTTGTTCCTATAACCATTGGACATTGAAAAGGAATCTATCTAATCTTATCTGAATAAGATCCTCTCCACTCCTTATTTTTCCAAGTGTACTTAGATCCACTTAGTTCAAGATCAAACAATTCATTCCAATTAATAAAGTTGTCTAAATCCTCCATGCTTTCAGAATAAGAAAGTGATTCCACCTTTCTTTTCTCTAGGAATTAGAGGAGTATTGAAATCTCCACCAATAATCCAGTGGATCTCTTTTGAAACTTCTGAAACTAGTTAACTCATCCCAAAGAATCCTTTCTACCATAACATGAGTTAGGAGCATAAACATTAGATAAAATGAACATATTTCCAGAATTTAAATAAGTTAAAAAAACATCTAAGTGATGTTGATATTGAAAAAGGGAACCCCACTCACCATTTCCTGATCACAGAGATAGATAATCCCATGTTAAGCTCCCATAGATGGCTGATGAAAGTGAAACCTAGCTTCCTTCCAAAAGGACTTTTGAAATCCATCATTCTTTCTTTATTCATTTTAGTTTCTTGCAAAATAATAATGTCCAACTTCCTATCCTTCTTGATATCCTTCAAAATTCTATGTTTACTGGGTTGTTTAGACCCCTTATATTCCATGAGAGAATTATCATTTAAACAAATTGGATTTTTACCTCCCACCAAGGATCTTTTCTTCCTTCCATCACTTCCTTTCTAGAAGCTTGTTCTCTTTTTTTTTCATGATGATGGTCTGCTAGGAGAGGATTATTTTCACCAACATCATCTTTATTCACATTCCCTCTCATTTTAGGGGTTTCTTTCTTTTTTTTTTGTTAATTTAGGGATTTTCTTGGTCTGCACCATTGGGATTTGGGTTTCTTCAATTCCTTGATCCTCTGTACTAACAATGAGAGACTTGAGGCACTTCAATATTTTATTCCTCCTTAGTGGAGTTAAATTGTTTACGGGCCCTTGTTTCTTTCTAAGTCTCTCTTAAGATCCTCTTCAACTATGGTATGTCCTCCAGGTTGATGTCTAACACATTAAACATGTTGTTGGTAACCAGTAAGTCTTCCTCGGGTCATTGGGAAAAGAAATTGGCTTCCATTGTGTCTTCACAATAGATCCAATAATATTGTCCTCTTGTAATTTTTTTCTACTACAAGCCTCCTCTGCTATTTTAAAAACTAGCTCAACTACCTCATCGTTGACCTTTGTGTCTTTCATCTACAACAACTTCCTCTAAGAATAGTGCTAACACTTCAAGTCTGAGATCTTTAATCTTTGAAGGTTTATTAACTTGCATCCATGTAGAGCTAATATTTGAAGGTCCACTGGCATTAAGATTCATGATTCCTTTTCCTTTCAAGTCTTCCTTTATATTTCCTTTGTTCTTTTTAAGTTGGGCCTTCATCACAGAGACTCTTCTTTGGGCTTAGGAAATGATTTAACATTGCTCCTCTGCTTTGAAACACGAGAAACACATAAAGGGTGTAAAATTGTAGTCTATTTTATGAGAATGGACTCCCCATTTAGCTTTAAACATCAATACTCTTCCTTGGAAGGGATGTCTCTGGAGCTACATCGACACAAAAATGTGTGAAAAGCATTCGAGATCTTGGCACAAGTAACAAGGTCGATGATAACCAGAGAACCAATGGCTTTGGTTATCCCTTATAAGATGTCCAAATCCCAATATTCAAGAGGAATCCAGGGAAGTCTAACCCAGAGGGGGTATTATTTGATAGTAGTCTCAAGTGGATTAAAGCATGGTTGCCATTTTTGAACCAAAACCACCACTCTACTCATAAACCATGGCCCCCCAACCAAGATTTTAAAAATCCTCTTCCAAGGATAGAGAGATCACAAAAAAGCATTAGCATAAGCTATTATCTCCATTAAACCTTTAGGCATCCATTTCTAGCAAGCCCATATACGAAACTCAATATTCGGGTGATTACCTAGAATCTTAGCCACAAGAGTATTATTCATTAAAGCATTAACCCATTCTCGCAACTAGATCCAAGATGTCTAGAGAGAACCCATTCTCATTATGGAAAGGATTTAGGTTAAAAAATGGTACCTATTTTGGTTTTTTTTATGACACCATATTTACTCATGTGAATGGGGGACCTCTTTCCCGATTCCCGTTCACGTCCTTCCTGTCATCCAGATTCTCTTCATCATCCAACAACATGGTCTCCACCATTTTTCAAAGCATGCTCCCATTCTGAAATCTTCCTCCGCCGCCATTCACAAATGCACAAAAATCAAAGGGTTTTGGTACACTTTGGTGAGATTTAAACAAAGAAATAGCGTCGTGATCATTAGCGCAACTCTACACCTCACAACACGCCTTCATCACCGACTCGGATATCCTCCACCCTTAAAGGGTTTTGGTAAACCTTGGTGAGACTTAAATGATAAACATTCTAACGTCCTGTTAAAATGACCACTCGATACCTAAGAACAACCTAGGTTTAGGTAGAAAAATAATGGAATAATTTTTTTATTTTTTATTTTTTATATTTTAAAAAGCATGACCACTACCAGGCTTCAAGAAACTATTGTCATAGCAAGGATTCAAAGTCAATCATAATTAATAAATAAAATTTTCCCGTTAAGCAAGTATTAAATCTTCATCACAAAATTAATGAGTAAAATTTAATCCAATTAGTTAAATTTCTCTTAGGTGTTAATTTAATAAATAATTAAATTAACACCGTGTTTAGAAGTTCCTTAATTAATTTTTTTTTAGAGGGTCAAAGGGACAAAACAATAAAATGCCCAAGGTTTTTAATTTGATTAGGTCGAAACAATAACCAAATTCCTTATTTATATGGGATAGAAAGACATTCTCTTATCCCCTAACGTGTCCCGTAAAAAAGGTCAACCCATGCTTTAGAATTGAACATTTAAGTTAATAAGGGTAATTTCCTCTTACCCACTCTTAGGCTCATCTTAAAACTTCAACCTGATTTTTCATATATTTAATACACTCAAGATTTTCCTAAAAACAATCCATTAGATAGAAAATTTATTCCTCTTTCCAACGATATAAAGAAGTCCTCCTAAGTCCTCATATTTCTTAAGTTATGGACCGGTGGGCCTAGAAGGAAAATTTTCCCAAAAGCAGGCTGCGGGCCTGGGAAGAAAATTTTCCAAAAGGCAAGCTTGCAGGCACTGGGGATGAAAATTTTCCCAAAATGCAGGCTTGCGGGCCCGGGAAGAAAATTTTCCCAAAAGGCGGCAGCTCTGTGGGCCGTGGGAAGAAAATATTCCCCAAAGGAGAAAGGGACAGTGAAACCTTTTAAGCCCACGTGGGAAGGTAGGTCGTCGGAGGCAATTGATTTTAATAGTTTTTGTTTAGAGGGCAATAAGGTTAAAAATCCCCACACCTTCGCCGATGCCTGGCACGCCTCGTGTCTTGCCCTAAATTTCATGCAGAGAAGTGGACAATCGGGGAGAACTAAGAAAAATCAGCTTTTTGTGTTAAAAGGCCCAAACGTCAAAAAAACCCGCACCTCCACCAACTCCAAGCAAAGGTACGTGTCGGTCCAACAAGTGAACTCATGGGAAGGTGGGTGACAGGAAACTCGGGAATTTTTGCCATTTTTTTAAAGGAAAAAAGAAATAAAACCATCCACGTCTCGCCGACACCCAAAGGAGCCATGTGTTAGACCGGCAAGTGATAGGTGGGGACGCGGACTGTGGGAGACTCAATATTTTTCCCCTTTTCAAAAGGGTAAAATTTGAAGGTGCGGGCCCGTGAATCCATGTAAGTGCTTTCCCAAAAGTGAATAGGCGGGGCTGTGGAGGAAATTGTGACTTTTTTCCTTTTGCAACAAAGTGCCCTATGTGAATTTTAGGGGCCACGGGTCCGATTTCCAAAAAAATCATTTTTATAGTATTTTTTTGAAACCAAATGAAGTAAAAAAACTTGTAAGCCCATAACTTTTGACCGGAAGCTCTCTTTTGAGCAAATGAGGACTTTTGGAAAGAGCTCGAACTCCTCTTGGAATAGAACCATCAATATTCGTTTTAACAAACTTGAGTGGGTGAATTTGAAAAAAAGTCTTCCATGCCATTCAAATGTGAATTGGAATTTTTAACCGCTAGATTTGATTTGATCCGACATTTTTTTCTTCAAAATACCAAATAGACATGGAGGATTTCACTTGGAAATATTAGGATGGATTTTGTTGAGTTTAATTGATGAATTGCGTTTCAAAATATATTTTCCCTTTTTTCTCGCAAAGCATCCGAGAGTTTTTTTTTGTCTAAGTCTAATTAATTGATGTATGATAAATTTTCATGAGAAATTTAACCATTTGAAAAGTGTTTTGATTTTCCTTAGCTTACGTTATTATTTAAATTTTTCTCTCAAGTTATGGAGTACTCTATAAAGTTTTCTAATAAATACTTTCAGTTTTACAGTGAATCCAAATAGAAATCATACTTAAACTTCAAATGGATCCACTATTCATTATCATCCTCTAAATATTTAATTTTATTGAAATCTAATTTACAAAGTGTAACTTTATTTCAATTCATGTGTGACAACCCAGAACATATTTCTACTTTTGAATAATGCATTTCGAGTGAAATAGAGAAATGTAATATTTCTTCATACGTATTTCTTTTTCAATTTTCAAACAGAGATCTCACAATATATTTTGAACATATATTTAAAATGAAAAACATATCATTTGTGGTAACTAAAAGAACTTTTATTGGTCTCCAAAAGATTCTTTTACAACTTCCTTTTTCATTCTTCCAATACAACTTATAGAATTTATGTTTCTCACATTGAATTCTAGGTTCCATTTCCAAAGCAGAGAAACTTTTCGCCACAAATAATATTACAATGCCATCCACTTGAAGTGGGAATATTTATAATAAGGAACCTAAGGAGAAACTGCAAAGATTGTCTTCATCCTCACCTCCATAACAACAACAATAAGATCCACCATATATCTTTTGATCACAAGAAAAAAGGAGGATCGACAACGCTCTCCACCAACAAAGAATTCCAATGAAGAGGAGAAGTCATCCTCCTCATTGGCCCCGAGCCCCAACCACACAAAGAATAAGAGATGCATTTCAACTCATGGCAAGTAAATAAGCTTCCACAACACAAAAAAATATTCACACCTAGAACACAATTTAAATACATACCGCAATTTCAGAACCACAAGAAGAACAAAAAACAACACTTAGGATTCTTCATGCAATGAAAAAGGAGCAAGATCTATATGGGGAAGCTTCTTATACATCCCAATGGGGAAATGGGTGTCCACCTTAAGATAACGCCAATATATATTATTTCAAATACCCTACATGCCCTTATGCCTCCCAAGTACCCCTTATACATCTCATTCTCTTATGCCTCCCCACACTCTTATAATGGCACCCCATAAGGAGTAAATAAATGAAAGCTATTTCTTTTACAAGGTGGAACCCAATCCCGAGACTCCCTCCACAATAACATGTATACCTCCTCAAAATCCTTATGCCTCCCCACAAGAGATCCCCATAGTCCTCTCTTACACCTTACCTAAGCAATCTACCCAACAAGCCAACAACATACCTAACATTAAAAACATTCACAAAAACACAATACAACAAGAAAATCTTTTACAAGAGTCTAGCTCCTACCTTTCCATGATAAAGTTTGATCCACAAGTTCAACATAAAGCTTTCCAATTTAAACAGTCCAAAGGCTCCAACAGTCCACAAAAATTTCTCACTCTCTTTCCAAGATTACAAGAGCTCAAACCAAAAGAAGTAGCCAAAATGAAATCACCAAATGAAGTAACCCCGAAAACAAGCCAAGGAATTTGAATAAATAGGAGAGGGAGAGAGGAGGATGAGATGGATCCATGTAGGATGCCACATCACACATCCTTAACTCCTCAAAATTTAACATCAAATTCCAAATCAAGATAAAAGAAAGTGGGTGATAAAATGACATTTTACTTAGACACACAACCCAAGTCCACGCCCCAAGGACCAAAATTAAATTCATGTAAGATAGTGCAATTAAAACTTACAACTTGTCTTCCCAAAAATACATAATAATGGATAATTTTTACTCCCCAACCATAGGTAGGGTTGGTATACAAATTTAAGAGGTGTGGGACAAGTTTAACTTGTCCCACAAGCCTCCAAAATAAGTCCCTAAGGACAAATCCGAATTTCAAAAAAACGGTGGAGTGTTTCACACTCAAATTTACTTACACATTACTTACAACACTTACTCCAAGAGCCATCAAATCTATTAAATGCATTCCTTTTGACCCAATTTAATTAATTTAATCACATGATTACTCACAAATCTAAACACGATTTAAATAAGTAATAAAATAGAAAATACATCACCAAATAATCACAAACAAGGATTAAAATAAAGAGAACACAATAAAAGAATACACATAACCCCTTGGTCACATTTAAAGGTGATCCCCCCATGGGAACCCCTAACAACAAACAAAACAAACAAATACATGTTGCCATGGTGACCGTTGTTGAATTCATCTAGAATTCCAAATGTGGTTGGTCTCCAATCCCCTGATGTTTATTGTGACTCATTGATCATTTATTGAATATTGAATAAGCGTTGTAGTATATTACTTCAAATTTATTTACCTTATATAGATATCAAACCTTTTTACCATGTGTACTATGAATAAAAATTGAACCTAAGATTAAATGCACATTTCCTAGATGTCCTTAAAACTAACATCTTATACATAACAAAAATATATCAAATATAACCTTCTCGTAACATGAGACTATATTATACATTTATTCTTCTAACAATGAACTATAGAAATTACAATGATAATTAATGCACTACACAACGCCTTTACATCATCATTCTTTCATCTTGCAAAAACCACGTGAGCAAGATATCGCAAATAAATCTCTAGCATGGCATCCACCCTAATCTAACATAATTATAATTTTTTAGTTTCCCAATTTACATATGATAATAATTACAATTTGCAATTGAAATAAAAGGTTTATAGACATATATTCATTACATTTCATTTTACTTCTATTTCAGTAGCCCAGAGAGAGAGAGAAAGAGAAGGGAAGAGGGAGAAAACATGATTTGTCAAAAGTTCTATTTCACACAACGAGTTACGTTATAGAGTTTTAAACAGTTATTTGAATGTTTTAAAAATTTTCAGGGTGGTTTGGCAACCCAACAAGGGTCACGTAGCTTTCTATTTTTACATTTTCTTACTAGCTACAAAAACATTCAGAATGGGCTTAGAGGCTAAGAAATCACTTCCAAAAGATATCTTCCGATGAAAACGCACACCATGATTAACTTTCTACGTGTTCCCGGATATACCAAGAGTTCATAAAGAATCGACGGAATTGGGAAAAAGTGAACGGTTTGCATTTGGCAGCTAGTTCTCCGAGGCCACTGGTCATAGTTGACCTAGTTGCAAATGAACAAAAGTTAGTTCAAGGGCTCGGAAATCCATGTCCAAAAATGGAATTTGATGGATGAACATGCCACAAGAAACTTCCTACAAGTTCCCATATATACGGAGAATTCAACAGAGTCGACGGAATTCAGAACTAGAAAACAGTCTTCAAACGGTGACAAGTTTTCTGAAGCCACCGGTCCTAATTGGTCCAGTTTGACCTTGTCAAATTGTGACCAGAGGCCTACAAAATGTCATCATCAAAATATCTAGAAAGATTTTTTTCCCTAAACTGAAGGTTCCATGCAATTTTCTAGTATAAACACTAGAGGTTTGCGAAGGCGGGAAATAATTTCTCTATCTAGGTTTCAAATGACGGTTCAAAATGAAAGCCAACTTTCTAGATTTAACAACTTTCTACTATTGTAAAATAGTGTAACAAGGCTCCTATAAGAGCGTCAAAAAGATCTCATATGTTCATTTGGGGTCAATCCAAAGGTCAAGGTGACTCCTCGCATACCAAGGTACATGAATGAAGCTTCACATCTCATTTTCAGAGTTACGAAGGGTACTTAATGAGTCTCCGAAAAATGTAAAAATTAACTATTTAAACAGGGAGAAGGTCAACATTATTACTGGGAAGTCAATCTCGTCTTGTCGATATACCAATATTGGAGCAATCTAGGTGGGTAGGAAGTTTTCTAAATCACCACAGAATGAGGGTGGAAGTTCATGTTTTAATGCAACGAGTTATTTTGACTTCATGAGTTATGACACGACACTTCATTTTTTTTGCAACAAGTTGATATAAACATTTAACTGTAATATAATCCTAATATTTTAAAATTCTATTAAATCGCAAAAGAGAACTAAAGCAGGAGAATTATGAGAGGTAAGGGGATATGAACCATGCCTGGAAGGAACGAAGTTGGTCAAACCCGCAGGATTTGGTTCAGGATCTCGCTTGGGCACTTCGTCAACTAGTTCACGAGCCTCGATCTAACCTCCACAACATCACACAAAATTCTCGATCACTTGAAGTTTTTCTAATAGAATAGGTTGCCCATTATGCTCTGACAATTTTCTAGGGCCTGCATAAGGCTCCATTCTTACACAAGGGTTGAGAGAATGTAGGCAACGGACAGGAGGCTCTACACCTGTGAGTGTAGTTGCTTGAAATTTTCTAAAGCCTTTTTAATAGATCCATTATGTGCATATCTTGCAAATCATGGCATTCCATGAGATAACATTTCTTTGAGGCATTCTATCAAACAGTTCACATGCCTTTCTAACAAATCCATTTTTGCATATCCTGCAATCATGACACTCCATGAGACAACATTTCTTTGAGGCATCCTATCAAATAGTTCACACGCCTTTCTAAAAATCCATTTTGTGCATATCCCGCTATCACTGCAAATCAAGAAGAACACATCTTTTTGGGTATTATGTCAAACAATACACATTTTTTTATCTATTCTTCTACATTTTTCATACATGTCTAGCAGGCGATTTACAACTACAACATCTGAAAAAATTACTCTCTCCATTATGCTTTGATAGTTGTCCACACCAGTTCAAAGGCTCATTTTTTTCTTTTCAAACAGGCTGGGAGGATGTTGGCACAGGCGCCCAACATTGGGTACAACAAAAAACATCCAACGAACAACCCCTACCCTAAAAAAAAATTGTTGAATGATCACGACTACTCCAAAGGAGTCACAGGGGGCTCAAGGGGCCACGCAAGTAGAATGTGGGAGAACAAAATACAGGTAAAGTGTTTGACTAAATGCCACAAAGAGATGTGGTCTCAACGGATGCTATCCTTCATCTGGATATTAATATACAAGGGTCATAAAAAAACTACTAACAGTGGTCAAACTTGATCAGTACACCTTTACCAACATTCACGCAGCTTAAGAAAATTACAATTTGGAACAAGAAAGGACATTCATCGAGAAAAAGACACACACACCATTCCACATGAGGCTCCACACCAGGAATCTCCTCACGGCCAAAGCATCATGGTGCTAGCAGGTTACAAAAAAAAGATCGTGAGTCCGACTCCTTGAATATGCATTTCCTTCCCCCAAACGTGGGTAAAAACAAAAAAAAAAACAAGGTGCAAAAAAATATTGAAAGCATGGCCAATAAAGGCAAAGCAGTCAGATTTAATTGGAAGACAACTACAAAGGGAAGACAAAAAACAAAAAGGTGGCAGCCTCCCAACTGGAATTAAGACCAAGCAAGAGTCAACACGGCTTCTCTGACAGAAATTAAAGGAAATGTAGGTTCCCATCCTCCAACACACTTCCACAACTGACCAGAATTAAATAAAACTAAAGTGTACAGCTTGCAAGGAAGAAAAGATGGTGGGGGGTTTTGCATGGTGCCTCCATACCAAACAAAGTCTAAAAAATAATACGCATTTCATGAAATGGTGGGACGCCAACAAAAGTGGCCAACGTGGGTGAAAGCATCCAAAATTAATATTATTAATATATATATATATATATATATATATATATATATATACGAGTGGAGACTTGGTCGGCTCAGGTGGTAGCAATATCATTTCACCTTTAAAATGAAAAATAAAACAAGTATGCAAGCAAGCCTAGTCGACCAAGGAGGAACTAGAGATAGCAGTTTCAAAAATGAACACAAGACAAGGACCAACCACAACGTCACAACAAGATACCCTCCTCTTTGTGCGAATCGAGGATCGATCCGCGAAGTGACCAATCTAAACAATAAAATCACTTATCGATAATTAACAACAAATTTTATAACAAATCGATGATCAGATAATGAAGTTATCGTCGATCGATAATTAAAATAATAATATTATTACTATTTTTATTACTATTATTATTACAACTTAATACTACTTATTAATCACATTAACAAGGACCAACATACAAGCTTGACCAAAACAATAATAGCAAGAATTGACAATTCAAAAGAATAATTATTATTATGTAGATGTTCCCTCTAGCTAGTCACCCTAACAACATCAATTCATCATTCAAACCACCTATCGAATTTGAGAAATATATTTTTCATTAATAGGGTAATCGAAAAGGTGAAGCCAAGAAGGATCAGTAGAAGAGCACAACAACGTTAAACACTTAGCAACATAGTCATCGGAGAAGAAAAAAAAGAACGAAGAATGGGGCATTACATTCTCCTCCCCTTAAGAAAGCATCGTCCTCGATGTGACATACAATGAAGAAGGAGAAATGGTAAACAACAAGGAACGAATATGGCGAAGGCACACTCTAAGGTTAAGATTTGAGATAAAAGCATGGTCACGGGGTGGCCCTAGGAACATTTGGTAGAAATTTTAACTTTCAAGGTTATGTGAAGATTGGTAGTTCCCTCTTATTTGTTATTTCATTAATCTCTTTCTATTAACATTATTCTTAATTCAAGTCCTTTAGAATTTCATTTTTGTAGAATTTTAGTTTATTCATTCCTATGGGTTCCCATCATGAACTACAGTCACAACACCCTACCAGGGTCATACACAACACTAAAATTTCACAAGCATACTTTTACATACTTTCACGACCGTATCACATCACAAGGGTTTCACCAAACCATGGATGGAACATACACATTCCACATAACATAGTATTAGTCACACATATATGAATGACACATAGAATGATCACGCCGATGCATATACAATGGGTATTACATGACCCAAAATCCATGACTGTACCAACATAGTGCCAAGACAATATCCAATAGTCCATACCAACCAAGGGGAGAGTCAAGCCTCAAACATAACAATGTCTAACGAGACTCACAAGAGTACACATAACTCATTATACCAACTCCTCACATAACAATACATCACGAAACAATCCCCAGATATCACCAAAGCACAAAATAAAACTCCATATACCTTCCCAAAGCATCACCAAATAACCTCCATATACCTCTCATAGAGAAATAATCATAGTGTCCAAACCAAGTCGGGTCACTCAACCATAGAGCCCCATCAAGAATATCAGGTCACTCCACCATAGAGTGCCATAAAGAATAACAGTCACTCAACCATAGAGGTCATGTTATCACCAAATCACAACACCCCTATGTTCATACAAATGCATATACTTGAACTCACGGTGTGATTGGATAACATGGGTACTATCTCCAAGTTGTGGGACTTGCTACTTGAGATAGACTCCCAGAGAAAAGCTAGTTCTTGCTCCTAAACTACCTGCCACAATCTACTCTAATGCAGGGTAAACTAACTATTCTAATCTAACTTTCCAAGGGACCAAGGAGAGAGAATGCATAAAATGAAATCCTACACTAAAGCAGTGATACACCAGAAAAGGAGGGTGTGAGAGTAGTCTTCCAATGCGTGAGATACAGAAGCAAAGTGCACACTAGAAGGGGTGATGATAGTTCTCCATAATCTAGCAAAATGCATTCACAACAACATTTCAAACATACACAATGATAATGGATCCCTGCAAGAACATAAAAATAGACACAATATTCTTGTAATCAAGGTTGAAGGGGCAAGAAGAATGCAAGAAAACATAGCAAGGGAAGATGCATCCACAAACTTATATTTTATTGCTTCCTGATATGCATAGTTTAATCGGTTACAAGATAAGGGCCTGGATCACCATGCAAGGATTCCACAACAAGGGCCTATATCACATTGGCTTCACAAAGAAATTTTGGTAGAGCTTTGCTACAAAACTACCTGTCTCTTTTACAATGAGCCCAACACTCCAATTTATAGAAAAAATGAAAAGAGAGAGAAGGGAAAATGGAAATCCCAAAATCTATCCTTCAACCACTTGTAAGAGGCATTAAATGGAGTAAAATGATTGTATATTACTTGCAAAAGGCTCCCCATACTATCCCGGGTGCTGCAAAGAGAGAAAGAATGATTATCATGCCTCTTGATCCCACTCCCAACTACCAAATAAAACACTTTCGTTATGAACCCGGCCACGTTTTATAAAAATATCAACTTATTTCTCATCAAATCAAAAATTTATTGAAATTTTTGTGTCGACCTTGAGCCACGATTCCAACAAGTACCAATTTTGTGCGATTTTGTTGAGAAATGCAAAAATTATGGCCTTCTCGAAAGCGGCAAACTATTTTGGTTCTAGCGAGGCGTTTTATGTCATTTGTCGGATGAGTACTAAATGACTGGAGCCAAATATGTTTATTTTATTTAAATATATCTACCCTCATTAAAAATAATAAATCATAGAGGACGTCGTGCTCGTTCAAGAAAGTCCAATTTTGTGAAAATGAAGCTCGAGTCAAAAGTTATGGCCGTTTGAAGTTTCGGGAGTCAAACGTTGACTTTTCCTTTGAGTTGTGGATATTGTGGAAAAATTGGGTCCACGTGTCTCAGCTGTCCCGAACGAAAATCTATGCACCACCCACAATTGACTGACTTGTGGAAAATCGGCTGATTCATGTCCCGCACGCCCCGATGTCCCAACCGGTCCCGCTGGATTGCGTGGGACAAAATTTCTGACTTAGCCAATTTTCTTTGTATTTTGGCCCCAAACTTGGTACGAAAAACCTCGGTATGACCTGCACTGGTATGACCCACACCCTTCAGACCCACAATGCTTTAAAACAATCTTGCGACCTTACTTTTTGCATTTTTTCCATTTTTTCTAACTTGTTGGGATTTTTTCTTGGATGGGAGAGTTAGAGAGAAGCCGAAGGGGCCCCAAAAATATGATTTCGGGCATTGAATAAATCTACTTGCTCGGAGGATGAAGAATTTGATGCAAGTTATCAAAATTATCTTGAGGGGTGAGTTTTGGATGATAGGCCCATCTCCTTTCTCCTTTTAATGAGGTCGGGTCACCCTATTTCTCTAGGCACGTAGAGCCCCGTCACCCCAACCTAAGTGACATAATAATTGGTGGTTCAACAACTTGCTAATTATCTATAACTCCTTGGGGCGTACCCCCATACAACGAAGCGGGTCCATAGGTTCAACCACTCCATGGTTAATCCAATGACCCTATTCCAACACATTACGACATTAGAACCAACATAACAATCCATTCAAATGCCAAGTGGAAAAAATTATAAGCCTTGGGCTAGGATACAAAACTTTTAAATATGAAAAGAAATTTTTAAAACTAAGAAAAAGACAAATGGCTAATTAGCCATGGTTAGTGTAAAATCCAAATGTTAATGCAACAATCAAATAAATGCCCAAAATATAAGAACATGTCAATCAAGAAAACGATCGGTTCTAGCTAAAAGAGATAATGATCAATTTACGAATAAAAATACGTATAGAGAAATAGCACATTACAATCACTATGTGGCCTCATATCGCCACCAAAGGGGTACTCATCTACTTACTTTGGCATTCGAACATTGAGCCTTAGCTCGTAAAAATACACATGTAACTAGAAATGAGTATATCAAATAATGTAACTCTGTCATCATCTCTTCCTTAATCATCCTCCGAACACCCACAAGGATCAACATAGTCGAAATTACATAGGATTTTCCAATGAACAATCTAATAAGAAAGAGCAGGGAACTCTAGTTGCATAAGGTGAGCCTAAGCCGGTGCGCACCCACAATATACCGAGTAAGCTCGAAGTATACTAAACAAATAGAAGTGGGTTTTCAGGTCTATAAAAGACTCCACTTCCTCACTTGTACTCGGCTCAAGATTATGAAAACTTGGTCTATGCCTCCTCTCTCCGCACATACCCTCTTGACAATTTATCCCCTTAGGGTCGTCTAGTGTAAGGTTCACAACATACACATAACTACATCCCTAACAAAATGGTGATTCACTCACATTAACCATAACATCTTACGCATGGTATATATATACAAGGTATAACACAATCATTACTTTCATGGGTTATGATACATCACATTACCACATCCTGCACCCAAAGTGCAATCACTGTACACTAGGGATCATACTCACCATATGCCCCTAAATCATGACATGAACCATCACATATTACATGAATTATACGTATGAGGAACACAATGTCTAACCTTACAACATATAGTCAATTGTAAAACAACACGACGATGCACACAACTAATCACAATACGGTGATGACATCATGATGAAATGTGATTCACTTTACATCAATTTTGTCATGCAATACATCAATACACCTTCATATCACATAAAGCCAAAATGCTCTAACACTCTACAATCCACAATAACATTCCATTCACACACAACAAGGCTGGTACACCACACTCGAATTCCTCATTGGATCCACGAAAAGGAGAGTCAATACTCTCATCACAAGCACATCGATATGATAACAAATACACACTAAGCGACATGCACCACATGTGCTTCCATAAGGTTACAATTACAAAATTGTTCGCATTACAACATATATCACGTTACTCTTCCAATATCCACCACCATCATGAAGAATCATCACAACTCCAATCAATCCCGAGGTTTGAGAGCATGAACCTTCGCTCCGATACCATATGTAGTGCCCACATTTTATAGACATAATTATAATAGTAAGATACCAGGATAATTTTTTTTTTACTTACATTGCTCACTACACACAACACAACAAGAGCTCCAAAAATAGAAACTCAACTCGTATACGACAATTACATAAGTCATCAACTCACATAGACACAAGAAAACAACATAGGCATATTGATGCCACACTTTTCCCAATGATGGTTCTAGTAATGACCCAACCAAAAAAAAATACTTCAGGAATGGAGAACCCACAACACGTCATTTCTTTAATTGTATTTTAGTTACGATTAATATTCTAAGAAAATTATTGTGCAGGATAACTTTCTCCTTTTTCCATCTATAGAAACTATAAGTTCATTCTTTATTTAATTTTATAGTTCGACCATTTTAAGTTGGCTTCTTATTCTTTACAAAATTTTCCATAGCTAGCATACTTATTTGGCATAATTCAAATGCATATAAAGTACTTAATTATCTTGTTCTTATGTTAAAAATCTTCTTCTCGAACATAAATTCAATGTCTACCTTTTTATTCTTACAACTCAAGTGGATGTGACTTGGTGTCCATATAGCGATATTAGGTTTTAATGGAGATTTAGATGTGAGGTAGCTTTCTACCAAAAACATACCTCGACCACGAGTTAGTTATTTCCCTACCATAGTTATTCCAATTCAATGACTTGAGGAATACCATTTTGATTTATAAATGTATTTTGTTTCTCGAAGGTTGGACATACCAAGGCAGTTTATATTCTTTGAAACAAAAGAGTATTTTTAATTGAGATATAAGGTCTCCGAGAGTGGCATTATTCGAACCTCAATCTCGTTTTTACTCTTGTATACTTTATTTTCTACGTCACGTTAGGATCTTATTTTTAGTATGTTCTTGTAAAAGGAGTTACGAAGTGCTTGACTAACCTGTTGAAGACATAAAAGATTAGAAGACTTGAAGGTACACACAAATCCTAAGTTAACATCCAAATCAACTGAGGTTTAGATTTATTCCAACTTCATCAAAGGGTCTACCCATCAACTATATATGATTTTTAAGTGAGAGGAAAAATTTATGCTAAACCACCTTCGAGAAGGACCAAGGTGTTTTATTAAGAGAAACCAAGGTAACACATTTTTACGAGCAGAGATAAGGGGTTCATTGACAAGAGTTTAAGACATAGAAGAACTAATTCACAACCTCCATCTACGTCGTCTTGATCCAACAGGGGTTTCATTCGATGGAGAAGTTTACTTTTAAATCTATCTTTGTAAAACAAGGTAATCCACTAGGATATGAAGGAAGAGTTATCTCTACTTACTCCAAATGAGTTTGAATGTGTCACTCCTATCTACCAGTTTTATGACAATGTCACTAACCATACTGACTAAGATGATAAACCCATTCTTGGGCTCTTGTTTACTCAAACTAGGAGATTTCCATGAAGTGCAAGGTTTATGTTCAGTCTACGGTTTTAAATTTCTTCTACGGTAAGGGGTATCACACATGAAGACAAGCTATGCTCTGATATTGAACAAGGGTAGAGTGTTTCAATTAAATCCCTTTATTACATTTACAAAGTATGAATGCATAAGATGACTAGTTGATCATTTATTGAATATTGAATATGCACTACAAGATATTACTTCAAATTCATTTACCTAATATTAATATCAAACATTTTTACCATGTGTACTATGAATCAAAATTGAACCAAAGATTAAATGCACATTTCCTAGATGTCCTTGAAACTAGCATCTTATACATAACAAAAATTATCAAATATAACCTTCTGTAACATGAGACTATATTATACATTTATTCTTCTAACAATGAACTATAGAAATTACAATGATAATTAATGCATTACACAATGCCTTTACATCATCATTCTTTCATCCTACAAAAACCACGTGAGCAAGATATCAGCGATAAATCGCTGGCATGGCATCCACCCTAATCTAACATAATTATCATTTTTCAGTTTCCCAATTTACATATGATAATAATTACAATTTTCAATCGAAATAAAATGTTTAGAGACATATATTCATTACATTTCATTTTACTTCTTTTTGTAGCCCAAGAGAGAAAGAGTAGGCAAGAGAGACAAAACACCATTTGTCAAAAGTTCTCTTTCACACAAGTTACGCTATATAGTTTTAAACAATTATTTTCATGTGTTAAAAGTTTCCATGGTGGTTTGGCAACCCGACGAGGGTCTTGCAGCTTTCTATTTTTACATTTTCTTACTACCTACAAAAACATTGAAAACGAGCTCGAGTCTAAGAAACCACTTCCAAAAGTTATCTTCTCGATGAGAGTTCACACAAAAATTAACTTTCTACATTTCCCAAGATATACCAAGAGTTCATAAAAATTGACGGATTTGGGAAAAAGTGAACGGTTTGCGTTTGGCGGCTAGTTCTCTAGGGCCACGGTCAGGCGTAGTTGACTTGAGTTACAAATGAACAAAAGTTAGTTCGAGGGCTCAGAAATCCATGTCCAAAAATGATGTTCGATGGATGAACGTGCCACAAGAAACTTCCTACAAGTTCCCATATATACGGAGAATTCAACGGGGTCAACGGAATTAGAACTAGAAAATAGTCTTCAAACGGCGACAAGTTTTCTGAAGCCACCGGTCCTAATTGGTCAAGTTTGACCTTATCAAATTATGACCAGAGGCCTACAAAATGTCATCGTCAAAATATCCAGAAAGATGTTTTTCCCTAAACCGAAGGTTCCATGCAATTGTGTAGTATAAACACTAGAGGTTTGCGAAGGCGGGAAATAATTTATCTATCTAGGTTACAAATGACAGTTCAAAAAGAATGCCAACTTTCTAGATTTAACAACTTTCTACTACAGTAAAATAGTGTAACAGGGCTCCTATAAGAGTGTCAAAAAGATCTCATATGTTCATTGGGTCAATCCAAAGGTCAAAGTGACTCCTCGTATACCAAGGTATACAAATAAAGCTTCACATCTCATTTTCAAAGTTACAAAGGGTACTTAATGATCCGAAAAATGTAAAAATTAACTATTTAAACAGGGAGAAGGTCAACATTATTACTGGGAAGTCAATCTTGTCTTGTCGATATACCAATATTGGAGCGATCTAGGTGGGTAGGAATTTTTCTAAATCACCACAGAATGAGGGTGGAAGTTCATGTTTTAATGCAAGGATTTATTTTGACTTCGTGAGTTATGACACGACACTTCATTTTTTTGCAACGAGTTTATAAAAACATTTAACTATAATATAATCCTAATATTTTAAAATTCTATTAAGTCACAAAATAGAACTAAAGCACGAGAATTATGAGAGGTAAGGGGAGATGAACCATGCCAGAAGGAAGGAGAGAGTCAGTCAAACCTGTAGGCTTCAGTTGAGCATCTCGCTTGGGCACTTCATCAACCAGTTCACAAGCCTCGATATAACCTCCACAATGTCACACAAACTTCCCAATCACTTGAATTTTTTCCAACATAATAAGTTTCCCATTATGCTCTGACAAATTTCTAGGGCCTGCACAAGGCTCCATTCTTACACACGGGTTGAGAGAATGTAGGCAACAGACAGGAAGCTCTACACCTATGAGTGTAGTTGCTTGAAAGTTTCTAAATCCTTTTGAACAAATCCATTATGTGCATATCCTGCAAATCATGGCATTCCATGAGACAACATTTCTTTGAGGCATTCTATCAAATAGTTCACACACCTTTCTAACAAATCCAATTTGTGCATATCCTACAATCATGGCACTCCATGAGACAACATTTCTATGAGGCATTCTATCAAACTGTTCACACTTCTTTCTAACAAATCCATTTTGTGCATATCCTACTATCATTGCAGTCAAGGAGAACACATCTTTTTAGGGTATTCTTTCAAACAATACATGTTTTTTGTCTATTCTTCTACATTTTGCATACATGTCTACCAGGCATAGTTGCAACTACAACATCTGAAAAAATTCCTCTCCATTATGCTTTGATAGTTGTCCACACCATTTCAAAGGCTTGTTTTTTTTTCTTTTTGACATAGGTGCCAACATTGGGTATAACCAAAAAGATTGAACGAATAACCTCTACCCTAAACAATTTTTTTGAATGATCATGGTTGCTCCAAAGGAGTCACGGGTGGCTCAAGGGGCCATGTAAGATAAATGTGGGAGAACAAAATGTAGGTAAAGTGTTTGAAAAAATGCCATAAAGAGATGTGGTCTCAAGGGATGCTATCCTTGTTGGATATTCACAAAAAAAGGGTCATAAAATACAACTAACAGTGGTAAAACTTGATCAGTACACCTTTCCCAGCATTCACGCAGCCTAAGAAAATTATAGTTTGGAACATGAAAGGACATCCATCGAGTAAAAGAGACACACACCGTCCCACATGAGGCTCCACACCAGGAATCTCCTCACGGCAAGCAATATGGCGCTAGCAGGTTATAGAAAAAGAAGAATAATCTGAATCCTTGAATACACATTTCCTTGCCCAGACAAGGGTAAAAAAAAAAAAGACAAGGTGTGAATAAAATATTGAATGCAGCATGGCCAATAAAGGCAAGCAGGTCAGATTTAATTGGAAGACAACTAGAAAGGGAAGACAAACAACAAAAAGGTGGCCACCTCCCAACTAGAATTAAGACCAAGCAAGGGTCAACACACCTTCTCCTGATAGAAATTAATGGAAATGCAGGTTTCCATCCTCCAACGCACTTCCACAACTGACCAGAATTAAATAAAACTAAAGTGTACAGCTCACAAGGAAGAAAAGATGGTGGGGGGGGTTTGTGTGGTGCCTCCATACCAAACAAAGTCTAAAAAATAATACGCATTTCCATGAAATGGTGGGATGCCAACAAAAGTGGCCAACATGGGTGAAAGCATCCAAAATTCTCATTAATATATATATATATATATATATATATATATATAATACGAGTGGAGACTTGGTCGGCTCAGGTGGTAGCAATATCATTTCACCTTTAAAACGACAAATAAAACAAGTACGCAAGCAAGCCTAGTCGACCAAGGAGGAACTAGAGATAGCAGTTTCAAAAATGAACACAAGACAAGGACCAACCACAACATCGCAACAAGATACCCTCCTCTTTTTCCGAATCGAGGATTGATCCGGTGAAGCAACCGATATAAACAATAAAATCACTTATCGATAATTAACAACAAAGTTTATAACAAATCAACGATCAGATAATGAAGTTATCATCGATCGATAATTAAAATAATAATATTATTACTATTTTTATTACTATTATTATTATAACTTAATACTACTTATTAATCACATTAACAAGGACCAACATACAAGCTTGACCAAAACAATAATAATAGCAAGAATCATCAATTCAAAATAATAATTATAATTATGTAGATGTTTCCTCTAGCTCATCACACCCTAACAACATCAAGTCATCATTCAAACCACCTATCAAATTTGACAAAGAGATTTTTGCTTAACAGGGTAATCGAAATGGAAAATCCAACAAGGATCAGCAGGAGCACAACAACGTTAAACGCTTAGCAACACGGTCGTTGAAGAAGAAAAAGAAGAACGAGGAATGGGGCATTACAGTTATGTTCTCTTAGATATAGTTTTGTGACACTTTATTACCACATTTGTGTCTTCTTTACACCACCTAGTAACAACACAAAATCTATAGCATTAACAACAAGTTGTAAAAATGCAATACAAAAACACTTTTATATTTTTGTAAAAATTAAATATATTTAATTATAATTACAAATTCCATAAGTACAAATAATTATATGAAATTTATTTACTTATTTACAATATTTAAATATTATTTAGATTGTATTTTCAGTGAGATATTGTATATGGAGAAATTGTAAAATATTAAAATATTATATTATTAATAATAAAAATACAGTTTTCAATTCAAAACATGATTTACAATAATATATAATAGTGTAATATCAAGGGAATTCTATGAGTTCCATTTCAAATTACAAAACCAACAGATGTAATACTACATCCAAAATATTTCATTGAATGGTCTCGTCCTCCTTCCCCAAATCCTCACAATATTTCTTCTTTTTCTAATCTTGGTCGTCCTCATCATCCCCATCATCCACTTCATCGTGCACCTCATCATGCTCTTAAATTCTCATCATCACCGCCCTTATAAACATTCTCTTCATCGTGCTCATCATCATCCTCTTCATTGTCTTCATAATCCCCATCCTTCTAACAATCCTCTTAATCCTTCCATTTTTTACCCTCCAAAACTTTAATGTTAAAATGTTAAAATGTTAATTTTAATTTATAGTTTATCTTTGCAACAAAGTCAATGTTAAATGGCTTACTTTTACAAATTGATTTCCTCATGCCCATTGATTAAAATATTTTGTGTCTCATCCCCAGTCTTTTAATGCTACACACACATTCCTTATTGCATACCTCTTAAAGGACACTTCCTATGAATACAATTATATTATAAAATTACGTATATTATTTTTTTATAACAAAAAAACTTATTAAATCGAAACAACATAACAATATAAATATCCTATATACAACTTACAAATGTATTAGTAGCCTCTTTTGTATTTAGTTATCCCAAAAATGAGTCACGAATAGCAATTTTCAAACTCCAACTTCATATGCCGTTAGCACATTAATTTTGATACATGTATCAATTACAATATGTATTAAATTTTTAATCAATCATAATATTTTACAATTACGATCTCATTATGATTGTAGACAATATTTATTTTTTGTATGACCTGAATGGAAACTAGAAAAAATAAAATATCAAATAACAAAAAGCTTGTTCATCAACTACAATGTAGAGCTCTAAATAGTCGAGTCTTTAGAGTGCAAATGCCAACATATATTATATATTTTTATAATTGCTTAAAAGGGGGGTTATAACAAAGGATCTATAATCCAGATAAACGATGAAATTTTCAAGAATCAACAAGGATAAAAATCCAAACATTGGAAATATCTCGTAAATGGATTGTCAAAAACCAGAACAAAACCACGAAGAATCCATGACTAGATTAACAAAAGGCGCCTAGTTTTTTTGCATTGGTAGCTTGAATCCTAGTCATACTCAGATGACATAGAGAGTGCGATGCTTTCTTCTTTACATTTTTTCAACCATCTGTTCCTCCTTTGCTAACATAGAGCACATTTTTTTCGGCTTAGTCATTTCCATTGTCACTTCAACCAAATCATTATGGGACTGCTTGCAAGTATCTAGTCATTAATCTCAAATCCAAAAATAATCTTTTGAATGGATTTCGAATCTTTCTCACATGCATGTTGTTCATTTCAATGCCGTTGATTTGTGCCTTGTCCTACGAAACCACCAGCCACAAAAACTTCACTTTGTGTCTTTACCTCGATGGCCACATCCATTTGCAAAGGAGAGGATTATGAAATGTTGATGGGTGATTTCAATTTTATTTTAGGCAGGATGTTTGCGTTCACTTCTTCCAACGTCCCTGTCTGCTGTCACCTCTCGTCAGATACAAGGTTGATTTTTGGTTCACATCTACCATAGGGGTAAACGTTTACGCAGCCTGATCCGTAAACTTCTACTTTGGAACTCTACGAATCATAAAATTATGATGTCCTACTTTCACTTTGGAAAATGACAATTTGATTGAAAGATTTAGAGCTTCATGACTAATTTTCTAGTGCTATAGAAAGGAAATTGTAGAGAAGGAAATAAAACAACTTCAACACCAACAATTTTATCCTAGAAACCTCCAAGGAGGAAAACCAGTCGAGAAGGGAAACTACTCTTTCTTCCCACTTTTATTGGTCTAATATCGACAATTACAGATTAAAATAAGTATGAAAAGAAGAAACAATGTAAACCTTCTCTCTAATTACTTGTTTGCTTTGTTTCTACACCTTGCTCCTACAATTCATTTCTAGCACTGAAGATCTTTGCTCACTACTCTCATTACTCTCTGCTTCTCGATCTTGATTCACCTTCAAATGTCTATCCTCTTGCTCCTTTCATGTATTTATAGGCCTTCCCATGTCCTCCCATGCACTGGAGGATGTGAAGGGCCATGGAAGGGAAGAGACATGGCTGAGCGCTTCAAATTCGCATCCATTCGTGATTCAGTCTTCTTTTCATTTGTAAAGTGCCAACACCACCTCCCCGAGAAGACCGGTGGTCAAAGGACTTCCGCCCTAGCCGGGTGGTGGTTTGGGACCACCGCCTCGGGCAGGCGATGGTTCTGAAACCACCGCTCTATAGAGAGCGGTGGTTCCTTCTAGAACCTACGTACAACTCAATTTATTTATTTTTCCTTCTTCTTCTTCTTGGTGCTAATGAAACTGATGAAGTGGTTTGTTTTTCTAGATCCATATGGATCATACCTCCCCTACTTAGGAGGATTTTGGTCCCACAAAATCTTAGTGGGGGTGTGGTAGAGGAATCAAATCCCTCTTGCGCTCCTTCAAGTACCACTGGGTCTTCCTTGCTGTCTTCTCTCGTCCAACTTGCCAAAACTCCCGTGGATCTCTCGGTTCACTACTCCAAAGGCTGCATCCTCCTCCAACTTACCTTGAGAACAATACTCTTTGAGGGAAGCTTATGTATCTCTCCTTCTTTCTTAGGAATAGATGGCGCTAGAGGATGCGATCTCTTGCAACTTGCTATCATGTGCATCTACATGAAGTATGGCTTGAATGCTTCTTCTCCAACCTACTCAAGTATGGTGAAGGTCCCATACTATGGTGTTGGATTCCTTTTTTGTCTTTTCCTCTTGAGGTGGATTGGTCGAATCCTCTCCAATTACGCTCTTGCTACTATAGTCACCACTGTTCCTTGTATCTCCTCTTTTTTTGCTTCCCCATGGTCGAGTCCGGTGAATCCATAAGTAGTTATGGTGATTGCATAGTGAATGTTTGTTTTGCTCCTTCAATGAGCAGTTCTTGTGGTGGATTCTTCTCGTAATAACCGACAAATGCTATCCAAATTATTCATCCTTTGGTTAGAATTATCTATGCTCTCACATCTATTTTGTTTTTCTTCCAATGAAAGTAAACAAAACTAATGATTTTTTGAATAAGTCTTGGCGCTTGGTTGACACACACCATAGCTTTCTTTGATTTTCATTAGTGTGTCAGATGTTGAAACCGACTCCATCCTTGACCCATCTCGAACCAGTTCTCCCTCCTTGTGAACATAGCATCCCCGACATAGAAGGACTTCGAAGACAATGTCAAATACATAAAGTGAAATAATATTAGTCTCTAATACATCTATGTATTAGGTATTTATCCCAAACTGAAACTTACACTTCCTTGTAACTTGTATTCCTACACCCTTCTTCACCCATGCTAGTGGGTATGGATGTGGATGGGCGTAAGTCTCTAGACCAAGCTATTCTACAACCACATCAGAAATCAAATTTTACTGAGAACCATAATCTACTAAAGCATTTACCTTTGTCTCGCTTGATTTGGATTTCAATTTGAAATAGCTTACTCATCTCTACTTCTTTTATTGCTCCATTTCTTGGAATCCTTGGTTGAAGTGCTTTGGGTTCAATTCCGGATGCAACTTCCAACATGTGGCATCAGTATGTCCATTTACATGACAATTCTTACAGAAATTCTTAAGATCTTTACAAGTATGCAAAGCAGTAGCGACATGTTTACCTTTCCATTTACCTCTGCTACTTGTCTTCCCTTGTTCTTTGTCCTGTTGTTTTGTTGACTGGTCTTCCTTTGGCTCTATTTATCCTTGCTTCTTCTCGTCATCAATATACTAAGCTTGTATACAAGCTTCATTGAGATCCTTGGGATTCGTGGAGATTACCTTCCTCTAAAGGTGAGTGTGAAGTCCTCCCAAATACTTGGTTAGAATGTCCTCATCCTCTAAGTCCATATTAAGCAACATGGCTTGTATCCGAAACTCCATGGTGTAGTCTTGCACGCTTTGACCGTTGCCTTGTCTAAAGTACTTCCACTTAATCATCACGTCGGTCTTATGGCCAATGGGATAGAAGTTATCTCTAATTAATTCCTTAAAACCTTTCCAACTATTGACAATAGGACGTTTCTTCTTCTCACAAGTGGCTAGATGGGTTTCCCACCAAACCAGAGCATGACCTTCCATTTTAAGACATACAAAGGTTATCCTTTGTGCCTCAGTGACATTTTGCACACTAAAATAGAATTCCATTTGTTTTAGCCATTTATCCAGTAATTATGCATCTACTTGTCCTTCAAAATTCTTTATTTCCACTTTTGTTTCAACTTTAAAAGGTGTATGTGCAGATTTTACTTTCTCACTTACAATTGGAATCTCGTCATGCTCTTCCCATTCTTCCTCTTTCGTGGCTCTTTCGATACCAAATTTTTTGGCTAGTGCTCGAACCACCGAGTCCATGGAATCTTGCTTAACCAAATTCGTCGTTTGCAGATCAACTAGTTCTTCTTGTTTTCTATATAATCTATCCATCATGGTCTCTAGCATCTTGACTCTTCGGACCAAGTTCTCTTCCTCCATTTGAGCTCGAATTCTTCATTTCCACTTCTTCATAGAAATATCTCGGATCGCAAGTTAAAAATTCCTCACCTTTGGACATTTTCACTTTGTCATACAAAATCATAAGAAATATTCGAATACCACAGTCCTAGATATATAATCAGCTCGATACCAAACTGATCTCGTAAACTTATACTTTGGAATTCTACAAATCACAAAATTATGTTGTCCTACTTTCACTTTGGAAAATAACAGTTTGATTGAAAGATTTAGAGCTTCAAGACTGATTTTCTAGTGCAATAGAAAAGAAATTTCAAAGAAGGAAATAAAACAACCTCAACACCAACAATTTTATCCTAGAAACCTCTAAGGAGGAAAACCAGTTGGGAAGGGCAACAGCGCTCTTTCTTCCCACTTTTATTGGTCTAATATAGACAATTACATATTATAATAAGTATAAAAAGAAGCAACAATGTAAACCTTCTCTCCAATTACCTTCTTGCTATGTTTCTACACCTTTCTCCTACAATTCATTTCCAACACTAAGGATCTTTTCTCATTGTTGTCATTACTCTCGCTTCTTGATCTTGATTTTCCTTTGAATGTCTATCCTCTTTCTCCTTTCATGTGTTTATTAGCCTTCCCATGTCCTCCCGTGCATTGGAGGATGTGAAGGGGCATGGAAGGGAAGAGACACGGCTAGGTGAGTAAATCCACGTCCATTCGTGCTCCATTCTTCTTTTTCGTTGTAAAGTTCAAGGACCGCTGCCCCGAGCAAATGGCGGTTCTAAAACCATTGGTCAAAGAGCAGCCATTCCTTCCAAAACTTCATACAACTCAATTTATTTATTTTTCCTTCTTCTTCTTTTTCTTATTACTGATGGCGATGAAGTGGTGTGTTTTTCTGGATCCCTATGGTTCACATCCCCTTTCTCTCCATTTGAATTCCTAGATGCATCGAGTCCTTACCCGACCTTCATCAAGCACCCATTTCGATCGAGCTTCGTTTCATTTGGATAGAAATATTTTTACTACGATACCATTAGTTCTTTACCGAGTATGCTTCAATCCACTCTACTTGCATTTTATCTCCTCATTCTTTTGTATATGGTCTTTCTGCGCAGTGATTTGAGGGGTTATGAGTCCTCTGACCATAAATCGCATGAGCCACAAACCCACACTTACTACGATAAATTGTTGATTCTTCATAAATCAATTTTGTGTTTCCAGACACCGTCCTTAGATAACATGTTAATGGTATCCGGTAGAGACGATCCAACAATGGCTTTAACACATGGTCTAGCAGTGATGAATTTGAATCTAGAAATTATGGTTGGAACTCTAGAAATTGTGGTTGGATCTAACGTGATCATTTCTCCAATTGCCTTAGCTATTCTTGCCAAAATATCTATTTCCCAAAACTCCATGGGTAAGCTAGGATGCCATACCCAAATAAGACATAAAGATGGGGTGTGGGTTTTAGTTTTCATCTTCCATCTAACAATGGAAAGAGTGGTTCTTACATAAAACCATGGGCTTGCCTGAATAACATGATGTAGATATTCTTCTAGAGAAAAAAAATGAGAAATATTTTTCAGAGAGGGAAATGATATTTAGTTGCCTGAGAGTCTTCCATTTCCTACTGACCCAGCCTTCTTACCCGATCAAAATTCGACCAAATTCCAACAAAGCATCCCATCAATGAAATGTTATATCTTTCACATGCTCTATCCATAATTGAATCTAGGAATTGTATCCATCAAGATTCAAGCCTCCATTCTAGATCCAACTGTTGAACTCGGTTCCTTCGATTGTTTTTCGAACAAATTAGCAACTCACAAAACTTGTTTCCATCCCGATCTCTATAATTAGTGAAAAATTTAATTAACTAGCTTCAGCAACCCTATTAGTGACCTCTCCTAGTCACTTTTCATAGAAAACAAAATTCTTTATTTGGGAAGTTGAAAATATCTCCTCTTGACATTTATGTTTCCTTGGTAGTAAACTTGTAAATTATAAATAATTTTACTATTAAAATTTTTATACTTTTTAAATTACATGGAAAGACTAGATGCAGGATATGTAGGGTAGGTGGGTTGGTAGATATAGAATTATTAAAGTCCTTGAAAAATTTAATATGTATTATTAGTGGGATAATAAGATACTATTAATGAATTAAAGGATTATGGATGAGATGGGATGAAATAAGAGGATTAATGATGAAATGATAAATAATGATAAAAGGTAAATATGATAAAATGGATTAATAATAATTAATCTTGTGATTAATTATTATAGGGATTTTCATAGTGATGATGTTTTTAATTCATGGAAAGATTAAGTAAGATTAATTATGTTGACATTTTAAATGTCTACATTTTCCCCCTCTTCAAAGGGTTATTGCACAACAATTACCATTTAAATAAAAGGAAGAGAAGATGTTAGGATTGTGATATGATGCCCCCTATAGGGGTTAGGTGGTGAGGAATCGGGCAGGTAACTACTCGAAAAGAGGAGAGGCCCAAGTTAGTAGATGAGAAGATTTGAGGATTATAGGATAGAAGAGGGGATTAGAGGATTAGAAGATTGATTGAAGGGGTTGGATTATAGGATGCCCTAGTCAAGGGGTTGAGATTAAGGATATTGGATTTGAGGATTAGAGAATAGAAGGATTGTTGATGAGGATGCATGATTAGAGGATTAGAATATTGGATAGAGGATTAGGAGATATTGGATTTTGGAGTATAGGATGCCCTAGTCAACGATGTATGAAAAGGGTGAAGATTTAGGATTATTGGATTATAGGATTCCCTAGTGAAGGGGTAAAATGAATAATTTAGGATTTATATTTGAGGATCCTGGATTTATAATGTTACATTTGATGATGTGGGATTTTAGGATGTTACATTTGAGGATTGATTAGATAGGAAGATAGGGTATTGGTTTATAGGATTTTGGATTTGGAGGAATATAAGATTGAAGATGTTTAATTGAGAGAATAGGAATTTTTTTTTGGATCGATTCGGATGATAGGAAATTAGTTAGCATAGCATTGGGATGATGATTGATGAAGAGATGAGAAATAATGTTTGTGTTTGATTTATAATAGGATGTTATAAGATGCCCCATGATAGGGGTGAGGATTTTTGATGTTATATCTGAGATGATAATATTTAGATGTGGATATTGATTGATTGATAAAGGATTGATTGCATAGGAGGATGAGGAGGGTAGATAATTAGTGAGATGATGATGAGGATTTTATGTTTATGATGATGATAGAAAGGGGTGTGCTAATATAAGTTTCCCCTTTGTTATCAAAGCATTATAAATTTTATTATTGTGGCATACGTAAGAATGCACCAAGTTATAAAAATCGTGATGATTGAATTTTCAAATGCACGTGTCCTCATATCATTGGACATATTAGTAAAAACATATCATTAGACTATGGAAAATAAAAATAAACTAAAAGGGGACCTAATATAATGGGCCAAAGCATGTAAATGTAGACAAGGAAATAGCCACACATAAGTAAGAACACATATATTGTATTTTTATTTTTTTGAATGCTTTCATTTTTAGATTTTGGATTTTAGATGTACAGATTATTTTATGTTGGATGTTGAGATTTTAGATTTGGGATTAGGAATGCTTGAGGATAGGTGAGGTAAAAATATTCAGGATGGGACTTCTCATGGGGTGTGGGAAGGGATGTAAGGTGGGATGTGACTTTCTCTTATAAGTCCCAAAGTGTGTTTGGGTAGGATGAATGGGAAGGATTGAGGGAAATTGGATAGGTTAGAGATGGAAGGGATTTTTGATAGGTTAGGATTATATGAGATGTGGGATGCAATATAGATATAAGTGAGGAATGTGGTATATGATAAGATGGGGGATATGGAAGATGATAAGATATGCCCCCAAGTATAGGGGTATGGATTGAGAGATAGATGTGGTGTGCCCCTAAGTGTAAAGTAGGGTGACCAGTGTGGATAAATGGATGGATTAAATTTTCCCCTAGGTGTAGGGTATGATGGTAAGTTAGGGGTAACTAAAATAGATGATGTTGTCAAGAAATGATAGTAAGGCTGCCCCCAGTCATGATGATGATAGTTGAAAAGGGACATGAGGAGGATTGGATGAAAAGGAAAGGATCATCGTCTGCCCATGGATGTTCAATCCTAAGGGAAAATGATGTGGATGTGATGGATGGAAGGAAAATGACATCATTTATAAACAAAATATTATCCTAAGGACACATTTATAAGGTAAGATTTGGACTAAAAAACAAGTATTACCAAGGTCCAAAAATACATGGAAACACATGAGCCATGTGTCTTTATGAGATCGAAGTGTGTGTTATTATGAGGTTTAATTAACACTTGAAGTGAAAACTTAATGATTAGTATGTGAAGACAAATGATCCAATATATAGGGATTGATTAAGTCAAGTATGTGGATGGAGGGGTGAATGTAAGGTTAAGCCATGCATTTCTCCATTGCCATCTTTGTGTCCATATCCGTGATGAAGATGCATATGATTATTATAACAAAATTTTCTACTTCCAGACAGACATCCATTTCCCTGGTAGAGATGTTGGAAACACCGTAAGAGAGAGTCTTGAAGTGGATTTTATTTGATATGTTTGATATTTTAACTGTTTGATATTTAGATTTTTTACATAAAGAGGTTCCACTCTTGTGATAACTCTCAAGGCGTTAAGAATCACTATCTTTGTATTGATGGGGGATAAAAATGAGTATGAATATTAGTTTGGATAGAATGTCAATAGACACCCCAAGGGTATTCACCACAAGTTTATTAAGTTTGTTAAAGTGTGTGTATCTCTAGGAGGACAATCAGATTGGAATGTTGGGGGTAATAATAGACCAATGTCACATGGTTGTAATCGGCATTATTGTCTTAAAACATGTGTGAGAAAGTTGATATAGTGTTTAAATGAAATTATTTGAAGATTATATTCATTGTTGTGATCATAAGAATGGATTATATGCAAAGGGATTTGGATGTTGGATGGAAGGAGGGTTTGTGGGAAAAAAATAATATTCATGTGCAATCGCAAAATTATGTGCTCAATCTATTTTGAGTGTTTTGTGTTTGTATAGGGATTAAAAAAATTGTGATTGCATTGAGTGGTTGGGATAGTAGGATCAAAAAGATAAGTGGTACAAATGAATTTTGATAGAGTAGTGGGAGGGATTTTGTTAGTGTTAGGTTTATACCCTACGCCAAAATTACCTGGATTTTGAGGAAGGGAGATGGGTCGCGAATACCTTGTTCATGGATGCCTAAGATTTTTCCTCAATGTTTCATATTAGTGAATATATTTTTAGCTATAGGATACAAAGTGGATGAGGAGGATGATGCGATGTGGTCATCATGATATTAGGGGGTTGTATTTTTGTCATCCACTAGAGGCCGGACTTAATAAAGGATGGGTTGTGAGGTTTGTTTTGGTTTTTGGTTGGTGATGGATATTTGGATGTACGATGAGAAGTGTATTTCGATTGGGATTTGGATGGTGTACAATGGATAGGGAGAGGATTGGGGTGGAAAGGTAATGTATAAAGAGGTATAAGGAAAACAAGCCCTAGTTTAATGAGGTTTTTGACCCAAAACTTAAATTACATGCAATGATTAGTGAAATGTCCATATATGCGATGGACGTCACAATAATAGTGTTCCCAATACCAAGATAGTTTATGAAGGTTTTCATAACATGATTTGATTAGAGGATGGATGATCACGTTGAATTATTTAAAATGATGGAAGACATTGGTCAAGGATTCTCCTCCTAAATGAAGTGGTTTGGGTTAAATGGTTTTGGGGAGTATGAAATAAAGGTGTATGATCAGTAGATTATGATTTTTTTGTTGATTTATTTTAGGAGTTAGATTTGATTGTAGTGGCTTAAAATATGGAGGGGATGGATTAGGCCTTGGGGAAAAGTGGATGGTGATGGTGCTCGTTTTGATCTCACCATTTTGCCCTATTTTTCTCGATTTGTGTGTTATGAAATGTTTTTCTTCTCAATGTGGATGTTCTGAAAGATTTTACCTCCATTTGAATGCCTCGAGTTGTTGCAGAAATCCATTGTCATGTCCCTCCTTGAAGAAGTCTTTGAGTTTTCCCTGTTCTTGCCCTAGTTTCTTCAAAATCCAGAGGCTTTGTCATTTTTCCTATTTTTCCTCAACCATGGAAGCTCGAGAATGATAAATTTATATTTATATTCCTTTGAAAATCAAAATCCATGGTCAAAAGATGCTCGGAACCATGATTCACTTGGTTTTGTTTCAGAAATTTTTCATCCTTAATGAAAAATCAGGTTTTGAGCATGAATGGTGAATTTCTATGTTTTTAACGCCAGTTTGACAGTGTATTTTTCCTATCAAATTTATTCCTTGGTGTTCAAAAATCACGTGGATTCTTTTGGTTTGTCAGGGGATGGCGAGAAAATGCCTTAACTTATCGCTTCTTGCTTTTTTGGTAAAAAGGCAAATTTGGTCTCAGTAGCCCCGCTCAAATATGATTGGTTCTTTTGGTGCTTATGTTGCTTCTTCTAATTGGATGGGGCATGGCGGGTTTGTTTTTTGAACTTATTATTTTTAGCTACTCTAGCAAAAAGTTTGAACCCACCATGTGGCCCGCCAGATTTGATTAAAGCAATTTTTAAGTGGTAAACAAAAAGTCTTACTTTGACCCCAAAGAAGGACATGTGACAAAGTTAAAGGCGGAGATGTGGGTTTTCGTGAGGCCGATTGGATATTTTTCCTTTCAAAAAAATGGAGTAAAATTCTAAAATTGACGCTCATCCCTGCCAAATCATTTTGAATCCTTATAAGACTCTTGAAGTTGCGCCATAGCCACACATGGAGGTCTCCACCAGCTCTTCTTTCTTTAGTTTTTTTAATAATTTCCTAAAGGGATTGAGACACGTGGTGAGCCTATGCTCATTCAAGGTCTCAAATTTTTGGGACCACCTCAAGATGCATTGTTGTGATGCGTGATGATTTAACAAGTTAAAGGGGCGGGGAAGTGGATCGTCGGAGGAAAATTGGATTTTTAGGCTCTTATCATGAAAGGATTAAAATATCAAAATGGCCCGCAAGCCCGACAAGAAGGATGTGAAGGTTGGCTTTGAAAATGTTAAGAAGTGGGGAGGTGGGCCATTGGGGGCAACTTGGATTTATTCCCTTGATATTCAAAAACTGAAATCATCAAAATGACTCATGGGCCTGATAGATAAAATTCAAAACTTGGTCCAACCAACAGTGGAGGTGCGAACTTTCAGGGGTAACTTGAAAAATTTTTGTTTTGTGAAAAAAGGAGTTAAAAATGTAAAAAGGGAAGCATGGTTCTGCTGGGACCACATCGAGATTAGAAGCGGAAGGGCGGAGCTATGGAGAAAACTTTTTTTAAAAAAAAATTCCAAAAAGAGGTGAAATATAAGAATTTGGTCGTGGTTCCTTTGGACTCACCTTAGGACACGTGTCGCTCATTTCTCAAGGGTGGAGGTATGGAACAAAATGTGAAAAATTTACATTTTTCCAAAAATTTTAAAATAAAAAGGGAAACCCGCATGCCCATTTTAAAATAGATCTCCCTGTGTGGATGGCACAAATTCAAAGTAAAGATCAATAATGATTCTGCGCATATGTATCTCGATTTTTCTACCATTTTCATTCCAGATATCTTGGAGATGCGAGTCTTCATGATTTCTTGATATTTCTTGCACGCAAAATTAGGAATGGGATTTAATTTGATATCTAAGTTTGGTGAGGAAGATCTGTGGATGTGTTTTTCTATTAAGATGAGATCCGAGCTCTAGGCTCGATCGATTTTCTATTTTTTCTTCCCAAGCACGCAAAGAACCATATTTTAAAATTTAGGGTGGAAGTGGTTGGAAAATGGAAGGAAGAGTGATCTACGAGAGGAAGGAGTTGAATGTTGTAGATATTCGAGGAGATTTTCCCCGAGCACTTGACAACCTTTTTATAGATCTCGATTGCGAATCATGATCGAGATCATGGCGAACACTAGTGCACTCAATGTCTAGTTTTTGGAGGGAAAAAAATTTGTTGTGAAATGTTATAAATTGCACAAATTTATCGTGTAAAGGGTTGAAGAGTTTGGAAATTTTTGAATGTTAGATATCGAAACTTATTTCCTAATAGAAAAGCTTGATAGAACTCGTCTTTTGAGAATCCATCCGAGAGGCTTGTGTATCTCTTTTGTATTAAATTTGATTTTGTCAAGGTGGTTGTGAGTGTACAACCATCGACAAGATTTGAGATCATTCTAGAAACTTTCCCTTGCATTGATAAATTTAATCAAACCTGAAGTTATTATGTGTTGATCTTGAGCAAAACATGTTTGTTTCATTTCGAATGTATGCGAGTAGTTTTTCTTGTTTCTATTGCAATGTTGTATCAAAATCTTTCTCCATCATGTACATGTATCAATCCTTGTGATAATTTAGTGGAATCAGTAATTTTTTTCCTCGAGAAGATGTTTCATCGGGAGTAAAATAAATGATTTAAAATCAATTTTCTTTCATCTCGTTGACAAATATTGTTTGTAAGCCTCTAGGTGTACCTCGGGCGTGATTGGGTTTAGGTCTTAATTTTTTGTTGGGTTCTCTAACTCGAGCCTATTGGTATCCATATTTAATCTCCTTCACAACTTGAACAATATCATGCATTTGCATAAGACACTAAAGGGTAGATAGATGATTTGTATGTCGCTTATAGTGGGAGCACATCTATCCGGCTTTTGGCACTCAATATTTGAGGGAGTGGATAACACCTTCAAAAGGATCTTGATCTGATCCTCACTATTTTAGGTTGTGCCTATCAACCAAGGAAAGAGAACCTATATTGCAGCCCTTATATGGTAAAGGAGATTGAGATATCCTTGTATTTTGCACATTGTGTGGAGTTGGCCTTGGGAAAACATGATCAATTATCCATTATTCAAACTCAAAGGATTTGTCACTACTAAATGATGGAAATGCTTTCAAGACAAGGCTAAGGCTGCTAGAGACATAATAAAATCCTAATATGCTTTGTGCATTTTTGTGAATGGGTTGTATTCTTTTGTTAACACACAATGCAATGCAGGGGTAGTATGGGTAGGATGAGTTAGTTTGAATGAAATTTTGTTGGGAGATGTTTAGAAAATATTAGCTAGGGATTACCAACTTCTTTGAGAACCTTTGCAAGATATTTGTAACACCTAAACAACAGAGGTGTTTCAATGGGTTTAAAATACTCCTTTAACCATGATATGTGCACCAAATGGAGGCCCAGATCTATACTCTTGCATACAACCTTTGATAACCTGCCACAAAATCTTGAAGCAGAATACCAACAAAGTATCTAGGAATCCCTCTTTAATCATCACCTAAGGTGCACCCAAAGGTTTACAAACAATCTAAATATTCAAGGACAAAAATGTTTTTAAATTTGTTTATCTTCTATCCGATGAAAGATCTTCTAAATATAAGATTGCAAATGCCATTAAACCATCAACAAGAAATGAGATCATGTATGATCAAAGAGATCATAAACACAAGATTGCAACCCGAGCAAGAAACACAAATTGAAAATATTCGATACATAAACATATGCAAATTTTGCCAAGAGATAACACCTCATAATAAAAATTTGATCAAATACATCAACCAAGCGATTGCTATAATAACAATCTCAGAGCCTGTTGATGGCTTTACAACTAAAACTAACTCAACATGATGAAATTTGATACAAAATGGAATTGAAAATGGCTCTCAAGAAGTTTTCTCCAGAGAAATGGATTTCTTCCATCTTTTTGCTTGAAAATAATAAGTCTTTTTCTCTCCTCTATTTCCCCACTTTACAAATGCTTCAAAAATATATTTTATAGATCATTCTAGCTTGGAACCTTGCTTCCAAAGCAAATAATATGATTAAGGGATCAAATTTGTTACAAAACCCTTCATCATTTCATGAAAATGACATCAAACTATAAAACAGCTCCCATATTGCAAGGATGCACAAAAATATTTAAATATTACATGAGTTATGATCTTTATCCATCCGTGGTCACATTTTTGGCATTGTGCATGCCAAAGATGCTTTAGCAATAATTTTTCACCTTTTATCCTTTCAATTTTTACCTCTGCAATTTTTGATTTTCATCTTTCACATTTTTTACATCGGGCCAAATAAAAATGCATCAAAAACATCGCAGATCATCAAATTAGCTCATGAAAATGATTCCATTGTTATCGAAGGCTAAGGGGACTCAAAATCATATAAGGTCTGATGAATTTTGATGAAGAAATGTGATTTCCAAGCTCCTTGGAGTTCCCATGGTGCCCAAAAATGAAATTGCACAGTAACCATCTATTTTGATCAACTTTTAATATCAACCTTACACGTGGATAATGCCATTTAAGGAATAAGCTCAAAAATACCTTTTTGACCTTTGAATGAGGTGGGACACATGTCACAACATGATTGGATCGACCTCCCATGCTCTAGAAATGCATTTGTGACCCTTTTTACCTTTGGAAAATTTTACAAAAAATCTCTACTTCTCCCCTGGACCCGCCACGTGTCCACATGTGGGCCCTACTTGAAAATGTGGGCCAATTTTATGAATTTCACCACCCTTTTGAGAAAAGGAAAATTTTCTCAAAACACTCCATGGGCGGATTTGATGAATTTCAAGTTTTTTCATGTTTTGACAAAGGAGAAATGACACAACCCGTAAAAATGAATAAATTAGGGCACAAATGGGGGCAAATCTAGAAAATTATTTTAGAACAGAGCAAAACAACAACATTATGAGCATTTGAAAGTTTTCAACTAGAGAAATCGAGTTTGTAGACCACCCAATCGACCAATGAAACGTTTGAGCAGAATTTGACATGAAAAATTTAAGGCACATTATGAAAACTCAATAATGGGACCAACAAAGCCTTCGTGATAGAATATCATAGATTGTGTGAAAAAGTGCAAATTTGTGCCTCCATTGAAGCACATATTCTGTTTGAAGGAATATTTTAACTATTTTGTTTCATTCTATTTGTTTAGCCTTCCATTTTGTAGAAGCATTCAAAGATCTGGTGAATCAAGTCCATCCTACCTCACCTACCACCAAAAAATCCATTTAAAACAACCAATCCTACATGTACTACCCTTTTTTGTCCTATGTGTATACAAATGCATAATTTCCATTACCAAACATGTAGAAACAATCAGGATTCCAAATGTCTTTAGTAGCCTCAACCTTGTCTAGAAAATATCTCCACTATCTAGAGTGACAACTCGTGAGAGTTAGATTTTGTTGCATTGATATTATTTTCTTCAAGGTCTTATTCATAACCTCACAAAGTAGGATATATCCATCTCATATATAAACAACAAAGTTGCAAAAGGGTTCTTGGTTGAAAGGAAAACTTAAAATAGTGAGGATAGATCAAATCCTCTTGAGGGTGCTACCCATTTCTCCATATCTGAGTGAAAAAAGCCCAGTTAGATCCCATCCCCGGCTACAAAATGACTCATTATGATCTATCTGTCTCTAAGCTTCATGTCAATACTTGTGATGCTGCTCGAATTTGAGGGAGAATAAATTTGGGTACCAACACCCAAGTGGCACCATTGCCGGGGACTATTTTAAAGTTGTTGAGAACTGATTTGCGTTGCTGAGACTAATTTGTTGATTCACTGCCAGTTCATATTCAGACCCTGGTAAGCATTTCTTATATGCTCTAAGTGCCAAGAGTTTTATTTCAGCATCATAATGTATTCACGCCTGTAAGAAATTTCAAGGTTACAAGTGTTGTATGCAAATTTCCTCAGTCTCAACAAGTTTTACACTAGGTTTCATTGACAAATCTTGGTATAAGAAGGTCAGATCTTTCATCTCCAATTTCTAGTGTGATAAACATTTGATAGATCATATTTTTAGTGCATTTGCACAACTAAGGTGGAAATCCTTAGTGGCGACCCCTTGATAATTTGATTCTGATCTAAGGACCAGTGTCATAAACCTCTATCAAGTAAGATTTGTTACTAATATTTGCAAAACTGGAAGGAAGAAGATATTTAGTCCCTAAGGATCCTGCTAGGACACTATACTCAGAGCTAGGAAAGACAAGGTTAGAAGGAAGAAGAGCTTGGAGAGTTGTGGGAGATCAGTAGTCAAGAAAAGATATCCCAATTGGTGAAAGTTACCAACCTATCATTAAAGATTTCCATTCAAATTCTTCTAAATTAGGTAGTCTCTTTATGGAATTGAATTCTCCATCCGCAAAGGGGACTTCATTTGAATTTGAAAGGTTTTCTTCTCGTTTCTTCCCCTATGTTTTCAAATTTTGATAGGGATTTCCATGAAACAAGGCCTTTAGGGGATATTCATTTTGAAAGCTATACTCATGTGTTTCAAGGACCCCCTACCCCTTATCGCTTGTTTCTCCCCAAGATCACCTCCTTGAAACAACATGGACCATCTCCCACCTAGAACACCATTTGTTGTGAATACCTTTGGACCTATAAATTTTTTTGGGAATGGCTGGTTATCCAAATGTAGTACCTCAAGATGTAAGGAAAAAATTACCAAAGTTCCAGTGGTAACAATGCTATAACCGGAGATCAACATCTAAATATTTTTTCCAATATGATGGAAGACTTTGAGATTGAACATGAAGATGTATACATCAAATTGTTTGTTCCAAATTTAAAATAGGATGCTAGGGATTGGTATAAAGAATTGACTGATAACTCTATTAATTCTTGGACCGAGATGAACAATGCCTTTAGATTGCGGCAAAGATGGTGATAGAACTGACCCTAGGTTTCTTCTATCGAATTTGTAAATATCAAGAAGAATCCTAATGAGTGGTACATGATTTCATCATAGGGTTCAATAAGAATTTGAGAAGATTTCTTGTTAACTTGAGGCCATGTGATGAGTCATGTTTGATCAAATATTCGATACATTAGATAAAAAGGATTCATACTAAGTTTGAGGGACAAGAATCCTACCAATTTGAGGCAATTCATCGACACTAAAATTTTCCTCCAAAATTTCTATTTCATTAATGTATGTATTAGGAATAGGATGTTGTTAAGTGTAATTAGTAGTAGCATCCGATAGAAGATAACGGTGCGTCACAAGAAGGGGGTGCCGCCAATAATGTGGAGTACGGTAACACCAAAGTACAATAGGAATGTTGTAAAAAGTAAATATTTGTTGTAAATGGTCCAGTAATGTTAAAATGTCAAAGTTTGGGTAATTAGAGAAGTAGGGTCTACATGATTAGGAATTAGAAATATTATATTGGTAATAAGGACAAGGAGTGAGGTCATAAATATTTTGTGTATTTTATTTGTAAAAAGTCTAAAAATGTGGAACCCATGTAAAATGATAAGGTTTATCTTATCTTAACGAGATAAGCTTACATGTACGAGATAAGAGTTAAGGTATGGAATATGATTCGTCGTAGTGGATTTCTTATCCTATCTTAGAGATAGGATGGATAAGCTGGAAGTTCTATAAATAGAGAGGCCACCCCCTCATTTAGCATAGAAAGAAGTAGTGAGAAATATTGTAGGAAGTGTGCGAAGGAAGCCATCGATTAAAGGTGTGTGAAGAAGCCATCAAGAGGTGTAATTGTAAAGTTTCCCCCATAGTCTTGTTGAAGTATCTCATGGGTGAGATTGAATGCTTTATGTTAATATTATAATTTATTTTGATATTTCAGATTTGTCGTCATTCTGTCTTATCATAGTCAATGGTATTCTTGTGTTCGGTTGTTGTTTTGCTTCCAGATTACATCCACCAAACTAAAGTCTGTGCATTAGTAAATAATCATAGCACGAGGAGTTCCCGGTGAAGAATTATCATAGTGCCGGATTGGTGATGACATTTTGGTTCCGTTGCCGGGACCATTCCTCGTTGGTGGATTTTCTGGAGAGATATTCCCACTTAGGCAAAAATTAATTGGAGGGTAACCTTGTTTTTACTGTGCATAGTAGTTACCATGGTAAAGTCATTTTTACCGTGAATAGTAGTTACCATGTTAAAGTCATTTTTGCCATGAATAGTAGTTACCCTGGTAAAGTCCTTTTTGCTGGGAATAGTAATTACCGCAGTAAAGTCACTTTTTACCATGAATAGTATTTACCGCAAAGTAACTTCACTTTTTATCGTGAATAGTGTTTACCACAAGAAAGTCGCTTTTACCGTAGTAAGTCAAGTTTTACCATAGTTTACCGTGGTCATTTCTATTTTACTGTAGAAAGGTGTAAAGTCACTTTCTAGTATAGTGATTCCAATTATTTGTGCACATAAGTCTTGTTAATTGTACTTGTGGGTTGGTATTTCACGGTGGTTACTTTTGAAAATGGGAAAGATTCATGTTTTTTCAGCTCAATCTAATGAAGATGCTTCTTCTTTCATTCAAGAGTTTAAACGATCTTGTATTTGTAATGGCCTTATAAGAAGGGAACAATGGACTGAATTTTTTCCTACCTTTTTGGATGGTTTAGCACTTAGGTGGTTTGAAACACTAGGTGATAATGTGAAAAATTCATGGGATTTATTAACTGAAAGTTTTCTTGAAGAATTTGGTGAACAACAGAAATATGCAGATCTCATGATTGAGATCACAAAGCTATCCCAAGGAGAGAAGGAGAAGATAAGGGATTATCATGCTCGTGTTCTAGAGCTAAGGAGGAAGCTCGATGCCCAGATCCGGAAGGAAGGACTAGCGGATGGGTTGATGAATGGTGTGGATAATCTCCTCTCGTAAGCACTTCATTCTTGGGATGAAGCCGAGATCGACAACGAGTGAAGTATGACCACCCACCACCATGAACAAGCAAAGGAGATTGCAAGAAGGCAAGAAGAAAGCATGGAAGAGGAGCCCAAAGAAATTGTTGCTAAAGTAGAGCCTACACCAAGCACCTTTGGTCCCGAATCCACAACCACTCCCGGTGAGCACAAATATTTCTCCTAATACATCTACCGAGTATGAAGATCTGCTAAAAAGATGGGTCGCTTAACTATTAATCTTCTTCAAGGAAAGGAATTTAGTTCTCGGGGAGGAGATAGATTTCAAAAAGAAATATTTCTGAAGTTGTTTGTTATGGTTGTTATAAAAGGGTCATTATAAGTATAATTGTCCAGATAGAGCTTCTACATCTGGTAAGGGAGATAATGATAAAGGAAAAGCACCTGTGAATTCTTTTGATGTAGTAGATAAGAGCAAAAATAATGAAGTAGATGTGTTTGTAACAAAAAGAAAGAAAGAAAAAGATAATCAAGATGGAAATGATCCTAAGAAGATGAAAGAAGAAACTAGTAAGAAACATAGGAGAAGAAAGTTGGGTGTGCAGGATTTTTGATTTCACAGGGGCAAGGACCATACTCCATCTTGGAAGATCTATCCAAAAGGCCCGCAAATATCACATATGGTCAAATCTTGGCTATGTCTTTTGAGAAGAGGCGGGAGTTGCGAGGTGGACTCAATGCTCGAAGAAGGAAGGAGGTTGAGGTCCCTGTTTTGGAGGCAGAGGCAGATCCCTATGCTCCACAAGCTGAGGTATTATGTAATGGTATTTCAATTCATGATGTCTTAGTTGATGGAGGTGCTGCAATTAATGTAATGACCGAGTCCAGTAATGAATATGTTGGGTTTAAAATTGATCGCCCTTCAACACTTATGTTAAGGTCATTAAATAAGGGAAAACTAAACCGAAGGTGTAATTTCAAATGTGGCAATATCTCGTTATGGGTGTCATGTGTGGTAGACTTTCAGTGATGAAAAATGGTACTGTTGCGTACCCAATGCTGCTGGGAAGACCATGGCTAAGGAGAGTTCATGCAAGAAACTACTGGAATGAAGGTTTCATGACACTTGGATGTGGTAGAGAGAGGGTGAAGATAAACGTGATCCCTCGACATCATAAAGTAGAACCTGTGGATTCAAGTGATGAAATTGATGATTGGACATCCTCTGATTACTCTAGTACCAGTGAAGTGGACACTGAAGATGAAGAAAGCGAGGTGGATGTTTCAGTCATGGATATCCTGCCAGTCACACCAACTCATGACCCCATAAAATTATCTGAAGAAGAAGTTGATGATCGTCTCCAACAAATAAAGATTGGTGAATGCTGTGATGGAGAGTGAGAAGGAATCCTACCTCCAGCTCTTTCAAGGTACATACACCTATTCACTTTTGATTACAAGGAACTCCGTCAAGCAAGTTGGGTAGAACATTGTATTGAGTGGTACATGGTGCTAAGCCTATAAAGCAAATGCCATATAGAATGAATCCTAATTTTTCCAAGACCGTAAAAGAAGAAATAGATAAGTTGCTTGATGCAAGATTCATATTTTCTTTGTGGAGAATTCAGAATGGGTTTCTCCCATTGTGATCTCAATAAAAAAGAATGGGAAGCTACGCATTTGTGTTGATTACAGGAAGCTCAATAAGGCAACAAAGAAGGATCATTACCCTCTTCCATTTTCAGATCAGATCTTGGACGAAGTAGGCGCCAGAGTGCTATAGTTTTGGTTGATGATATAGCGGCTACAACCAAGTTCGTATAGCAGAGAAAGATCAGTCAAGACCACGCTCACCACTCCTTGGGGAACGTTTGCTTATAGAGTTATGCCTTTTGGGTTGTGTAATGCTCCAGCAACATTCCAGCGTTTGATGAATAGGGTGTTCGAACCCTACATTGGGACCTTCATTAGAGTATTTCTGGATGATTTTTGCATCTATGGGAGCAAGTTGGACCACCGCACTGAGATGGAGACAAGCATTTCAAAGGTTAGATGAAGCACAAGCCTCACTAAACCCTACAAAGTGTGTCTTTGGATGTTCTAAAGGCGTTTTGTTAGGGCATGTCAGATCCAGAGATGGTATTGGTCCCGATCCCGATAAAGTTTCAAAAATCAAAGATTTACCATTTCCTATGAATAGAAGTAAGTTGAGATCATTTTTAGGCCATGTGGGTTACTATAGAAGGTTCATCAAGAATTTCTCAAAGATTACATGCCACTAACCAGTTCTTGAAGAAGGATGTTGCTTATGAACCAGAAACAAGGCGCATGAAGCTTTGGACAATCAAGGAAGCCCGTGTCTTCACTGTTTTGAAGAGTCCAGATTGGAGCAAGCCATTCATTGTGTACACTGATGATGATGATGCCTCGGATGTAGCATTGTTCTCCTGACACAATCCCTAGTGAATACATAGATATTTGGAATTATCTCGAATGAATTCAAGTTTCCTGATGGTGCCAATGCAAAGACTAAGAGAAAGATTACTCAAGCTTTACTCGTCCATATTCTATTATGCTTGGACCATTATTTCGAATAGGACCCGATGGACAAGACAAGAGGGCATTGGACGTGATCAAGGAAAGGAGCTGCTAGAAGAATTCCACAATGGTACATGTGGAGGGCACTTCTCTGACAACTTACAAAGCAAGAAGGATCTTGGATGCAGTTATCACCGCCCACTCTTTTTAAAGATTGTTATAATTATTGTAAGACATGTGATATTTGTCAAACACATGGTAACCGTAAGACTTCATCAGCTCCATTATGTCCTATTCTTCCCCTGGTCCCTTTGAAAAATGGGGAATAGACATTGTAGGTCCACTTCAACTACATCACGTCAAAATAAGTATATTGTAGTTGCACATGCATTATTTAACCAAGTGGGTCAAGCTAGGCCATTGAAAACAGACTTCCATGGATGAAGTGGCAAGGTTCATATATGAACGCATTGTCACCAGATTTGGTTGTCCATTAGAAATTGTAAACAGATCAAGGAAGCCACTTCATTAATGAGGTGGTAGAAGCCCTAGTCAATAACTTTTCTATCAAGCACAGAAGGCAACAACATACAAGCCAAGCACAAATGGACAGTGGAACGAACAAATTTTGTGTCATGTCAAATTCTAGCAAAAGATGCAGCCTGCAGTACATAAATGGGATAAAAGGATTCATGCAAAGCATTGTGGGCATATAGGGCAACATCAAAGTCAGCAACAGGATACTCCCCATTTCAGTTGGCCTATGGCATTGATCCAGTTCTTCCTATTGAGTTTGATATTCCCACTGTGAGAGTTATGAAAATGAAAGGATGGATGAAAGTGATTCAAGATAAAAGAAAGGTTGGTACATCTTCATTTGCTAGAGGAAATGAGGGAAATAGCAAAGGATACAAGCCATAAGAAGAAAATGAAGTAGAAGGAATACTTTGATCAAAAGATCCGATGGTCTCCATTTCATGTGAATGACTTGGTCCTAGTATATGATTCCAGATACAAAAAAAGAAGACCGAGAAAATTTCTTCCAAAATGGATGGGGCCCTACAAAAAAAGCAAATTGTGCATGAAAATGGTACGTCACCGACTAGAGGAATTGGATGGCACTCCCATTACGAAATGGGTCAACCACGACAAGTTGAAGATTTTCCAAGCACTGAATAGTCTACTCGAGGACGGAGTAGAAGCTAGGAAGGGGAAGATGTCGACACTAAAATTTTCCTCCAAAATTTCTATTTCATTAATGTATGTATTAGGAATAGGATGTTGTTAAGTGTAATTAGTAGTAGCGTCCGATAGAAGATAACGGCGCCATCAGTATGGTGCCGCCAATAATGTGGAGTATGGTAACAGTCAAAGTACAATAGGAATGTTGTAAAAAGTAAATATTTGTCGTAAATGGTCCGGTAATGTTAAAATGTCAAAGTTTGGGTAATTAGAGAAGTAGGGTCTACATGATTAGGAATTAGAAATATTATATTGGTAATAAGGACAAGGAGTGAGGTCATAAATATTTTGTGTATTTTATTTGTAAAAGGTCTAAAAATGTGGAACCCATGTAAAATGATAAGGTTTATCTTATCTTAACAGATAAGCTTACATGTACAGATAAGAGTTAAGGTATGGAATATGATTCGTCAGAGTGGATTTCTTATCCTATCTTAGAGATAGGATGGATAAGCCTAGAAGTTCTATAAATAGAGAGGCCACCCCCTCATTTAGCATAGAAAGAAGTAGTGAGAAATATTGTAGGAAGTGTGCGAAGGAAGCCATCAGTTAAAGGTGTGTTGAAGAAGCCATCAAGAGGTGTAATTGTAAAGTTCCCCCATAGTCTTGTTGAAGTATCTCATGGGTGAGATTGTAAGCAGATTTCATGTTAATATTATAATTTATTTTGATATTTCAGATTTTTTTGTCATTCTCGTCTTATCATAGTCAATGGTATTCTTGTGTTCGGTTGTTGTTTGCTTCCAGATTACATCCACCAAACTAAAGTCCAGTGCATTAGTAAATAATCATAGCACGAGGAGTTCCCGGTGAAGAATTATCATAGTGCCGGATTGGTGATGACAAAGACACCTTCACTATAGCTTTACTGATTGAAAACAATATCAAGGCTATTGGAAAGCCTCCTAAGAGGGATGGTGTGAAGTCTGGTTAACTTGAGAAAAACCTCAAACAAGTAAAGTTGCTAATCTAGAGGAAGTTGTGAAGAATTTGGGGGGGTGTCAAAGATATTTCATACAAACTAGCCGAGGCTAAGAATGGAATTGGGTAGAGTTCACAAGATCAACACAAGCAACAAATCCAAGACAGTTTAAAAATCACCAAAGATCGATAACAGAGGCATGGAACCGTTGGATTTGGAAATAGACACTCCTGTGCCAAGGAAAACATAATGGTGTCTAATGCTTTTGATGCTAGAGTTGCTGTTGTGGAGGGAATAGAGGTCATTGATTGGTGTGCCGATGTTTCATGCTCCATGCTCCATGTGAAGAAGATAAGAAAAAAGAAGAATAAGTTGATGATGATAATGATGATGATGCATGCATGATGGTTTCCTCTATAAATTCACAGTAGGGAGCAACCTCAACTGAGCTGATGAGTGTCAGAACTGTTAATGATTTATGGGATTACATTCACCAAGTATTACCTCTTCCTCCCACTCATACTTCTTAAATTGATATGGTGCAAGATCTTGAACTCCTTAATAATGAGTTTGACTACCTAAGAGATCTAATGATTGAGAAGTATGATGGAGGGATCCCTTCTAAAGAGGACATGCAATTGTTAATGAATGTTGTGGTTGGTCATGAGAAGGAGTATAACACAAGGAGCAAGGTTGTCAAAAGGGAAGGGCCTCGGCCAAAACAAAGACTCCTTTACTTTCAAGTATTCATAAAGAGGCTCCTAAGAAAGATGCATCTGCCAAAGGCCTTGCTGTCCCAAGAAAAAATCATGCCCCTCCTCATGCCCAAACTGTCAAAACCCCTGTGTTATCTGATGAGTGTGTTAATCTCCCTTCCAATGTTGCCTTACCCAAGCATGTTCCTTGTGACATAGCCCAAATCTTGAGTCAGATCAATATTTTTGTTCCTATTTCTGAATTACTTAGAATCCCTGAGCATAGGAACAGAGCATTCAAATATCTAGGGTTTAGAGAAGAAAGGGTCACCCAAGGTAGAAATGTTGAGACTCCTTCTACTATTTCAGAGTTAAAGAAACCTAAATCACTGGTGGAACTAAGTTAGCCACTTGAGGTCAATTTGGGGACATCCTTGGTGGAGTCTCAGTTAAATGTGGATCCAATCTTCACCACACTGATCATCAAAGACATATCTGCAACACAATTGTATGTTTGACTCAAGGGCATCATGTAATGTTATGCCTCTGGAAGTCATGAATGAGCTGGATCTCAATGTAACAACACCATATGGGAAGTGCACTACCACAGAATCTAGAGAGGTGCCCATGGTGGGATGTGTGAAAAGGTATAGTGATGTAACTTGCAGCCTTACCCAGATAAAAACTTGAAGCTTGATGTTGTTATTGTTGATTGCCCAAAAAATTGGAGTACGTTATTATCTATAAAATGGGCTGCAAGTGTTGGTGGGAGTGTTTAAATGGACATTTCCTATGCCACTATTCCAATTGAGGGAAGCCTTGTGAATTTTCCTGGTGAGAAGAAAATGTTGTATCTTGTTGAGGACCCCATAAATGTTTCTTATGAAGTATTACATGCAAATATTGGTATTGATAAATATGTGAGTTATTTTGTCTTCATGGAATATGAAATTGACCAATACAGTATCATGAGCGGGATGATTTTCCGGGACTTTGATATTTGATATAGCCCCAGATGATAAAAACTTGGCCCAAGCATGAGGGGTAGACCTAAAGAAATGTGGTCGATAAAGAACTTGGATGGAAAAGAGAGACAGTCATATGCCCCCTTTGTTCAAGAAATATCATGATTTCTTAGCATGGCCACATCCAGGATGGTGAGAATTTCAAATATTTTCCTTGATTTGTTCTCTCCGAATTAGGGTAAATGTATTTTTTACAAAGTGTATAGCTTGTTGCTTGTTTCTTCTCTTTTGTGTCTTTGCTCGTTCTGGTCTTTGGTGACCTATTTTTGTTGGTTTCTCTCTTTCATTTTTAGGAGATGGTTTTGTTTCTCTATTCGAAATCTGAATCCTTTTCCCAATGGATAGTTTTTCACTTGGTCTACCTTTGTTATTGTGGCACTCGCAGGGAGTACCCATCCCCGAGTCGAAGTTGATGTTGGTGCTCATTTTGATCTCTCACCATTTTGCCCTAATTTTCCTCTAATCTATGTGTTATGAAACTTTTTTTTTATTGATGTGGATGTTCTCGAAAGCTTTAACCTCTATTTGAATTCCTCGATTTGTTTGAAGAAATCCATTGTCATGTCCCTCCTTGAAGAATTCTCCGAGTTTGCGCTATTCTTTCCCTAGTTTCTTCAAAATCCACAAGCTTTGCCATTTTTCCTATTTTTCCTTGACCATGGAAGCTCGAGAATGATCAATTTATATTTGTATGCCTTCTAAAATCCAAACCCATGGTTGAAATATGCTCAAAACCATCATTCACTTGGTTTTTTTTTGAAAATTTTTCATCCTTAGCGAAAAATTGGGTTATGAGCATGAATGGTGAATTTCTTTGTTTTTGACGGTCTGACGACAGTGTATTTTTCCTATCAAACTTATTCCTCAAAGCATTCAGCGGTCACGTGGCTTCTTTTGGTTGGTCGAGGGTGGTGGGAAAATACTTTAACTTATCGCTTTTTACTTTTTTGGTGAAAAGGAAAATTTGGTCTCGTAGCCCCGCTCAAATATGATTGGTTATTTTGGTGCTTACGTGGCTTCTTCTAATTGGATGGGGCGTGGAAAGTTTTTTTTTTGAACTTGTTATTTTTGGCTACTTTGGAAAAAAGTTTGAACCAACCCCATGGCCCCGCCAGATTTGATTAAAACAAATTTTAAGTGGCAGGAAAATGTCTTACTTTAACCCCACAAAAGGACATGTGGAAAAGTTAAAGGTGGAGATGCGGGCTTTCAGAGGAAAGTTGGATATTTTTTCCTTTCAAAAAAATCGAGTAAAATTCCAAAATGGACTCACAACCCCTCCAAATCATTTTGAAGCCTTATAAGGATCTTGAAGTTGTGCCATAATGACACATGGGGGTATCCTCTCTTCTTTCCTTAGTTTTTTCAAAAATTCCTAAAGGGCCAGAGACACGTGGCGAGCCCACGGTCATTCAATGTCTCAACTTTTGGGGACCACCTCAAGATGCACCATTGTGATGCATGGTGGTTTGAAAAGTTAGAGGGGAAGGGAAGCGGACCATCGGAGGAAAATTGTTTTTTTTGCCTATTGTCATCAAAAGGATTAAAATATCAAAATGGCCCCATAAGCCTAACAAGAAGGAGGTCAAGGTTGGCTTTGAAAATGTTAAGAAGCGGGGAGGTTGGCCATTGGGGAAACTTGGATTTTTTCCCTTGATATTCAAAAACTGAAATCATCAAAATGACCCATAGGCCTGATAGAGAAAATTCAAAACTTGCTCCAGTCAATCACAAAGGTGCATAATTTTGGGGGTAACTTGGAAAAATTTTCGTTATGAAAAAGGAGTTAAAAATGTCAAACGGAATCATGGTCCCACTGGGACCCACATTAGAGATTAGAAATGGAATGGCAGAGCTACGGGAAAACTTGGAAAATTTTCCCTTTTCCAAAAAAGAGGTGAAATATCACAATTTGGCTGCGTTTCCTTTAAGACCCACCTTAGGAAACGTGTCGGATTATTTCTCAAGTGCAGAGGTGTGGAAAAAATGTGTAATTTTTACTTTTTTCCAAAAAATTTAAAAGAAAAAGGGGAACCCGCATGCCTGTTTTAAAATGGATATCCCACATGGACGACCCAAATTCAAAGTAAAGATCAACGACAACTATGCATTTGTATTTGATTTTTCTACCATTTTCATTCTAGAGATCTTGGAGATGCAAGTCTTTATGATTTCTCGATATTTCTTGGACGCCAAATAGGGAAGGGGAGCTAATTTGATATCTAAGTTTTGTGAGGAAGATATAGGGACGTCTTTTGACATTAAGATGAGATCGACCTCCGGGCTTGATCTAATTTTCCATTTTTCTTCCCGAGCATGCAAAGTACCAGATTTGACAAATTAGGGGCAGAAGTGGTTGGAAAATGGAAGGAAGAGTAATCTACCAGAGGAAGGAGTTGAATGTAGGATATCTTTGAAGATATTTTCCCCCGAGCACCGATAATTTTTTTACAGATTTGATCCTAGGAATCATGATCAAGATCATGGTGAACATTGGTGCACTTCAATTTCTGGTTTTTGGAGGAAAAACCATTGTTGTGAAATTTTATAAATTGCACAAATTTTTGTGCAAAAGGTTCGAGAGTTTGCACAAAGTTGGAATTTTTAGATCGGAACCGATTTCCTAATAGAAAAAGCTTGATAGAACTGTCTTTTGAGAAGCCATTTGAGAGGCTTGTATATCTCTTTTGTATTATATTTGATAATGTCAAGGTGGTTCCGAGTGTATAGCCATAGAAAAGTTTTGAGATCATTTTACAAACTTTACCTTGCTAATAAATTTAATCAAACTCGAGTTATTCTATTTGATCTTGAGAAAAATGTGTCTATTTCATTTCTTAATGTATGTGAGTAGTTTTTCTTGTTTCTATTACAATCTTGTATCAAAATATTTCTTCATCACATAGGTCTCAATCCTTGTGATAATTTATTGGAATCTAGAATTTTATTTTCTCGAAGAGATTTCATCCGGGAGTAAAATAAACTATTTAAAATCACTTTTCTATCATATGTTGACAAAGATTGTTTGTAAGCCTCTAGGTGTACCTCGGGCATGATTGGGCTTAGGTCTTGATGCTTTGTTGGGTTCTATAACTCGATCCTTCCTCCTAGAATCTCATAGATTGTGTGAAAAAGTGCAAATCTAGGCCTCCATTGAAGCATGTCTTCTAGTTGAAGGAACATTTTAACTATTCTATCGCATTCTTTTTGTTTATCCCTACAATTTGTAGAAGCTTTGAAATATCCGGCAAATGAAATCCATCCGCCTCACCTCCCACAAAAAAATCATTTAAAAATAACCAATCCTACTCGTACTACCCTTGTTTGTCCGTGTGTACAAAAATTCATAATTTCCATTACGAGAACATGCGAAACAATCGGGATTCCAAATGTCTTTAGTAGCTGAACCTTGTCTAGAAAATATCTCCACTATCTAGAGTGACAACTCGTGAGAGTTAGATTTTGTTGCATTGATCATATTTTCTCCAAGGTCTTATTCATAACCTCACAGAGAAGGATATCTCCATCTCCTCCATAAACAACAAGTGGCAAAATGGTTCTCTTACCTTGGTTGAAAGGCACAACCTAAAATAGTGAGGATAGATCAAATCCTCTTGAGGGTGCTACCCATTTCTCCACATCTGAGTGACAAAAGGCTAGTTAGATCCCATCCTTGGCTACAAAATGACTCATTATGATCTATCTATCTCTAAGCTTCTTGTCAATACTTGTGATGCTTCTCAAAATTTGAGGGAGAATCAATTTGGGTACCAACAGATGGTTTGGGTTTTGAAGTGAAGTAGATTTGGTTAATTTTGGATATGTTAGAATATATTGTTCGAGGTTAATTGTTTTGGCTTAGGATTAGATATTTTGGGATTATTAGATATAGATTAAGGGGATATGGTAGATTTAATTGAAGGGGATGGGTGCGATATGTAACTCACATTAGATTTGGGTGATGTTGGGAATGAAGGAGATTTGTTAGATGAGTATGGTATAGGAACCAAATTAGATTTGGTCAATTTATCGAGTGAACTAGATGATGGTGGAACAAGATCTTCATTCAATTAGGTAGGAGATGGGGTGGGCGGTGGATTGGTATTGGATTTTTAATGTTTAGGATTTTGTGACATAGGAGTCATGTTAGATTTTTCAGGATGGGGGTTATGAATTTGAAATAGGATTAGAGGATATGATAGTGTTAGGTTTGGCTAATGAAGAGGTTAAGAAAACATTAGGTGTGATTGAATAGAATGAGGGTATCATAGGATCTAGATGAGATGGTTTAGGACTAGGGGTATAATGGGATGAGGGTAACTTAAGAGTCACGATGGATGAGATAGTTTGGACAAGATTTGATGTAGGTGATGATGATGGTCATCAATCCTTGCCATGAATAATGTCAATCCGGGTTGGTGTCCAAAGGCTATATGCATTAAGAGAAGAAGATCTTAGAAAATAGATTCTTTAAACACAATCCAAACTTGTATAAAAAAATTCACACATACGAAATTTAAAGGTACACTTCTAGAAATGTAAACACACTTGCAGAATATAAAAACATGCTTGCATAAAGAAAATAAAATTTGCATGAAGGAAATCACACTTGTAAGAATTTAAATAGAGTTAGATAAATTGAAATTGTTGAATTAGAGATAAACATAATTGAACAAAACAACCGCAAGTTCACAACAAACGTAATTTTCACAATACAAAGAAAATAACAATACAACAAAATGAATTATAGATAAATGAATAAACATAAACATAAATACATAGATTCATATCATTTAGAAAGATTCCCCATCTCATTTATTGGAAGAGGATTTAAATCATACTTCGAGATCTTAAAACTATAGAATATTAGAGAGAAAAGAACATATCTTTATTTCTTGGGAGAAAAGTATTACATATCTGAGTGTGGAAGGTTGCATTTATAATTTATGCATCCAACCAACTCTTTATTTTATAAGATACAATCTAATCTTATCTTTATTCTAATCCTAACAACTAAGATCTTCATCTCCACAAAATATGGAGACATATATATTATTGGACTCAAAGTCTTATCTCACTTATTTTAGGAATATTTGCTCCCAAATATTTTCCTTAATTTTCGGTAATAAGAATCATAATGCTTTTATTCTCCTACATTATTGGAAGGAGGTTTTTCCTCAAAATCAGATTTTGACCAAATACATTTCCTGTATTTTCCGTTTAGCTTTGTAGTTTTTTACCGTGGAACTTTTGACGCTTGTGTGATACGCTTTTTCCTCGGGATCTAGCAGTTGACTAAAAGTTATATTTATCTTCATTGATAATACCTATATAGAAAATCTGAATGAGTCTTATTTTAAACACATTTCTATGAAAAAAACCTCTCTTTGATTTTCTTTTCAAATGTTTTGTTTTTGTTTATGGAAATTTTAGTGCTTGTCTCGATACACATTTCATCGGACTACGAGATCACTAAAAGTTAGATTTCTCTTCATTGGTAAAACTCGTAGCAAATCTAAATGAGGTTTATGTTAAATACATTTATATGAAGAAAAGCTCTATCAGATTTTCTATTTGACTCTCTAATTATTCCCAATCCTCATTTGATGCGAGTTCCGTAACTAACTCTGCGAGTTTCGGAACTAACTTAAAACAACTATAACTTTTTCATACAATCTCGGATTGAGATGATTCATGTTTTTAACTTGCATAATTGTTTGAGAGGAATCTGAATATGAAATCATATTTGAGTTTAGATATACCATCAATGATCAATTCTATTCTCTTCAATACTAGCATTATATTTCCTTTATGGCTTGCATACACAAGACTTTGCATCTTTTCCCAAATAATCAATTGGATTAGTCAACAAAATAGATAACAAAATATTTTTAAAGAATGAACAAGAGATATATCCTATATTGTATCTTAATAAAACTATAAGTTCCTAAATTACATTTAAATTCACTTTCAAAAGAAACTTGGTAGGATAAAATAATGGTAATTTATGGCCAATTTATGGCCTCATCATTGCCTCACACTTAACCTTATACAAGTCCTCATGCATCACATTACTATCTCTTCTTCTAAGAGTCTTCTCCTCATTGAGCTTATGTATGTATCCATTCCATATATATTTCAAAGAAAGGTTCTTGTGAATCTCCTTCTATTGTTTTTTATTTCCTTTTTTACAAAGCAAGTTCTTGTGTAGATCTCCTTCGTTAAATTTAGTTTTCTTTCTTGTATAGTAGGTTCTGTTTGGATCTCCTTCGTTGTTTTTTATTTTTCTTTTTTTTGTATAACAGGTTCTTGTGTGGATCTCATTCTTCTATTTTTGATTTTCTTTCTTGTAGAAATGTGTTCTTGTGTGGATCTTCTTCTGCTATTTTTTATTCTCTTTTTTGTAAAGCATGTGCTTGTGTGGATCTCCTTATGATGCTTTTGATTTCCTTTATTTTATAAAGGTTCTTGTGTGGATCTCCTTTTGCTACTTTTGATTTCCTTTTTTACAGCAGGTTCTTGTGTGGATCTCCTTCTGCTACTTTTGATTTCCTTTCTTTTATAGCAGGTTCTTGTGTGGATCTTATTCTGTTGCTTTTGATTTCTTTTCTTTTATAGTAGGTTCTTGTGTGAATCTCCTTTTGTTGTGTCTCATATTGAAAATCAAAATGCATACCTCATGCTTCTCCTTCTCTCCCATGCTTAAGCTCATGCATGTCCTTATGTATGTTATTTATTCATGGTTGCCCATAAATTAGACTCTAAAAGTTTGATTGCAAAGAGGTGCACATGTTTTTCATATAAGTAGGCGATATTTTAATTTTATCTTTCCTTCCTTAGAGATCTAAAAATTGGATCTAGCTGTAATAATAAAAATTACAAGAAAACCTAAAAATAAAAGAGTAGAACAAAATAACTTAATCATACCTCTAGTTGTCCTTGCCATCCTATTGTTAACATGGTCAAATAGTGCCGAGAAGAAATCCACTAGGTAATAGTTGATTTCCTTTGAAAAATATTTTCCTCCCTTGTGCATTTTATTGACCAGCAAGTTGGTTGTCCAATCAATTTTTTTCCCTTTGATTGGCTAGCAAGCTAGTTTTCCAATCAAAGCTTTTTGAATTTTTTTGCCTTTGATTAGCCAGCAAGCTGGTTTTCCAATCAAAGTTTTCTGATGTTTTTTTATAAAAGAAATGATAGCATGAGAATGATTAGAGAAAAATTTAATCTATCATTATACTATATTCATCAAAGTACAACTTGTGTAAAATAGGAAGCAATGTCCGAGATCTCATAAAAAACATGTTTGTATACTTGGTAACTCCAAGAAGACTTCTAAAAATTGTGTAGACAATTTCTAGGTTTTCAAATCTCAACTTGAATTTTGCATTATTAGAATCACCATAGTAATATTCAAAGCCCAAACTATTGATATCAGAGATGGATTGTGTTATGTGTCCTGTGGGTCCCTCCAAAATGCTCCTTGGTTGATCTTTGTTGGTGTGTAAAAATCTACATGTTGGTACCAAGAACAAATTTAGAAATTCCTATGGATGTTAGCATGAAAAAAGGTGTTTTTATTGATATTCAAAATAATTATTTCTTCACGTTATACAAGCATATACAAAACGAAGAAATTGAAAGACATAAAAACAAATGTTTCTAATGGATATGGTTCAGGAATGAATTTTATTATGTGGTGAAAAACTAATTTGGATGGGTGGATTTATTATGAGTGAGTATATATTTTCTCTCTAATGAAATCATTGAATATGGATGAAGTTAATTAGAAATGTTACCACTTCATTATTACAAACCTGGATAAGTCAGTTTTCTAGTAAGGTTGTGTGTAGTAAGATCATTGAGTGTTAGTTGATACAAGGGGAAATCATAGTGGTTATCAAGAATGACATATAATATTTCATCAACTAGATCTACTTTGAGATTCAATATAATATTCTACAATTTCTAGATCTGAATTATTTGTTCATACCATTATACCTTCTTGATCATACATCACATTCATTTTATTATACACAGAGTTTGTTTGTGTGGAGATAAATATTTACAATCTAATATTCCTAATTGTAGAAATGAAATTTTAATATACTTATAGGAAATAAAATTCTAAATAAATTACTTACCAAATACTTCCGTCACATAATTTTCTAAAAGGTATTATACTGTCACTAGAATATTCTTTTAGAGAACATTTAAATCTCATAATAACATCGTGTCCCCAAAAATTATGCCACAATGATGATGGTCGTCAATCCTCACCATTAATAATGTCAATATGGGTTGGTGTCTAAAGGCTATATGCATTAAGAGAAGAAGATTTTGGAAAACAAGTCCTTTAAACACAATCTAAACTTGCATAAAATAAACCACACATGCACAAATTTTAAAGAACACTTGCAGAAATGTAAACACACTTGTAGTAATATGAAAACACACATGCATAAAATAAATCACAAATTTGCATGAAGGAAATCACACTTGCAAGAATTTAAACACACTTGCATAAATTGAAATTTTGAATTATAAATAAACATAATTTAACAAAACACCTTGATTCCAAACAGATGAATTTTGACAATACAAAGATAAAAAAGTACAACATAATGAATAATAGATAAATGAATAAACATAAACATAAATACACATATCCATATCCCTTAGAATGAGTGGCTAGCTCATTCGTTGGAAGATGATTTAAATAAAACTTATGAGATCTTAAAACTACATAATATTAGAGAGAAAAGAACATAGCTTTATTTCTTGGGAAAAAATAATTGCATATCCGAGTTTGGAAGGTTGCATTTATAATTTATGTGTAACGCCCTAAAACCAACCCTCTGCAGATATATGATTAACCTAGGCTTAGTTAGCCGAAAGAGGAATAATTTTTTATTTTTTATTTAAAATACTATCACAAGCATAGTCTAAGACACACACACATTTGAATCTACCACAAGAGGAGATCAAAGTTATGATTTTGCATATATTTAGTTTTATATGTTCATTAAGATATAATATACTTATTTACTTTGGTGAATCTTGTCTCTTATGCAAACTGATGTTTCTGATGTCTCCATGTACAAAATACAAGAGTCCTTTTGAAGTAGTAGGCCCCATCCCTCAGTAGCAACCCCTGGTTGTGCTCCTACAAAGAGCCCATAAGAATCGGGTTGACTCCTACAACAACATGTAGCAATCGGCTATACTCCTATAGCAGCCCATAGCAACTTGTTGTCCTCCTACAATAGCCCATAGCAACTGGTTGTGCTCCTACAACAACCCATAGCAACTGGTTGTACTCCTACAACATCCTCGTAGCAAATGGTTGTGCCCCTACAATAACCTATAGCAACTGGTGAACTACCTATAGCAAGATCTTAAAAATGCTATAACTTTTGACTGGGAACAAGGTTTTTGAAAAAATTAGAATTTTTGAAAAGGGGATGATGTATGCTTTGTAAAAAATCATAAAACCTAGGATTATATGAGGTTTAGATAGTCATTTTTACAAAACAGTCTGCGCAGGATCCTACAGTCAAGACTGACAATTTTCTGAGTGAGTCCTTTTGTTAAATTTGTTTGATTGAAAGCTTCTAAGGTAAATTCCTTGAGTGTGCAGGTCTTTATTGGGTTTTTTTTGGTCTTGCAAGGCTGATTTGATTCACTTCATTCATTACTTAATGATTTGAGGGGTTGTTTGTTTCATTCGTTGGTTGATTAAGTGTACATGCATAGTGAAGTAAGGGAAGATCATATTACTACGTTCTATCTGACTAAAACAACAACTCTTAAGTATGTAAGAACATCATTTAAATTCATTTCATGCTAGCTTAAAACAAACTTCTTTCTTCAATGATTGATAACAAGATCTAAACGAATTCCTTCTTATTCTTTATAGATTGAATGTTTCCCAACAAGACAAGTAACAAGAATAACATAATTCCCTTATGCAAGATTTTCTTCCAACATTCCAAAATAGAGAATTACATGCATTTGAATGATTCTTACTTACACCAACTCATACCAATGGATGCAACAAAGTAATTCTTTTAATCATTTCAAATGTAATATACAAAACACAACTCGATCCCTTTACATTCTTTCAAGCATGAAGTTACATTACGATTGAGCAATCAACTTGGACAAATGCAATCCAATGGAGGCAACAACATATCTCTTTTTCATTATGCCATGAATGCACAAATACAATACCATTACAATTCTCTCAACAACAAGAAGACAAGATTGTTTCCCTTTCTCAAATCAAAATACATCTTGCATGGTCAATACAACATATTTACAATATAATGAAAGTTACAGTCCATCTACATAGAGTTGGGAAAGGAAATTACAGCAAGAAGTAAACTAACAATGATGGATGTTAACTCTACATCATGACTAATTCCAAAATAGTAGCATGCTTTAGATGTTTCCTTCGATTGATCACAACAAGAAGAGAGGGGGAAAGGCAACTCTCTCCGCCTAACCAAGATATCCAATGAAGAGATGAATCCTCTCTCGTCATTGGCCCTCGAGCCCCAACCACAACACAATGAAAGACGGGGTTCAATGCATGGCAACATCCATAGGATTCCACAACACATAGGCATATTTTTAACAAAAACAGTCAAGAAACACATACAAATTTCCACTATATTTCACAATCAAATAGCACATAGGATCTATCTAATCAATCCAAAGGAGCAAAGACTATGGGGGAATCTTCTTATGCCTCCCAATGAGAAATGGGCATCCACCTGAACATCCCTCCATGAATGACCATCACACACTTCCTTATGCTCCCCCAAACACATCCTTATGCCCCACCACAAAATCAATTATGCCCCCCCAAAAGTAAGAAATGCAAGCTATTTATTTTCCATGGTGGACCCCATTCTCAAACTCCCTCCTCAATATTTGATGCCTCTAGCATTCCCTTATGCCCCCCCATAATGGTTCCCCATAGCCTTCTAATACACCATCCCTAGGAAGTCTACCTAACTAGACAAAAGAAGAAGAAACACACATTTATACTCCATAATAACTTGTAAGAAAACAACAGTTTAAAGATGTAAAAGCTCTTACGTTTCCATAGCAATGACCGCACCTTTGCAAGCAAGAAAAGAAATCCCAAAATATCAATTTGAATGTCCACAAAATAGTCTTCAAAACAGCAACATGAATGCCCAAATCATAGTTCGAAACAACAAACTTCTACTACAAGAATGCAGCCCCAATAGTCACTTAAATTTCCAACAAAACAGTCTTCAAAATAGCAAGTCTGGAGAATGGAAGAACAGTCCCCACAAAGCAATAAGAAAGATAACTCCACAATTACAAATAGCAGCTTTAAACGCTAAGAAGATAGTCCAACAACAAGATTGAATGAAGATGAAATGAAAGTAAAAAAAAAAAAGCTTCAAATGCCAAGAAGATAGTCCAACAACAAGCTTGAATGAGGATGAAATGACAAGTCTAAAACAACAACTTTAAAATCCAAGAAGATAGTCCAACAACAACCTTGAATGAATATGAAATGAAAGTCTAGAACAACAAATTCAAATGCAAAGAAGATAGTCCAACAACATGCTTGAATGAAGATGACATGGCAGTCTAAAACAACAGCTCTCTCTAACACCAAGGAGACATTCTAACAACAAACATTCCAAAGCAAGATAAGAACTCCAATGGCTTCCAAATCGTGCAGCTCCAAAACAGTAAGGAAAGAAGAAGAACAAAAAAATGTGACTTTCTCCCAGCCTTCCAAAATGCAAGTCAAAAATAATCATCCCCAAAAATGAAAAACCAAAAAGGAATGTAATGTCCTCATGCAAATAAAATCAATTTTAGTTGCAAGCCTCCACTTACACCTCAAGGACAACCAATTATATTTTTGTAAGAAAGTAAAATTACACAAGGAAGATTCACAAGAAAAATGCATTTAAGAGGTAAAATAAACACTCCAATCAAAGATAAAGTTGGTGTGAAGCTTTTAATAGGTGTGGGACAAGTTTAGCTTGTCCCACAAGCTTCCAAAACACTTCCCAAGGAAAATACGAGCTTGAAGATGGTGTTATCACCGAATCACTGCACCCTATTGTTTATACAAGGGCATAGACTTGAACTCACGGTGTGATTGGATAACATGGGTACTATCTCCAGTTGTGGGACTTGCTACTTGAGATAGACCTCCAGAGAAAGCTGGTTCTTGCTCCTAAACTACCTGCCACAATCTACTCTAATGCAGGATAAGATAACTGTTTCTAATCTAAATTTCCAAGAGACCAGGGAGACAGAATGCATAAAATGAAAGCCTACACTAAAGCAGTGATACACCAGAAAATGAGGGTGTGATAGTAGTCTCCAAATGTGTGAAATATGTAAGCAAAGTACACACTAGAAGAGGTGATGAAAATTCTCCATAATCTAGCAAAATGCATTCACAAAAATATTCCAAGCATACACAATGATAATGGATCCTGCAAGAACATAATAATGGACACAATATTCTTGTAGAAAGATTAAAGGGGCAAGAAGAATGCAAGAAAACACAAAGCAGGGGAAGATACATCCACAAACCGGTATCTATTACTTCATGACATGCACAGTTCAATCTATTACAAGATAAGGGCCTGGATCACCATGCAAGGAGTCCACTACAAGTTCCTGCAGCACATTGGCTTCACAAAGCAATTTTGATAGAGATTTACTATCTAAAAACTCCCCCTTTACAATGAGCCCAACACTCCAATTTATAGAAAAATGAGAAGAGAAAGAGAAGGGAAAATGGAAATCCCGAAATATGTCCTTCAACCACTTGTAAGAGGCATTAAATGGAGTAAAATGATTATATATTACTTGCAAAAGGCTCCCCATACTATCCCATGTGCTGCAGCAGAGAAAGAATGATGACCATGCCTCTTAATTGCACTCCCAACCACCAAATAAAACACTATTATGAACCCAGCCACGTTTTCTAAAAATCTCAATCAATATCTCATCAAATATGGAATTTCTTGATTTCTGTGCATCGGTCTTGGAGCCACGATTCCAACGGTACCAATTTTGTGTGATTTCGTTGAGAAATGCAAAAGTTATGGCCTTCTGAGTGCGGGCAGCTATTTTGGGTCTGGCAGGCGTTTTCTGTCATTTGACGGGAATGAGCATTAACTGACTAGAGCCAAATATGTAGAGGACATCGTGCTCATTCCAGAAAGTCCAATTTTGTGAAAATCGGAGCTCGGAGTCAAAAGTTATGGCCGTTTGAAGTTTCATGGGTCAAACGTTGACTTTTCTTCCTTGTTGTCGGCCGCTTTGGCTTTTCGCGTCCCTCGCGGCCCGCACGTACCTTTGTCCCGGATGTCCCAAATAAAAATCTCCTGTTTAGGCTGATTCGGGCTTCCTTGTTCCTATTTGCGGTGAAGACACGTGGTGAGATTCCATTCGCTCTCGGCTCTTTCGGCTTTTCACGTCCCACGCGTACTTTTGGCCCGGATGTCCCAAATCGCCTGACGAAAGTCTCCTATTTCGGCCGAATCAGCCGGTTTGCGTCCTCCACATACTTTTGTCCCAACTTTCTGGGCTGCCTGGGACAAATATCTCCCAACCACCCGAAATGGACTGACTTGCGCCAAACCGCCGATTCAAGCGCCCCGCTGCGTATTTTTTGGCCCGGATGTCCCAAACCGCTCGATAACAAAACTTGGCAATTTTTTCCACTTTCGGCCGGTTCACCTTTTCATGTCCCACGCATCCCGACGTCCCAACTATCCCAACTCGCTGCATGACTAGGACTTATCCTATTTTCTTCATTTTTCGGCCCTAAGTTTGGTTTTTGCAATTTTTTCACATTTTAAAAACTTGACGGGTTTTCTTCTCGCACAAGAGAGTTAGAAAGAACCCGAGGGGACCCTTAAACACGATTTTTGCCTTGAATCAATATACTTGCTTGGAACTAAAAATTTGATGCATATTATCAAATTTACCTTGAGGGGGTGAATTTTGGATAATAGATGGTGAAGTGTTTCATACTTTAAAGATCGACTCTCTTACACACATTAAATGTAAGGAACAACACATTAATAACTATATTTAAGTAATTCTTATTTAAATTATCTTTCACATTATAATTAAATGAAGGAATGGACACATTCACAAATAAAACACATGCAAGACAACAATAAAATAAGGACCACATACAAACCCCCATGGTCACATATAAAGGTGATTCCCTCCCATGGGAACCCCCCAACAACAAACAACATGCAAACAACTAGTTGCCATGGTGACCATGTTGAATCCATCCAAAATTCCATTGTGGTTAGTATCAAATCCCCCCGATGTCTGCTGTGATATAAAATAGCCTACAAAATAAAAATACCTCCTTCGGCCTCGTGGCCATATCAGAACGCTCAAAAATAATATAATATAAATCTAAGCATCGTAAGTATAACTGCATAACACAACATCAAAATAAGCGACTATATTATTTTATAAATTAAATCAACCATTCTATCATCAATTAAAATTTTCATTTTCTATATATATTCATATGATTAAACATCACATATCCGGATGGCATCAATGATATAACTACGTCAAATAAAGCATCAACATCTATATATATAATGTTTATAATAATAATCATGCATCCTGTATAAGTCTAGTCAGTAATGAAGTCCATAATCTAGCATCATACTAAATCAAGCAAAAATTGTGTCTAATACATAATCCGTAGTCCGACGATCTGAAAAATAGTGTTGAAGGGAAGTGGGCACTACATTCCCTCCCCTTAGACTCAACTTCCTCATAGAATTCATTGAAACAAATGTGGGAACCGAACTCGTACCAATGTAGCATCCTCTCGGGTAGTGTAGTCTCATCATACCTATCCCACTATACTCATACCCGATCAATCTCCCTACCTCGAAGGCTCGGGGTCCCGTGGTCTAAAATAAGAACAGGGTCCACTGTCACCTACCCCCGATCCTACACTTGCAATGATGTCGAATCTAGCACATGAGAAGGATCAACAATATATCTCCCAAGCAAAGAAACATGAAACACGTCATGCACGTGAGACAAGCTAGGTGGCAAAGCTAGCCAATAGGCCACAGGACCTAAACGCTCTAAGATCTCTAAAGGACCTACAAATCTAGGTGCCAACTTAGAACCTTTTCCGTAATGGATAGGGATCTAATGTGTCCTGACATGAAGGAACACCTTCATGCCCACATCAAAACTACGATAAATCCTATGCTGATTCGCATACTTATTTTGTTTGTCTTGTGCCTCCTGTAGTCTCTACCTAATCAAAACTACTTGCTACTCCATGTCTTGCAAAAGAGTTGGTCCAAGAGAAACTTTATCCTCCAACCTATCCCAACTAAGGGGTGTCCCGCACTCTCTTCCATACAACACCGGTAAGGAGCCATGTCTATAGAACTCGAAAACTATTATTGTAGGTGAACTCCACAAGGTATAGGCACTCCTCCCATTTTGACTACTGATCCATCACGTACATCCGAAGCATGTCCTCCAAAATCTGGTTCACTCACTTAGTATGACCATTAGTCTTAGGGTGATATGATGTGCTGAAGTTGATCCTCATCTCAAGGACATACTGCATGGTGGTCCAAAAATGGGAAGTGTACAAAGGATCACGGTCATAAATGACCTTCCACGGGATCCTGTGTAATCTGATGATCTGGTCCAATAAAACTTGAGCTATCTTTGCACTGGCATTATAGGTGGTCTTCACTGGTGAAAAATGAGCAACCTTCGTCAATTTTTCCACCATGACCATGATGGTGTCATGGTGATATCTCGACATCGGTAGCCCACCAATGAAATCCATGGAAATGGTGTCCCACTTCCACTCTAGTATAACATGAGGAAAGAGAAGGCCCGTTAGATGCGATGCTCATCCTTTACTTTTTGACACTCTACACATCGTCACAAAAACTGAGCCACATCACTATGAATTCCTCTCCAGATAAATAACTGTCTCAAGGTGGTGTGCATCTTATTCACCCAAGGATGGGCTGAATAGGGTGCATGATGTGCCTCTATTAGAATGTCCTACCTCAAGCCTCTGTCTCTAGGAACGTATATCCTACCTATATTCCTGAGAAGGCCATCTACCTCTAATGAACATCTGTTTAACTTCCCCTCAAGGGTTCTCGGGACTCAATCTCAGCTTTGGCTGCAATGTAGAAGCTATCGTGAGGAAGCTGCTAAAAATCCTACTCCACAATTTTGTACTCATGAAGTGGCCATAGCCATATGCCTCCGTCTGCTAAGAGTGTCTACTACAACATTCTCCTTCCTTTTACATGCTCGATCTCCATGTCATACTCATAAAGCAACTCCATGCAATGTCATTGATTTGAGCGTTGAGATTAGGCTATGTGAAGAGGTGGCAAAGACTCGAATGATATGTCCGAGTGTGAATCTCCGACCAAGAAGAAAGTGCCTCCATTGAACCAAAGCGTGAACCATTGCTGCAATCTCAAGATCATGAGTTGGATAGTTAAATTCATGATCCTTAAGTTTGGGAGACTCAAAGGTAACCACTCTTCCTCCTACATCAAAACACCTCGAGTCCCGTTAATGAAGCATCCGTGCACATGAAGAACTCACCCTATGGATCTAGTACGCAAGAACTAGTGCTGTTGTGAGATACTCCTTCAAGACTCTAAAGGCATGCTCACACCTATCTCGACCAAACAAATGTCTTCCTTTTCGCTAAAGGGAAGTGATCGAATGTGTAATATGAGAAAAATCTTGAACGAATCTATTTTAATAGCCTATTAATCTAATGAAGTGTGCACCTTCATCATCGAAGTGGGTGCTTTGGCCAAACCATGATGGCTCTAATATTGGAAGGATTAATGGTGATACCTTCCCGAGATATGATATGGCCCAAATCGCACCTCGATCGAAATAAAGAACACATCTCCAAGTTCCCATAAAGCTACTACTCATGAAGACATCGAAGAACTTGTAAGGTGCCCCTTGTGATTCTCATGCATACGTGAGTGAATCAAAATATCATCAAGGAATATGAGAATGAAATGATCCAAAAATGTCCTAAATACCCCATTCATCAAATTCATGAACACTACAGGGGAATTCGTCAAACCAAACAACACCATTGTGAACTCATAGTGTTCATACCTCATACGAAAAGTAATCTTATGAATTTCTACCTCGGATATCCTTAGTGATGGTAGCTTGATTTAAGATCTATCTTTGAGAATATCGTGGCTCCCTTCATTTGGTCAAACAAATCATAGATACATGGAAGGGGATAACGATTCTTGATCATTACCTTGTTCACGGGGCGGTAATCAATACACAATTACAAGGATCCATCCTTCTTCTTCACAAAAATTACTGGTGCACCCTAAGGAGATACACTAGGATGGATAAGGCCCTTCTCCAAAATGCCATCCAGCTACAAATTGAGCTCATAGAGCTGGGGGTGGTCATCCAATACGGTTCTCGGGAGATAGGTTCCACTCCCTAACTAGATCAATGTGAATATGTATCTCACGTGGGGTGGTAACCCGGTAGCTCACCTAGAAATACATCGGAAAAATCCCTCAAAATGGTATGGTCATCCAACGATGGTCCACTAGACCCATCCTCCGACATGTCACTAATCGTAACAACATACATCTAACAGCCCCATCACACACACCGCTTGAGTTGCATAGCGGAGATGGTATGAATGGAAATGGGTCTCTTGACCCTAGAAATCATTGACTAAACTCCAAGGTAATCAACATAAGATATGATCTTATGGTAACAATCCATCTTGGCTCTATATGTGTAGACAACCAATCCATGCCCAGGATAAGACCATAAGTTCCCAAAGGAATGCTACAAAGATCCAAAGTAGTGGTGAAAGGTCCCAAGTACACTACACATTCCTTAACCGAGGAATTAACAAAGATCTTAGCTCCGTGAAGCCATCTCAACATCCCAACACCAACCCCATCTAAGTGCCACTAGATTGCATCGATCTACTAAAGATGGTGTAATGAAAGAATTAGAAGAACTAGAATCAAACAAAATGGTGGTAGGAATACCACTAATACTACCCGTGGTCTCAACAATCGTGCTCTAGTGCTCGGCTTGGGAGTTCTCGACCGCTGCATATATCCGATGGATATGCCCCATATCACTAATCGTTGGCTCAAATCGGTGCCTTACCCTTGTTAGGGTTCTAGGGGGTAATCTCTCCAAAAGTGTCCAACCGCCCCACATCTAAAACATCCACCGATCCTCTCCATGGGGCAGCACCTCCATTAGGTGCTCTATAAGTTTGTATCATGGATCCCGATGATCCCGTTATGGTCTCTTGTGGCATTTGCTAGTGAGATCCCACTCGATTTAGCTCTCATTCCACCCTATTTCCTAATGGGACATCTAGGAGGAGGCCCCATGAGACAACCCCTCTCGTGCCTTAACTCTCTCTCGGGTGTCAATACGGTGGATGAGACTGTTGTTGATGTTTGCTGCTATTGTTGCTATGGTAGTCGAAGGATGCTCTGTGATGAACCATGTCCACCACATGGAGGAGGAGATGACCCCCTCGATCTACCTGTCCTACATCTTTTGGGTCTTCCACCGAGTCTCCTCTACTATGTAGGCCTTCTCTACAGCATCGATAAATTCTTAGGGCAATGGATCCAAATTACACCCCCAATATCCATGTTCGGGCCCAGATGAATCTGTGAATTGGTACCGCTCATCCCGCATGTAATCCACATACTAAAGTAGATCAAGGAACCTACTCTCGTACTCTGCCACCATCAAGTGATTCCTATCAAAGTTCATGAAACTCATCAATCCTCCGCTAGATGAACCTCCAGGATAAGTACTGTTATCCAAAATTCACCCCAAGGTAAATTTTAGATAACATGCATCAAATTCTTTAGTCCCAAGAAATTAGATTGATTTGCACAAAAAGTCATGTTTCTAGGGTCCCCTCAGATTCTTTCTAACTCTTCCGCCTAAGAGGAAAACCCAACAAATTTTGAAAATGTGAAAAAATTGCAAAAACAAGCTCGGGCGAAAAAATCATGAAAAATGGCTAAGTCCTAGTCCTTGCAATAGTCGGGACATGAGGGACATCTGGACGCGAACCGGCCGAAAGGCCGCCAGGTGGTCTGCGCAGCATTTGGGACATCCGGGCCAAAGGGACGCGGGACGCGGAAATCCGAACTGGCCGAAAAGTTGAAAAAATTGACTAACTGTTGAAACAGGCAGTCTGGGACATCTGGGCAATTAGTACGTGGAGGACGCAAATCGGCCGAAATGAGTCAAGGCAGCCCGGAACAGTTGGGCCGAAGGTACGTGAAGTACGTGAACCGGCCGGATCGGCCGAAATGAGAACTTTCAGTGGACGCGTGGGACAAAAGTACGCGAACCGGCCGAACCGGGCGAATCGGGAAAATTTGTCCCAAACGGCCCGAAAGCAAATGGGACATCTGGGCCGCGAGTACGCGAACCAGCCGGTTCGGCCGAAATGGGAAATTTCAGCACTGTGCCAAGTGGGACAAAGGGACGCGCGGGACGCAGATAGCCGAAGGAGCCGAAAGCCAATCAGATCACGCCACGTGTCACCGGCAGAAAAGGGACATGGAAGCCCATTTCGGGCGGTTCGGAAGAATTTGTCCCACGCAGCACTGGGACATTTGGGACAAAGGGATGCGTGGGACATGAAAATCTGAAGCGGCCGAAGGCAGAGAAGAAAAGTCAACGTTTGGCCCGTGAAACTTCAAACGGCCATAACTTTTGACTCCGAGCTCCGATTTTCACAAAATTGGACTTTCTGGAACGAGCACGATGTCCTCTACGCCACAAAAATGGATTTCTTATTTTTAATGAGGGTAGATATATTTAAATAAAAGAAACATATTCGACTCCAGTCAGTCAATGCTCATTCCCGTCAAATGACAGAAAACGCCTGCCAGACCCAAAATAGCTACCCGCACTCAAAAGGCCATAACTTTTGCATTTCTCAACGAAATCGCACAAAATTGGTACCGTTGGAATCGTGGTTCTGAGCCCAATGTACAGAATCAAGAAACTCTAGATTTGATCAAAAATTGATTGATTTTTTTAAGAAAACGTGGCCGGGTTCATAACAGTGTTTTATTTGGTAGCTAGGAGTGCAATTAAGAGGCATGGTCATCCTTCTTTCTCTGCTGCAGCACATGGGACAGTATGGGGAGCCTTTTGCAAGTAATATATAATCATTTCACTCAATTTAATGCCTCTTACAGGTGGTTGAAGGATAGATTTCAGGATTTCCATTTTCCCTTCTCTTTTCCTTCTCATTTTTCTATAAATTGGAGTGTTGGGCTTATTAAAAAGGGAGAGTTTTTGGGTAGCAAAGCTCTGCCAAAATTGCTTTGTGAAGCCAGTGTGTTGCAGGCCCTTGTAGTGGACTCCTTGCATGGTGATCCAGGCCCTTATCTTGTAATAGATTGAACTGTGCATATCATGAAGCAATAAAATACCAGTTTGTGGATGTATCTTCCTCGCTACTGTGTTTTCTTGCGTTCTTCTTGCCCCTTTGATCTTTCTATAAGAATATTGTGTCTATTTATTATGTTCTTGCAGGGATTCATTATCATTGTGTATTCTTGGAATATTGTTGTGAATGCATTTTGCTAGATTATGGTGAATTGTCATCACCTCTTCTAGTGTGCACTTTGCCTCTGTATTTCACACATTTGGAGATTACTCTCACACCCTCCTTTTCGGTGTATCACCGCTTTAGTGTAGGCTTTCGTTTTATGCATTCTCTTTCTCTCGGTCCCTTGAAAATTTAGATTAGAACAGCTTAGCTTACCCCGCATTAGAGTAGATTGTGGCAGGGTAGTCTAGGAGCAAGAACGGCTTTCTCTCGGAGGTCTATCTCAAGTAGCAAGTCCCACAACTGGAGATAGCACCCATGTTATCCAATCACACTGGATGCTTAGAGTGATCAAAATAGAAATATGATCAACATCCAAGGGTGCCGTGATTTGGTGATAACAAAGATTTACCTACTCCCGAAACGCTCCTCAAAGAGCTCCCAAGTGACTGTCTCGAATCAACATGGATTTTCTACTCCTCGGTACTCCACCATACTCCCTGCTCCATCCCTAAGTAGATGGATAACAACACCGACTCTCGTGTTGTTGGAGCAAGGAAGAGCTTGAAACAACCGCCCAAGCTCACTAGCCATGCCTCAACCTCGAAATCCACTCGTCTCTCCCGAAAAATGGGATGGGCAAAGCTTTACGATCTCCCTGATGTGGTCTGCATCTATGGTCCGATGACCTCTAGGTCTATCTGCATGCTCATCCCTATGTCTAGGGCTCCGAGATCGATCTCTATGTAAAAAAATAGGTCTCCCTATCCTCTCGGTAGTGACTCTGTCCTAGTCGAATCAGCATGTGAGTACTCTGCTCTGTGCCCCTCACTGTGTAGAGGAAATACATGGGCACCCACAGATGGCTCCGCATCCTGTCTGAATCCTCATCCTCCAATAGACCCCTCATATAACGTGGTATTAACATCCTGCAGGTCAGTAATATCTAAGGAAAAAGGCTACTACGCCCGATCTCGGTGGTGGCAAGTCTAGGTCTATGTGCAAATCCCCCTCATTTGGCCTTTGTCTCTTGTATAGAACAAAATTTTAGTTAGTGCACCATTTCTAGGTTATGCTTAGTTTTCTAAGTTTGCTAACACAAGCAATTTCAAACATGATTGATCTCTACCATTCCCAAGTGTGTTAGGTTTATCATTTTTCTATGTTTCAGTTCATGTTGCAAGTTGTTTTCCACCGTGCCCAATGGTCCAAGCTTTTGAACCCGCAGCTCGATATCAAGTGTAATGCCCCTAAAACCAACCCTTTGCGCAGATCTATGATTAACCTAAGCTTAGTTACATGAAAGAGGAATAGTTTTTATTTTTGTAAAGACTATCACAAGCATAGTCTATGACACATGTACATTTGAATCTATCACAAGAGGAGATCAAAGTTATGATTTTGCATAGATTTAGTTTATATGTTCATTAATATCTAATATACTTATTTACTTTGGTGAATCTTGTCTTTTATGCAAACTGATGTTTCGATGTCTCCATGTGCAAAATACAAGAGGCCATAAGCTTTTGAAGTAGTAGGCCACATCCTGTAAAGCAACACTCGGTTATGCTCCTACAGTAGCTCGTAAATAACCGGCTATACTCCTATAACAACTCAGTAACAATCGGCTATACTCCTACAAAGAGCCCTCAACAATTGGTTGTACTCCTACAACAGTTTGTAGAACTCACCGTACTCATACGATAGCCTCTTTGTAGCAACTATTGTACGCCTACACCAGCCTATAACAACCGGATGTACTCTATAACATCCCATACTAATCGGCTATTGCCCCTATAGCAGCCCGTATCAATTGGATGTACTCCTACAACAACTCTGTAGTACCTAGACGTCCTCCTACAACAGCCCATACCAACCGGTTAAACTACGAACCAAGAGCTTAAAATTCTATAACTTTTGACTGGGAACCTATTGTTTGACAACATTGGACTTTTTGGAAAGGTGACAATGTCTACTTTGCATAGAAATCATAAAAAATAGGATTGGATGAGGTTTAGATAGTCATTTTTGCAAAACATTCTGCAAGATCCTACAATCAAGACTGGCAATTTTCTGAGTGAGTCCTTTTGTTAAATTTGTTTGATTGAAAGCTTCTAAGGTAAATTCCTTGAGTGTGTAGGTCTTTCTTGGGTCTATTTTGGTCTTACAAGGCTTAGTTGGTTCACTTCATTCATTACTTAACAATTTGAGGGGTTGTTTGGTTCATTCGTTGGTTGATTAAGTGTACATGCATAGTGAAGTAAGGGAAGATCATATTATTATGTTCTAATTGACTGAAAAAACAACTCTTAAGTATGTAACAACATCATTTAAACTCATTTCATGCTAGCTTAAAAAAACTTCTTTCTTCAACGATTGATAACAATATCTAATCGAAGTACTTCTTATTCTTTATAGATTAAATGTTTCCCAATAAGACAAGTAACAAGAATAATATAATTCCCTTATGCAAGATTTGCTTCCAACACTCAAAAATAGAGAATTACCTGCATTTTAATAATTCTTACTTACACCAAATCATACCAATGGATGTGTTGGATCGAAAATCATGTTGGGTGGGCAGATCTATGGACGAGACAAGCCAACATTAAGTGTGCGTGGCATAGCCCCTCTTTGAGTCAAAGAAAGTGGCGGTTTATTCTACTCTACTAGTAGGAATCTGTGCAAGTCTCACAATATTCTGCCTTCAGGGGTTGGGATCTCATCCCAGTAGAGGTATTTCCAACTGTAAAAGAAGGGAAAGGAATGAGGTGGGGAGATGGGAAAGATCTGAAGGGAGAAAAGAAATGAATTCCAAAGTAGAAAGGTCAGAAGGTCTATGATTTGGGTTGGTAGTAAACAGAGCCGAACCTACTTGCATAGATGAATAAAGAAATACTGATGAATAAATGACAACAAAGTAGAAGTAGATTCAACAGAACAATCATACAGATCTAACATAAGAAAGGTCTGATGTAAAACACAGGTATTCAGCACAAAGTCTAAATATTGTATTAATATTTGTTTCTGTTACAAAAAGTTCAAATTCTTTTCTTCTTACTTCTATTTTTCATCTGAAAAGTATCCACCCCTTAATACAACAAGTATTCAAGTATTCATAGAAGAAGAGAAGAAAAGAAGGCAAAAACAAACCAACCACTTAATTACAAAATATCTTAAAGTCATTTGTTGACTTTTGACAACAGTGGATGACATCATCCCATGGTGCAACATGGATGATGTGATCATTTGTGTCAACATACTTTAGATATTTACAAAGAGAGGGTCGAGAAGAATGAGACTATTCATCATCGTCTCATGGCTAAAAGGGGGTATCCTGCTTCTGATGCTTCTCAGGAGATGTGATGTGTAAATGGGCACGATATTCCATGAACTTGTTGATCATGGGCTGAAGATGGTCCTAGGAAGGATCCTTCTAACGATCACTGATATCCTCACAATTTTCCCGCTCATCTGTAAGATTTTCTGGGAGCTTGGAATATTCGTTTTCTACCTCTATTAGGTACCCTATGAAGTCATGACAGGCCAGCAGGTTGTTAATGGATTTGGCATCGAAAGTGACTTCTGGCCCCAGTCCTTGCGAAACGATATCCTTGAACATCCGAATAGTTTCATCTGCCTTCCTCAAGGTGAAAGAAGGAGTAAGAAAACCTGGAGACATTATCAGGACAATTTTCTCCATTTGATGCATTGCATCCAAGGCTTCCTCCTTGATTTTGTCAATATTTTCTAGGACAAACTCCAACTGATCAACCCGGTAGTCCAGACTAGAAAGGATCTTGTTGAGGGCTCTAGGGTGACCGAAGACGCCAAACTTCACCAGATCCTCGACTGAACAGTCGAGCATTTTCTGAAAGGTCTCATGCTACATCCTAGCATGGTCCAGCTCTTCGGAGATAGGTCCTGCTATCACCTGGAGCTCTTTGTTCACCCGACTGATATTCTGATACAATCTGGTGAACTTGGCGATTACTCCCTCACTTTCTTTGAGGATTTGGCTCCTCCAGGTGGAAACTACCATACCCTGCTCGCCGATTTTGGCATATTCATTTATCTTATCCTGGCTCAGAGGCTCAGGAGTTTCGGTGGCAGTTGTAGGAGGTGCACTGCCCATTTTCTGCAAGGCATGGAGAAGATGTTTATTTTGCTCCTTTAATAGCCTCTTTTCTTCCTTTGCTTCCTGGAGCTTCTTGCAAAGGGCGTCAACTATAGATAGGGCCTCTCCCTGAAGGATTTCTGAAGACATCCCCATTGTGACTTGGGTCACTGTATAATCTGTCGAAGATAGATCCTTTTTATCCTTTAAAGGATTGGGATACGCTATCTCCATTACTCTCTCTCCTGACGCACTCTAAGAGAAGCGGGTTATAGGATTTTGCTTCTTGGCCCCCTTTGATGGGATGATGGAGAAGTCCATCGGTGCGATGGGAACTTTCCTCTTTTGTTGGCTTAGGTGCTGAGAGATCCATGCTGGACTTATGGGAGAGGGACCAAAAGTAGAAAAGGAGCAGCTGCAGTAGTAGAGGGAAAGTGCATTGAGACACTTGGAGGTGGTATTGAGAGGGAGGCCGAGAAAGTGCTCACAGGAGGAAGTGATATTGCAGGGGAGGTAGACATGGGAATGGAAGGGAGCTGAGAGATGAGGGAAGAAATGGTGGGAACAGCTCCGCGAGAGAAGAGAAGATGGATGACGAGGAAAGGGGAACATTAGAAGATGGGGGAGAGGATACGACCAAAGGAATGGTCACTTGGGTCACGTGAGGAGGGGAAGGAGGAGAGGGAGAAGGGATAGAAGGGACCTCAACAGTTGTAGTAGTAGCAACATCCTGAGTGGATGTGCCCATCGAAACATCTTCAGCCTCTTATTTCTCTGGAGAACCTAGAGTTATAACTTGTTCTCGTGCGGCGGAAGGGGGACTCTCAGGAGCCTCTTCTTAGGCATAGCTTGACTCGCCCTCTTTTTCTTTACCTTTTCCCTTTGGCAGATGTTTTGGCCTGGAAGGTGCATTGCCCAATGGAGATGTGGTGAAATCTACCCCGAGGTAGATGAGGCCATTCATCCTGCACCAGTGCTCTGTTCTCTGCAGAGTTTCTTTGACCCTTTCTTCAATGGTCTGGGGCACTTTAGTTCTTTTGATACAAAGAAATGGCTAGTTTTCCCCATCGTGTCAAGATATACCTGATCAACTTCTTGATCAGTAGTTTGATAACCTTTTGGGACAATGGCTACACCGTACTGAATGATCTCAGCCAAAGCCAAGCGGGAGTGATCTTTTCTTCTGAGCTCGACCTCATGATATAGGTCGATATAAATATCCTCGATCTACGGAATGTGGATTGGATCGAGTTTGGCCCTGGGAAGGCAATTTCTTGGATCAAAAGTGGTCCTTCTTTGGGAAGTTGTGCTTGATTGAGCGAGTTATAGCTCTCGTAAACATCTCCCGGGATTTGTGGTGGGAAAGACAAGTGTACCTGCCCACTGTGAGGGGGAAAGGAGTTCCACCCTTCTTTCTCTTCAAACACTTTTCGTGGTAGGTTATGAGCTATCTGGATAGCTCCAACAGGATCAGCTTGGGGCCGGCATATCTTGGCAATTTGGTGGGTTCCCCAAAGAATTTGGCTGCCCTTAGATAGGTGAAGGTGGGAAATTGCGTGAATAAGGCCCCCCACTTCTCCATTGCTGCAACAATGCTGTTGGTCGTACAACCCTGAGTCATGTTTGGCCTCAAAAGGAAGATGATGCCGTAGAAGAAAGCATCATTAATCTTTGTAAACTATGAAATACTCTTTTCCAACTTCAGCTCTAGGTAGTATTCATATATTTTTACTTGGGGCCAAACCCCACATCGCATCAATGCTGGATAATCCCTCTCCGAGGCTGTAGCATAAACTACAAAGGAGTTCATGTAGAACCTCCCGTTGTGGTGAGTTGTTGGAGCTGCTTGGATATAGTGTTGCTTATAATCTCTACCCACTCGAAGCGTTGATCCGGAACATTCTTTTTCATTGTCTCCGTGCACTGAGCATCCATTTATGAAAGTAGTGGGCGTCAGAAAGCCAAAATAGTCTACTTAGGAACATGATGGTATCACTTAGTTCCTTAGAGAAATCACTGTGGTGAATGACCTGTGGCCATCTGGTTACCACCTTCTTGTTTTTCATGTACACTTCATTCATCAATTGCATGCACTAGTCTTCATTGTCCTCCCAAGCCTTGGTGCAGTCTTCTTGGCTTACGGCCACAAAGTGCTGGTGGTGAGGAATGCCAAGCATAATTTCGAAGTGTCGGGTAGTGAGGTTGATCACGACCTTTCCCTTCTCATTTTGGACACACCTCGTGTCTTTGTTGTAGCAGCGGGCCACTACCATCATGAATTCATTGTTTACTGCACTGACTGGGATCCCCCCAGCAAAATGCAGGCCACTGCCTACCAGTTTGTCCATCCAGGGACTTCCTGTGACCCTCCTGGTTCTGGCCCAGAAATCTTCCATATCAATGTGACCGAGCTCAGAGTCTCTTATATCCAGGTCACATTCTGCCTAGGATTCAGGCATCCTGACCCTCTGATATTTATACTTCATCTCTTCCTCTATAAGCTTGGCTTTACCCTTAGACTTGGTTGGTCTCTTGCTTGATGTAGACATATGTAGTTCTGAACTCAGTTGCTGATCTGCAAGAAGAAGAAGTGAAACCCAATGCAGAAGAGTCATGTTAGCTGTTTGATCTCCCAATAAAGCATTGACAGAAGGAAGAGTCAGCAATATTAAGGCATTAGGACGTAGGGCACATGAGCACTGTAGGTTACAGGGTTAAATAGTATGGTGCACAGAAAAAGGGTGTTACAAGGGACAAATCAGCGCCAAAGGGCGCAAGGCGCATGGATACTGCACATGACATTTTTGTTGTTGCAAGCAGAAGTGCGCTTGTGCCATTTACATGTGTTTTATATTGGCGCAGATAATTTTCATGTTACACGGGGATGATGCGCCAAAGGGCGCAGGTTTAGTGTGTGTAACATCATCTTTATGTGCACAAAAGGGGAACTTGGTGTGGTGCATGAAAGGTTTGCATGACATTGTGTTACTGTAATAGGGGATGCGCCTGCGCCGTTTAACGTAGTTTTATACTTGGCGCAAGTAAGGTTGGTGTTGCATGGGTGCAGGGTGCGCCAATGGCACAGGTTTTTGCAATGTTACATAGGAGCTCGGTGCGCCAAGAGGGTGCAGGGTTATTGGGTGTTGCAAGTAAGGAAAGTGTGCCTTCTGGGCGCAACTGTATTTTATGCAGCAAGCAGGGTGAATGCGCCAAGAGGAAAATGCAGTCGCATGAACTTTTAAGTCTTGTTTCTTTCTCTGGATGGGTTGCATGTGTTTTAAGCCTCTTCTGCAGGGTTTCTTGGATGGTGAAGAGGGCATACTAAGGAGGTCCAAGTGATTTTTTCTAAGGCAAAGCCCCCCACTTTAGCAAAGCAGATCCTGGAAAGAGGAGGAAGAGCATGGGGGAGAAGGACAACATGAACAACAAAAGAGGGGTTTTTACAAATCCGTGCCTCCTACAAACAAACAACCAACAACAAAAACACAAGAGAAAAAGGACCACCTACCCGGAATATATATAATGTGAGAGATGAGGGCAGGTCCACAAACGCGACATGAGGACAACAGGCATGCTGACAGGTGCAGAGGAACAAAATCTATCACGTGTGTTTTTAATTGTGAAAGTGACAGGGCGGATGCGCCTATATATAGGCAAAGGTGCAATAAATGTGCCAACCACTTTTTGAAGAGGCGCATCAAAACACCTGTCGACACTTCAAACTTTGCGCCCTTGGCACACCAAAACACGTGATTATGTGCACCTTTGGCGCACCAAAAATACTGTCAACACCAAAATACGTGCGCCTTTGGCACACCGAAACGCGCGCAACAAAAATGTTGTTGACACGAAGGCGCATGCAAGAAAGGCGCATCATGGGGAGGTGCACCAAAATGTGTGTCGACACTTCGAAGGGTGCGCCAAAGGAAATGAAGGGGGTGCAAACTTACTCTGTGTTGCATAGACAAAAGGTGCGCCCAACCAAAAAAGAATAAAAATGGCTAAGTTCAGAAAACTAGATTTTGGAAAGGATTTTGCAACGTTCGAACATGAGGGGTCCCTGAGGAGGGACCAGAACAAAATTTCCATTGGGTTACCCATAAAATTTCCCTTGTCAATTTTACGGGATAACAACTGGCTCTTTCTGGGGACTATCTTTGAGCGGAACTCAGGGGTAGAGAATCCCATATCTACATGTGCCTATCCATTGGGTTACAGAGTCAAAAACAAGGGCGACCGAAAAGGGGAAACACACAACCAACAAAAGAAAACACACGACAAAAACAAACACACAACTGAAGCAAACTATACAAAGAAGAGAGCAAGCTCTACTTCCTGAAGATTTTTAGATGCTTTCGCCCGCATAGGAAGCAGGAGCTTAGTTCCATTTAGATACGAGAGATAAAGCTATTCTCTCCATTGAGTTTCTTGATCTTGAAAGGTCCTCTCCATAGGAATCAAATTTTCCGTGCATGCCCTTCAGCTCTCTTCATTTGTCCCACAAAAGGATGAAGTCTCCCACCTGGTACTCTCTTTTCTTAGCTTTTTTATCGAACAATCTCTTGACCTGATTTTGATGTTCGATGATCTTGTCGACCACTCTTACTCTCTTTGATTCAAGCTCTACTAGATACATAATCCTCTTTTCAAGGGAATTTTGGAAAGTCTCATCTTCGATCGCTCGTGCCAAGCACAGAGCAGGGACTTCCATAGAAATGGGAAGCTCAGCGTTGGTTCCATATAACACTTGAAAAGGCGACATGCCGAGAGACCTCTTGGGAGTAATGCGGTCCGCCCACAAAGCGTCATATAATGACTTGTGCCACATTCGTTGATTCTCATCCACTAGCTTTCGTATGATGGTTACCAAGTTTTTATTACTGGATTCTGCCTGACCATTTCCCTGAGGGTAATAATCTGAGGCGTGAGCCAAAGTTATTCTGTACTCATAGCGAAAACCAACAACTTCTCGTGAGGAGAAGTTGGAAGCGTTATCAGCAACAATCTTGTTTGGAACGCCAAACCTGACAATGATATTTTCTTTGATGAAACTGCAAACAACCTCGAAAGTGGCATGTTTGATAGGTATGGCTTCCACCCATTTCGTGAAGTAATCTGTTGCTATCAGGACATAACTATGTCTAGCACTCGATTGGAGATTGAGTGCATCAATAAAATTGATTCCCCACTGCCTGAAAGGTTTGTCAATGATGACCGGCCTGAGGGGAAAGGCAGCCAATTTTGGCTTACCAACAAATTGCTGACAAGGCTCACACTTTGCTACCTAGGTGGTTGTATCTTGGAAAAGCGCCACAACAAGATGCACGGCCCGAGATGATCTTGTGCGCCGTCACGGAAGAGGAGAAATGGCCACCACAGGCCGAATCATGAAAACTCTCAAGTAACTTCACATGTTATGGCTTTTCAACACATCGCAAGAAGATGCCATCTATTCCACGTTTGTATAGACCGTCATCCCAGATGATATATCTGGATGCTCTGAGCTTTATAGCGTGCTTCTCCTTTGTAGTTAGATGAGCTGGGAATTCACCATAGGTGAGAAAGAAAGCAATATCGGAATACCACTCGTCGCTGGTTGTGACAAATAGAACCATAGGCAGTGAATCGACTTTCCCCAGCTGGCTTTGTGATCTATTGGCACAATCATATTTTCCCGGAAACTTCTGAATCTTGGTTTTCAGCCATAAGTTGACATAGGCCCTTACCTCTTACCAACTTGGTTGGTTTTATATCCAGATCATACTCTTAGACTTTTGCAATCCAATTTCCTCACAAACTCCCTAACTCTTGTTGAGTTAAGATGGACTTTACTGCCGTGTCAGGAACTAGAACCACCGTATGAGAGTTTAGAATGTAATACCTGAAGTTCTTAACTTCTTTGACAACGGAAAAGGAATATTTTTCCAACTGGGTCAATTTTAATTCGTGAGGCTTGAGAGGAGAGCTCATAAACACAATCGGGATTCAACATCTTGAGAATTCCTTTGCATTAGGATGGCCGACATACAGTGTGCTTAGATGCATAGCTATACATAATAAAATCCTTGGAGAAATTGGGACATACCAGGACTAGCGCATGAGCGACGGAGGATTTTATCTCCTCTAATGACTTCTTCCCTTCTTCGCTCCACCGGAAAGTTGGTGACCCTTTCATCATGTCTAATATACATGGCGAGTCTTTTTAGCAAAGTCAGGAACAAAGCGCCTGAGAAAATTCACTTTTCCGAAGGAGTGGATGCCGGTCTTGCTTGTAGGTAAAGTGACGCTCTGAATAGCCTTAAATATTTTGGCATCTATCTTTGTTCCTTCTTTGCTAACAACATTTCTCAAGAACTTTCCCTCCGTAACTCGAAAAGCAGACTTTTTCGGATTCAGGAGATCCGTGTTCTCGACATCTAATCAATACTTGCTCCAAATGATCACAATGATCATTTCACTGTTTGGAGAACATAGTTAAGTCATCCAAGTAGACTATGATGACCTTCCCCATCATACCTTTGAACGCAAAGTCCATGGCCCACTGAAAAGTGGCACCGAGCATTGGTCAGACCAAAAGGCATCCTGCTATAAGTGAATGTACCCCAAGGGGTAGTGAATGCTGTTTTGAATTGGTCTTCGGGTGAGACTTCAATCTGATTGTAGCCTGAAAAACCATCAAGCATGGACAACATTTCTGATCCAATTACTTGCAGAACCTGATCCATTATGGGAAGTGGGTAGTTGTCCTTCAAGGATGCTTGATTCAAGTTACGGAAATCCATGCATATGTGTATCTCACCATTCTTCTTGCACACTGGCACAATGTTCGTGACCCAGGTACTGTGATGGATAGGAAAAATGATCCGTGCATCCAACATTTTCTGAATTTTGGCCTGGATAGTACCTGAGATCTTAGGATTATAGTGTCTCTACTTCTGGAAAAATGGTTTGACCTCCTCTTTCAACGGGATGTCATGCTAGAAGTCCTTTGGCTTGAAATACTTTAGATCAGCATAGGACCATGCCAATACATCCATGTATTTCTTCAACAATTTGAAAAACTTCCGCTTTTCCTCGGGTGTGCAACACTTTCCGATGTTTACAAACTGCGGATGTTCCATAGTACCTAAATTGACCGGTTCAGGTTTGGGAGTTAGGATCATCTCGCCTTTTCTTCTTGACAAAATGATCATGCCTATCGAACAAATGCTCTAGAGAAACCAAACCTTTTGGAATTTTATTTCCTTTGAGTTGACATATGCCATCGCTTCCTTTTGATTCTTCGTTTTGATCGGTAACTGATTCACGGCATGTAGAAGTGGATCCTTCAAAATGAAGTTCACTAAAATTTTCTCGCCTTTTCGAGAAAGGCAATGAGTTGATTGTCATCGTTGAATACTTGCCAGTGTTGAGAATTGTCCGGCACACTTGGGTGAAAAACCACCTCAATGGTATATTTGTCTGTTTTCAAACCTGGGTGAGGGAGCATGAGGGATGCTGAAATGGCCAATGAATTGGCCATGTCATTTTGAGCTCTCATGGATGGCTTTTATTGAAAAAGTGTCAAACTCATCGATGTTGTCCCATACCCGTTGCGGTAATGTCTGAGCCTTTCATTTTTCACTTGGTATATCCTTTTAACTTGATTTATGACTAGCTCTGCATCACCTTGTACTTTCATATTCTTGATCCCTCTTTCCTTTGCAGCTTGCATGCCAAGTAGCAATGATTCATACTCAACAGTATTATTCGTGTTGAAAAATTGTAACTTGAAAGAGAGGGGAATAATCTCTTCTTCGGGGATATTAGCATGGCGCAAGTGCCGAACCCACTAGTCGGTCGCAAGCCTGCCATCAAACCGCAAAGTCCAAACCTTGTTAAGATCTTCGCTTAGGTGAGGACATCCATTTTTTCGACTCGGTGAGACAAGAAATAGTTTCCCATTCCTAATGATTCGAAGAGAATTTGGGCTTTGGGGTCATTGGAGTTAGTAACTGTGTACTTCTTTTGCGATTCAAGCTCCAATATTTGCATTACACCTTTAACAGGATTCTACCCTTAGACCAGTCCATATGAATCTCCCCACCAAATTCACCGCAAAAATCCTTCCTAGCAGTAATTCCATAGTCTTTGGAATATAGAAAAGCAACAAGGAAAGTCATTTTTACCCTTTTTCCAGAACGCCGCAAATGCAAATGAGTGCATGTCTTTAATTTGACCGATCAGTGGAACTTGCTTGATTTCCAAGGAATAACATCAGCCAAAAGGATTGGTAAGGGTGAGGCCCAGAGCATGGGTGACTTTTGCCGGCATGACATTATCAGAAGCTCTAGAGTCAATTATGCAGTTGCTTGGTTTGTGGCCGTTGATTAGGAAGGAGAGGTAGAAAGGTTCTATCTTTCCTGATGCGGAATTCGAGGTAACATTTATGCGGGATGAAGGAGGGGTGGAGAGGATTCCTTTTGGGGAAACCTGAGTAGTTACGACAACCTGACTTTGGATGTATTCGGTCAACCTTACAAGTTGTTCGGGGTTTGATTGAAGATACTCGGCTTCAGACATTTGGATCTTGGTCTTTTTAGCGTGGTCAATTATGTCAAACACGGCCAAGAGTTGCATTGATGGAGGAATGAGTCCCTCATTTCGTGACGGTAGGGTAGGATCACTGGCCTTGATAGGAACATGAGAGGACTGATTTGGAGGGGAGACAGGGAAAAGTTTTTTTCGAAAAAGATCTAATAACAGGTTGAGCTGGAAGGGGACTACCTCGTTTAGCGATGGTTGGAGGCGTGTTTGGCATGGCCTTTTCTTTCTGTATCTTGGTAGCAACCTCTGCTTCCTTTCCTTGTGAGTGGGTGAAAACAACATATGACTGTCCGCTTGCATACCCTTGGGTACCCTCCTCTTCATCAGATTCCCCCTCGTCAAATTCCATATACCCGATAGTAGAGTCACCAGTCGGTTCACCGACATCTTGATCATCTTCACCTTGAGATGAAGGTTCTTCATAATTTTGCTCCTCTTCTTCGATTTCAGCTAAAGCATTGACCGGAGGAGCCTCAAGTGCCAACCATGGAGCGATTCTGGTGCAACGCGGCCTATGCGGGACGCTATTGGAAGTGAAAGTTCTTCATGGAATATCCCGGTACGAGGAATTGGGGGAAGCTTGGGCTAACTGCTTCTTTAATGTGAGCAAGCCACTCACCATCTTTTAAAATGCCGATAAGATGAAGTTGTGGGAGAAGGGATCGAAGCTTTAAGCTTGGATGATTCTCTTTTTAATTCGCCAGATATTAGCAAGTTATCTTCGATCCAGATGGTGGTAGCCTGGGCGAGAATCAAAGTAGCTACTTGTTCTTGCAGGAGTAAGAAACTTACTTTTGAGCTCATGGCGTTTACGAAGAAACACTTCTGATTTTCCAGTGTTGGAAGCATGGTAGGTAGAACACGGTTGATCAGTGAATTGAAACGGGTGATGAAGTCACGCATAGTTTCATTGACCTCCTTCTTTAGGTGAGTGATCTTTGACAGCAATGCGAACGTGTCTTCGAAGGCTTATACTTGTCTTCAAATGCAGCCCGTAAGGTGGCCCAACTAGTAATAGATCTTGCCAGACAAATGCTGAAACCATTCTGCGGTGGGTCCTTGCAAAGTTTCCAGAAAAAGGAAAACCGACACATCTTCATGGGTCACATCAAGGATACTGCATGACATGATGAATGCAGATATATGTGAATCGGTGCTTTGGTTTCCGCTCCCATCAAATTTGGGAAAATTCTTTCGGTTTCCATGTGGGAGCATGTGAACAGGATGTGGCAAAGCCAGAGGGCCCATAGCATTTCCCCATGGTACTACCATTTGGACGGCCGGAAAAAGAACGTGAGCTGGAAGCACAGTTCCACTGAGCAGCAAGGCACTGCAAAGTGATGTAGATGTTCCTGGTGAGAGATGCTTCCTTCGTGGAGGTGAGACACTCCTGGACAACCGGTCAGCTGAGCTCAGTGACGAGAAGCGTGCTGGTGTAATACTGAAGTTGTTCCTTTGAAGTAGATCGAAAGTAAGATCAACTTCTCCATGAGCTCTCCTACTACGAGTAAATGGTTCACCCGCCAGTGTACCTTCCAGGTCTGTAATTTTTGGAGCAGATTTAAGAACTCTTTTTATTGTACTTTTTTTTTTATTTTTTCGACAAAAACAAGCAAAGATGTACTTTTCTAAATATTGAATTTCATCCTCTTTTGAAAACCGATTGTGGTTTAATGACAAATGTTAATGGGGATAAAATTACGCCAACTTAGTAAGTTGGTTTTTCGGATCTTAGATTTGACTTTTTGCAAGGGTTTGAAATTTTTGTAAAACTATCAAAATCTCAGATCTACGGAAATATACGGGTTTTTGTAAAAACTCAAAGCGATCTAAAGATCTCTAACTAGTCCCAATCTATGGATACCTGAAAAAAATTTCAATTTGGATCACTTTTGTAAAAATTTTGGATTCTAAACAAAAGTTAAAGTTTGCAAATAGGTAGTGATTTTTGAATTTTTCTTGATTTTCAAACACACCACTACCATAGATCCCTTAGGTCTATTCGATTCCCAAGAGTTGCCAAAAACCGTTGGTTCAAAAAATTTGTTGGTAGTAAAATGAGCCGAACCTACTTGCATAGATGAATAAAGCAATACTGATGAATAAATGACAAAAAAGTAGAAGTAGATTCAATAGAACAATCATACAGATCTAACATAAGAAAGGTCTGATGTAAAACACAGGTATTCAGCACAAAGTCTAAATATTGTATTAATATTTGTTTCTGTTACAAAAAGTTCAAAGTCTTTTCTTCTTACTTCTATTTTTCATCTGAAAAGTATCCACCCCTGAATACAACAAGTATTCAAGTATTTATAGAAGAAGAGAAGAAAAGAAGGCAAAAACAAACCAACCACTTAATTACAAAATATCTTAAAGTCATTTGTTGACTTTTGACAACTTGGTGGATGACATCATCCCATGGTGCAACATGGATGATGTCATCATTTGTGTCAACATACTTTAGATATTTACAAAGAGAGGGTCAAGAAGAATGAGACTATTTATCGTCATCCCGCGGCTGAAAGGGGGTATCTTGCTTCTTCTGCTACTCAGGAGACGTGATGTGGAATGGGCACAATATTCCATGAACTTGTTGATCATGGGCTGAATTTGGTCCTGGGAAGGATCCTTGTGATGATCACTAGTAGCCTCGCAAGTTTCCCACTCATCCGTAAGATTTTCTAGAGCTTGGAATATTTGTTTTCTACCTCTAGAAAGGATTTTGTTGAGGGCTCTGGGGTGACCGAAGATGCCAAACTTGACCAGATCTTCGACTGAACAGTCAAGCATTTTCTGAAAGGTCTCATGCTACATCCTGGCATGGTCCAGCTCTTCGGAGATAGGTCCTGCTATCGCCTGGAGCTCTTTGTTCGCCCGACTGATATTCTGATATAATCTGGTGAACTTGGCGATTACTCCCTCACTTTCTTTAAGGATTTGGCTCCTCTAGGCGGAAACTGCCATACCCTGCTTGCCGATTTTGGTGTATTCATTTATCTTATCCTGGCTCAGAGGCTCAGGAGTTTCAGTGAAGTTGTAGGAGGTACACTGCCCATTTTCTGCAAGGCGTGGAGAAGATGTTTATTTTGCTCCTTTAATAGCCTCTTTTCTTCCTTTGCTTCCTGGAGCTTCTTGTAAAGGGCATCAACTGCATATAGGGCCTCTCCTTGAAGGCTTTCTGAAGACGTCCCCATTGTGACTTGGGTCACTGTATAATCTGTCGAAGATAGATCCTTTTTATCCTTTAAAGGATTGGGATACGCTATCTCCATTACTCTCTCTCCTGACGCACTCTGAGAGAAGCGGGTTATAGGTTTTTTCTTCTTGGCCCCCTTTGATGGGATGACAGAGAAGTCCATTGGTGCGATAGGAAATTTCCTCTTTTGTTGGCTCAGGTGCTAAGAGATCCATGCTGGACTTATGGGAGAGGGACCAAAAGTAGAAAAGGGAGCAACTGCAGTAGTAGAGGGAAAGTGCATTGAGACACTTGGAGGTGGCATTGAGAGGGAGGCCAAGAAAGTGCTCATGGGAGGAAGAGATATTGTAGGGGAGGTAGACATGGGAATGGAAGGGAGCTGAGAGATGAGGGAAGAAATGGTGGGGGACAGCTCCGCGAGAGAAGAGAAGATGGATGACGAGGAAGGGGGAATAGTAGAAGATGGGGGAGAGGATATGACCAAAGGAATGGTTGCTTGGGTCACGCGAGGAGGAGAAGGAGGAGAGGGAGAAGGGATAGAAGGGACCTCAATAGTTGTAGTAGTGGCAACATCCTGAGTGGATGTGCCCATCGAACATCTTCTCGCCACTTCTTTCTCTCGGAGAACCCAGAGTTATAACTTGTTCTCGTGCGGTGGAAGGGGGACTCTCGGGAGTCTCTTCGGGGCGAGATTGACTCACCCAATGGAGATGTGGTGAAATCTACCCCAAGGTAGATGACACCATTCATCCTGCACTGCTCTATTCTCCGCAGAGTTTCTTTGACCCTTTATTCAATGGTCCTGGGGCACTTTAGTTATGTCGACATACAAAAATGTACTAGTTGTCCCCATCCGTGTCAAGATATACCTGATCAACTTCTTGATCAGTAGTTTGATAACCTTTTGGGATAACAACTACGCCATACTGAATGATCTCAGCCAAAGCCAAGCCGGAGTGATCTTTTCTTCTGAGCTCGACCTCATGATATAGGTCGATATAAATATCCTCGATCTATGGAATGTGGATTGGATCGAGTTTTTCCCGGGAAGGTGATTTCTTGGATCAAAAGTGGGCCTTGCACGGGATGTTGTGCTTTATATTGAGTATTTCTAGCTCTGCAAACATCTCCCAGGCTTTGTGGTGGGAAAGACAAGTGTATTTGCCCACTGTGAGGGGGAAAGGAGTTCCACCCTTCTTTCTCTTCAAACACTTTTCATTGTAAGTTATGAGTTGTCTTGATAGCTCCAACAGGATCAGCTTGGGGCTAGCATATCTTGGCAATTTGGTGGGTTCCCCCAAGAAGTTGGCTGCCCTTAGATAGGTGAAGGTGGGAAATTGTGTGAATAAGGCCCCCACTTTTCTTTTTGCTGCAACAATGCTCTTGGTCGTACGACCGTGAGTCATGGTTGGCCTCAAAAGGAAGACGATGTCGTAGAAGAAAGCATCGTTAATCTTTGTAAACTATGAAATATTGTTTTCCAGCTTCAGCTCTAGGTAGTATTCATATATTTTTACTTGGGGCCAAACCCCGCATCACATCAATGCTGGATAATCCCTCTCCGAGGCTGCAGCATAAACTACGTAGGATTTCATGTAGAACCTCTCCGTTGTGGTGAGTTGTTGGAGCTTCTCAGATATACTACTTCTTATGATCTCCACCCACTCGAAGCGTTGATCTGACACATTCTTGTTCATTGTCTCCAGTGTACCGAGCATCCATTTATGAAAGTAGTGGGCATCGAAAGCCCAAATAATCGCTTAAGAACGTGATGGTATCACTTAGTTCCTCGATAAATCATCGCGGTGAATGACCGTGGCCATCCGGTTACCACCTTCTTGTTTTTAGGTATACCTCATTCATCAATTGCATGCACTAGTCTTCATTGTCCTCCCAAGCCTTGGTGCAGTCTTCTTGGCTTACGGCCACAAAGTGCCGGTGGTGAGGAATGCCAAGCATAATTTCAAAGTGCCGGGAAGTGAGGTTGATCACGACCTCGCCCTTCTCATTTTGGACACACCTCATGTCTTTTTTGTAACAGCGGGCCACTACCATCATGAATTCGTTGTTTACTACATTGACTGGGATCCCCCAAAGAAATGCAAAGTCACCGCCTACTAGTTTGTCCATCCAAGGACTTCCTGTGACCCTCCTGGTTCTGGCCTAGAAATATTCCATATCAATGTGACCGAGCTCAGAGTCTCTTATAAAAAGGTCACATTCTGCCTGGGATTCGGGCATCCTGACCCTCTGATATTTATACTTCATCTCTTCCTCTATAAGCTTGGATTTACCCTTAGACTTGGTTGGTCTCTTGTTTGATGTAAACATATGTAGTTCTCGAACTCGATTGCTTGATATGCAAGAAGAAGAAGTGAAACCCAACGAAGAAGATTCATGTTGTTTGATCTCCCATTAAAGCATTTACAGAAGGAAGAGTCAGCAATTTTAAGGCATTAGGGTGCAGGGCACATGAACACTGCAGGCTGTAGGGTTAAATAGTATGGTGCACTGAAAAAGGTTGTTATAAGGAACAAATCGGTGCAAATGGCGCAAGACGCATGGATACTTGCACATGACATTTTTTTGTTGCAAGCGTATGCGCCCGCACCATTTATATGCTTTTTATACTAGGTGCTGATAATTTTCATGTTGCACGGGGATAGGATGCGCCAAAGGGAGCAGGTTTAGTGTGTGTAACATCATCTTTACCTATGCAAAAGGGGAACTTGGCATGGCACATGAAAGGTTTGCATGACATTGTGTTACTATAATAGGGATGCGCCGTGCCGTTTAACACGCTTCTATGCTCATGCAAGTAAGGTTGGTGTTGCATGTGTGCCGGACGTGCCAATGGCGCAAGTTTTTCCAATGTTATATAGAGCTCACAAGTGCGCCAAGAGGGCATAGGGTTATTGGGTGTTGCAAGCAAGGAAAGTGCACCTTCGGGCAAGAATCAGTATTTTATGCAGCATGCAGGTGAATGTGCTAAGAGGAAAATGCAGTCGCACGAACTTTTAAGTCTTGTTTCGTGGATGGGTTGCATGTGTTTTAAGCCTCTTCTACAGGATTTCTGGATGGGGAAGAGGGCATACCGTTATCCAAAATTCACCCTCAAGGCTCAAAGCCAAAAAATCATGAAAAATGGCTAAGTCCTAGTCCTCAAACAATCGGGACAGCTTGGGACAAAAGGGCGCGAACCGACCAAAGGCCGCAGATGGTCCAAAGCATTTGGGACATTTGGAACAAAGGACGCGTGGGATGCAGTAAATCAATGGCGAAAAATTGAAAAAATTGACTAACCGCCAAACACCGGGACGCAAGGGACAAAAGTACGCGAACCGGCCGGATCGGCCGAAATGAGTCAGGCCACAAGTGGATACTAACAGCAACAAACTATTTCACCAAGTGGATCGAGGCAAGTGGCACTCAAGGAGGCAAATGAATCTAATATCTTAGATTTCTACGAAGGGATAGTCACGAGGTTTGGTGCCCCCGCCACTATCATATAGATAATTCATTGGCATTCCTCGCACAAAGATCACCGAATGGGCTATCAAGAATTGTGTGTATCTCAAGACTTCCTCGAACTATTACCCTCAAGGTAATGGTCAAGCCGAGTCTACGAACAAGAATCTACTAAGAATCATCAAGGACTCTTGACGAGAATCGAGGACTTGCACTCAAAGCTCAAATCAGCCCTATGGGCCGATAGGATCACACCCAAGAGGTCTACGGGAACCTCTCCATACAAGCTCAGTATACGGAAAGAAGCAGCTTCTACCTATATCACTTGAGTTGTCAGCGTTGGAACTCATGAAACAACTGGAACTAGCTAAGTTTGAACCTATGGAAATCAGGTATGCAGAGTGATGGAATTAGAAGAGACAAGAGAGCACGCAATGCAGACCATAGAAAAAGATAAAGCATTGGTCAAAAAGAGTTTTGACAAGAAAGCTAAGGCTAGGATATTGCAAACCTGGAGATTGGTGCATGAAGTGGGATGTTGATCGTGTAAAACCAAGAAAGCACTCCAAGTTTGATGCCATCTAGAGTGGCCCATACATGATCATTGAATGCAAAGGTAGCAATGCTTTCCGACTGGCTAAGTTGGATGGTGAAGAATTACAGATCCCGGTCAATGGGATCTATCTCAAACGTTGCTACTAGAAAGATAGACTTTCACCCTTGTAAATATTAATTTAGAATTTTCATTCCTCTAAGTGCTTATGCACATTGATCTTGTTGTTAGAGTAGTTTTTATTTCCCTAAGTGCTTATGCACACATCCTATTTCTTCTAGTATGTGCATGTTCATTCATCAAGCCCCCGGAAAGGAATTGCACCACAGAAAACCAGCTCAACGAATGATTCAATGGCTCAAGGACACACAGTTTTCAAATTTCGATCAGCCGAGAGGTTATCAAACAGACTCCATGCCCAATGGATTGCTCCAAGCAATGGCCGTTCTTCAACTGGGCAGCAGTGATGACCCCACCGAGTCACCAAAATTGTTATCCAAAATTCACCCCTCAAGGCGTGGGCAGAAAAAATCATGAAAAAATGGCTCTAAGTCCTAGTCCTCAAATAGTCGGGATAGTTGGGACAAAAGGGCACGAACCGGCCAAAAGGCCGCCAGATGGTCCGAAAGCATTTGGGACATTTGGAACAAAGGGACGCGTGGGATGCGGAAATCTGAACTAGCTGAAAAATTGAAAAAATTGACTAACGCCAAATGTCCGGACGTGCGGGACAAAAGTACGTGAACCAGCCGGATCGCCGAAATGAGTCAAGGCGCCCAAAAGCGACCGGGACGCGTGCGGGACAAAAGTACGCGAACCGGCCGAACCGGGTGAATCGGGAAAATTTGTCCCAGATGGTCCGAAAGCAAATGGGACATCTGGGCCGCGAGTACGCGAACTGGCTGGTTCGACCAAAATGGGAAATTTCAGCATCTGCGCGTGGGACAAAGGGACGCGGGGACGTGGATAGCCAAGGAGCCGAAAGCCAATCGATCATGCCACGTGTCACCGGCGTAAAAGGGACATGGAAGCCCATTTCGGTGGTTTGGAAGAATTTGTCCCACGCAGCATTTGGGACATTTGGAACAAAGGGACGCGTGGGGCGCGGTGTCAAGCGGCCGAAGGAGAGGAAGAAAAGTCAACGTTTGGTCCGGAAACTTCAAACGGCCATAACTTTTGACTCCGAGCTCCGATTTTCATAAAATTGGACTTTTCGGAAGGATTTATTATTTTTAATGAGGGTAGATATATTTAAATAAGAGAAATATATTCGGCTCCAATCGCTTAATGCTCATTCCCGCACAAATGACGTAAAACGCCTGTCAGACCCCAAAATAGCCGCCCGCACTGTAGGAAGGCCATAACTTTTGCATTTCTTGACAAAATCACACAAAATTGGTACCGTTGGAAATGTGGTTCTGATCTCGATGCACAAAAATCAAGAAATTCTAGATTTGATCAGCAATTGATCGATATTTTTAAGAAAACGTGGCCAGGTTCGAATAGTGTTTTATTTGGTAGCCGAGAGTGCAATTAAGAGGCATGGTCATCATTCTTTCTCTCACACAAAGACATGGGATAGTATGGGGAGCCTTTTGCAAGTAATTTATGAACATTTCACTCAATTTACTGCCTCTTATAGGTGGTTAAAGGACAGATTTCGGGATTTCCATTTTCCCTTCTCTTTTCCTTCTCATTTTTCTATAAATCGAGTGTTGGGCTCATTGAAAGAGAGTTTTTGGGTAGAAAAGCTATGCCAAAATTGCTTTGTGAAGCCGCAGTGTGTTGCAGGCCCTTGTAGTGGACTCCTTGCATGGTGATCCGTGCCCTTATCTTGTAATAGACTCGAACTGCAGTGCATACCATGAAGCAATAAAATATCGGGCTTGTGGATGTATCTTCCCCGCGTCGTGTTTTTTCGCATTATTATTGCCCCTTTAATATTTCTACAAGAATATTGTGTCTATTATTGTGTTCTTGTAGGGATCTATTATCATTGTGTATGCTTGAAATATTGTTGTGGATGCATTTTTGCTAGATTATGGAGAATCTGTCATCACCTCTTCTAGTGTGCACTTTGCCTCCGTATTTCACACATTTGGAAACTACTCTCACATCCTCCTTTTCTCGGTGTATCACCGCTTTAGTGTAGGCTTTCATTTTTATGCATTCTCTTTCTTGGTCCCTTGGAAATTTAGATTAGGACAGTTAGCTTATCCCGCATTAGAGTAGATTGTAAGGGGTAGTTTAGGAGCAAGAACCAACTTTCTCTCGGAGGTCTATCTCAAGAAGAACTCCCACAACTGGAGATAGTACCCATGTTATCCAATCACACTGGATGTTTAGAGTGATCAAACTAGAAATCTGATCAACATCCAGGGGTGCTATGATTCGGTGATAACACATACTAAGGAGGTCCAAGTGATTTTTTCTAAGGCAAATCCCCCACTTTACTAGCAGATCTGGAAAGAGGAGGAAGAGCATGGGGGAGAAGGACAACAAGAACAACAAAAGAGGGGTCTTTACAAATCCATGCCTCCTACTACACAAACAAACAACCAATAGCAAAAACACAAGAGAAAAAGGACCACCTACCCGGAATATATATAACGTGAGAGACGAGGTGGGGTCCACGAATGCGATATGAGGACAACAGGCGTGCTGATAGGTGCAGAGGAAAAAAATCTATCACGTGTGTTTTTAATTGTTAAAGTTATAGGGTGGATGTGCCAACCACTTTTTGAAGAGGTGCATCAAAACACCTGTCAACACTTCAAACTTTGTGCCCTTTGGCGCACCAAAACACGTGTTAACACGTGATTATGTGCACCTTTGGCACAACAAAAATATTGTCAACACCGAAATACGTGTGCCCTGGCGCACCGAAACGCGGCGCAACAAAAATGTTGTTGACACGAAGGCGCATGCACCTTGGTGCATGCAAGAAAGGCGCATCACAGGGAGGCACACCAAAATGTGTGTCGACACTTCAAAGGGTGCACTAAAGGAAATGAAGTGGGCACAAAATTACTCTGTGCAACCAACCAAAAAAGACCAAAAATGGCTAAGTTTGGAAAACTAGATTTCCCGGGAAAGGATTTTTCAATGTTTCGAACGCAAGGGGTCCCTGAGGAGGGACCAAAACAAAATTTCCATTGGGTTACCCGTAAAATTTCCTTGTCAATTTTACGGGATAACAGGATGCAAAAAATTAATTCTTTTAATCATTTCAAATGTAATATACAAAACACAACTCGATCCCTTTACATTCTTTCAAGCATGAAGTTACATTACGATTGAGAAATCAACTTGGACAAATGCAATCCAATGGAGGCAGCAACATATCTCTTTTTCATTATGCCATGAATGCACAAATACAATACCATTATAGTTCTCTCAACAGCAAGAAGACAAGATTGTTTCCCTTTCTCAAATCAAAATACATCTTGCATGGTCAATACAACATCTTTACAATATAATGAAAGTTACAGTCCATCCACATAGAGTGGGGAAAGGAAATTACAACAAGAAGTAAACTAACAATGATGGATGTTAACTCTACACCATGACTGATTCCAAAACAACAACATGCTTTAGATGTTTCCTTCGATCGATCACAACAAGAAGAGAGGGGGAAAGGCAATGCTCTCCACCCAACCAAGATATCCAATGAAGAGATGAAGCCTCTCTCATCATTGGCCCCCGAGCCCCAACCACAACACAATGAAATATGGGGTTCAATGCATGGCAACATCCACAAGCTTCCACAACACACACAGATAGATTTTTAACAACAAAACAACCAAGACACACATACAAATTTCCATTGTATTTCACAATCAAACAACACATAGGCTCTATTTAATCAAGCCAAAGGAGAAAGGACTATGGGGGAAGCTTCTTATGCCTCCCAATGAGCAATGGGCATCCACCTGAACATCCCTCCATGAAAGATCATCACACACATCCTTATGCCCCCAATAACCTCCTTATGCCCCCCACAAAATCACTTATGCCCCCCCAAAAGTAAGAAATGCAAGCTATTTATTTTCCATGGTGGACCCCATTCTCAAACTCCCTCCTCAATATCTGATGCCTCTAGCATTCCCTTATGCCCCCACCATAATGATTCCCCATAGTCTTCTCCTACACCATCCCTAGGTAGTCTACCAAACCAGACAAATGAAAAAGAAACACACATTTACACTACACAATTACATGTAAGAAAACAACAGTTTAAAGATGGACAAGCTCTTACCTTGCCATAGCAATGACTGCACCTTTTCAAGCAAGAAACGACAGCCCCAAATATCAATTTGAATGTATACAAACTAGTCTTCAAAACAACAATATGAATGCCCAAATCACAGTTCGAAACAACAGACTTCTAATACAAGAATGCAGCCCCAACAATCACTTCAATGTACACCAAAACAGTCTTCAAAACAGCAAGTGGAGAATGGAAGAATAGTCCCCACATAGCAAGAAGAATGATAACTCCACAGTTCCAAATAGCAGCTTCAAATGCCAAGAAGACAATCCAACAACAAGCTTGAATGAAGATGAAATGACAGTCTAAAACAGCAGCTTCAAACGCCAAGAAGATAGTCCAACAACAAGCTTGAATGAGGATTAAATGAAAGTATAAAACAACAGCTTCAAACTCCAAGAAGACATTCCAACAACAAGATTGAATGAAGATGAAATGACAGTCTAAAACGGCAACTTCAAATGCTAAGAAGACACCCAACAACAAGCTTGAATGAAGATGAAATGATAGTCTAAAACAACAACTTCAAATGCCAAGAAGACAGTCCAACAACAAGCTTGAATGAAGATGAAATGATAGTCTAAAATAGCAGCTCTCTCTAATGCCAAGGAGACAATCTAACAACAAACATTCTAGCAAGAGAAGAACTCCAATGGCTTCCAAATCATGCAGCTCCAAAATAGGAAGGAAAGAAGAAGAACGAAAAAGTGTGACTTTTTCCCAGCTCTCTCCAAAATGCAAGTCAAAAATAATCATCCCCAAAAATGAAAAACCAAAAAGGAATGTAATGTCCTCATGCCAATCAAATCGATTTTACTTATAAGCCTCCACTTACAGACAAGGACAACCAATTAAATTTTTATAAGAAAGTACACTTACAAAAGCAGGATTGACAAGAAAAAATGCATTTAAGAGGCAAAATAAACAATCTAATCAAAGATAAAGTTGGTATGCATCTTTTAATAGGTGTGAGACAAGTTTAGCTTGTCCCACAAGCTTCCAAACACACCCCCTAAGGACAAATCTGAGCTTCAAGATGGTGAAGTGTTTCATACTCCAAATATCAACTCTCTTACACACATTAAATTCAAGGATCAACACATTAATAAATATATTTAAGTAATTCTTATTTAAATTTATCTCTCACATTCTAATTAAATGAAGGAATGGACACATTCACAAATAAAACACATGCAAGATAACAATAAAAGAAGGACCACATACAAACCCCCCTGGTCACATATAAAGGTGATTCCCCCCCATGGGACCGCCAACAAACAACACGCAAATGACTAGTTGCCATGGTGACCGTGTTGAATCCATCCAAAATTACGTGGTTAGTCTCCAATTCATCCGATGTCTACTGTGATATAAAATAGCCTACAAAATACAAATACCTCCTTCGGCCTCGTGGCCATATCAGAACATGCAAAAATAATATAATATAAATTTAAGCATCGTAAGTATAAATGCATAACAAAACATCGAAATAGCGACTATATCATTTTATAAATTAAATCAACCATTCTATCATCATTTAAAAAATTTATTTTCTATATATAATCGATGATTAAACATCACATATCCGGATAGCATCAATGGTATAACTACGTTAAATAAAGCATCAACATCTATATATATAATGTTTATAATCATCATCGTGCATCCTGTATAATTCCATTTAGTAATGAAGTCCATAATCCAACATCATACTAAATCAAGCCAAAATAGTGTCTAAACATAATCCATAGTCCGATGATCGTAAAATAGTGTCAAAGGAAAGTGGGCACTACATTATGCGTCCAACAAAATCCTTATTCTGGGAGATATAATATAATCTTATCTTTATTTTAATCCTAATAACTAAGATCTTCATCTCCACAAAATATGGAGAGAGATATATTATTGGAGTCAAAGTCTTATCTCACTTATTTTAGTAAGATTTACTCCCAAATCTTCTCCTTACTTTTCCGTAAGAAGAATCATAATGCTTTTATTCTCCTACATTATGGAAGAATATTTTTCCTCGAAATATGATTTTGATGAATTATCTTTCCTGGATTTTTCATTTGACTTTTCTATTTTTGATTTTGGAACTTTTGACATTTGATCGATATGCTTTTTCCTGATCATAGATTCACTAAAAGTTTGATTTATCTTCATTGGTAAAGCCTATAGCAAATATGAATATGGTTTTTTTAAACACATTTTTATGAACAAAAACATCTCATATTTTTTGTTTTACTTTTTTGTTTATGTTTATGGAACTTTTCGTGCTTGTCCGATACACTTTTCCTTAGAATGGAGATCACTAAAAGTTAGATTTATCTTCATTTATAAAACCTATAGAAAATATGAATGAGGTTTATGTTAAACACATTCTTATGAACAAAAAACTCTCTCATATTTTTTTTTTGAGTTTTTCTATTTTTTTTTATGGAACTTTTAGTGCTTATCTGATTCAATTTTTCTCGGACTACACTCACTAAAAATTAGATTTCTATTCATTGGTAAAACCTGTAGCAAATCTGAATAAGGTTTATATTCAAAACATTTCTATGAATAAAACCTCTCTTATATTTTCCATTTGAATATTTGATTATTCATAGTCCCCATTTTATGCGAGTTATGGAACTAAACTCGCGAGTTTTGGAATTAACTCTCGAGAGTTAAGGAACTAAACCTATGAGTTCCATAACTAATTCCCCCGTGAGTTTTGGAACTAACTCGAGAGTTCCGAACTAAATATGTTAGTTTTGGAGCTAACTTAAAATGACTATAACTATTGCATACGATCTTGTACTCGAGATGATTCTTTTTTTTTTTAACTTGCATGATTTTTCGAGAGGAATCAATATGAAATCATATTTGAGTTTAGATATACCATCCATGAGAAATTCCACTTTTCTCAATACTAGAATTATATTTTCTTTATGGCCCGCATACACAAGACTTTGCATCTTTTCCCAAATAATCAATAGGATTAGTCAACAAAATAGATAACAATAGATTTCTATTTAATGAACAAGATATATATCCTATATTATATCTTAAGAAAACTATAAGTTCATAGATTAGATTTAAATCCACTTTCAAAGGTAGCTTGGAAGGAAAAAATGATGGTAATTTATGGCCAATTTATGGCCTCATGTGTGATGGAGCAAATGAAATAGTCTTAGAGGCTGAATCGATGGTGGATTAGGGGATGTTGGACTAGTTAGGAGAAAGTCCCAGAGGATCATATTGTGATGATGAAGATGATGAGGATGGAGGAATAAGATGAGATGTGGGGGATAATAATTTTGGGTTAATTTGTTGGGGTTTTTTTATATGTGAATGACAATCGATTATAGGGTTTACGATGATTAGATTTAAGAGTTGATATTTTCGATGGTGGTTGATTATCAACATAATTTTTATGGAAGGAAGGTGTAGGTCATGATGATTGAAAGGGATTTGGAGGTTGGAATTTGGGATGTTTTTCTCGGGCTTCGGATTGTCTCCTAGATTAACAAGGACATAAAGGATGTCCTCTTCATCTGGGTAAAAGATAACGAGGTTGTTAAATTTGACGTAATTGGATTTTGAGGATAGTGGTTTATGTTGATTTCTTCATGGTGTGGATTGATATGAATTGGATTCCTTGAAGAAGAATTCAATGGGGTGAGGAAAAGAGATCTTAGGAAGGGGAAATTGTGGATGAGGTTAGCTAGGAGATGATGGTTATGGAGGTGATTTGTTAATACATGATTTAAGATAGGATTATTTTTCATTGAGTTATTAGATGGTATTTAGGATGTTTAGATCAACATGTGTGATGGTTGATTCAGGTGAAGAGGAGGGGATTGGTTGAGGTAGGATGTAAGATTTGATATTTTCTACCAAGGTATATGATAGTTTGTAGGATTTAAGATTTTATATTTTCTATTAAGGTATATGATGGGTGGGGGATGATGGCATAGTTGGGTTGATAAATCTATAAAAGAGGTAGGGGTTTGGATGTTGGTTTGGAAAGGATTGATATTTAGGATCAAAGACCATGGTTTGATAGGATGTGTAGGTGATTATATTAGGATTAGGTTGGTTGTTTAAGGATGGTTAATTATAATTATGTCCGATTGATTAAAATTTTAAGGTGATAGGAAGGTTAAGGGTGTTCACAAACAAGCAACAAACATGTTACATACACTCTAACTAGTCAAGTGGAATTACAATCAAAATATAGCCTAATTTTAATAACATGCATTGACGATGGTATTGCAATTGGCTCTCCACCTATGTCTTTATGTGGGGTCAGCTAGCAAGAATCGATCTCATGGAGTGCAACCTCCTTGCACTATATTTTGAGTGCAGCCAAAAGGTTTCCTAGTCTATGATATACAATCTCACTAGGGGATTCCCGATATAACTTGTGGTACATGGGGCCAAAGTTTGTGTTGCAAAGATGATATCTAAGTCTTAGGTATTGGGACGTGGAAGCCATTCACAATACTCCACTCTTAAAAAAATAAGTTGTTAGCCAATAACGACAAATTTCTAAGGATTTATATACCTCAACGGAACAAAGAGTTTGTCTACGTAGGTGGAGATAAAACCCATGGTCACGAGACCCATAGGACTATAAAAAGTGTGTGGATTTCACTTCCATCTCACATTGCCACTATAAAATATAAAAGGGAAGGCTAACCTCTTGTGATCCTCAAGATCATCTTAGGACTTGAAAGGATAACATACACGATTTTTCCTTCCGGATAAACAAGTAAAAATGTAAGAACAAACAAGAAATATGATAGCTGAAATAAAATAGATGCAAGATATTAAAACTAAATGATAATAATTATGCAATTGTGTGTTTATTAGGAGGCACTACAAAACAAAGGTTAGTAGTTTGATGTTTAAACCAAATGTCTTGGACCGATCATGCTACAAAATAATGGGTTAATAGTTTTAGATTGATTTTTATCTTTGGTAAATGTAGGAAGCTGCACACAAAGTGTTAGTAGTTTAGAACAAGAAAATATAACTCAATTTTTATTTGAAATGAAAATAATTACTAAAAATAAACCATGAAAAATTATCTTGTAAAATGATAAATTAACAATTCCATTACATAGATCATTTTGATAGCTTTCTGGGAAAACAAAAGTATTCATTTTGAGTTTGAGATTAGAAGTTATGGATCTCGAGAAGGTAGTCAAAAATCAAAACAAAGGCACCACAACAAAGTGCTTTGAGGGCCACTTTGTAAAATCGCTATTCTACGAAGCTTCTACTTCATGTAGAAAAGGCACAAAAACTTGAAAAATCACCAAAATTTCATAGGCACTAATACATAGGTTATAGGAATTGTTTCATGTTGGGAATGAAATTTGAGCTCAAAATTTCAAAATTTGAAGGTATAAACGAGAATGAAAATTCTTGAAACTTTGACACCCTATTCTAGGGATAGAAGAAGATTGTTAATGATGGAAAATTGGCTTGGGTAAGCCCCAATGTTTGCACCAAATATGTATATGAAAAAATATTAGTGAGTTGAATGTGAGAAAATAAACAAACTTTCTTCCCTAATCTAATCTTCTCAATAATATGTCAGATAGATAAATGGATGAAAGGGGGAGAGAGACAAATACATGCACTTACCTACAAGTTACAAATATCCTCCTTTGATGTGTTGGATTTTCTCTTTATTAATTTTGGTTGCTTCAAATGTTGGTGGAGACACACGAGTAACACCTCCCCTTGATTTCCTTTGGATTACTTGATGAAGATTAATGGATGGATGATAGATTGGATTGAAGGAATGGATTTATTGATTGGATAAGAGGATAAAATGGATGATTGATAAATCAAAATGGAAAAGGTTTGCTATGGATTTACAAGTTTTCTCTCGTGGGGAGGAGGGATCAATTTATAGTTGAAGGGTCGAGGATCCAATGGCTAAAAAAGAAGCGAACTTGGATTTGGATCCAAGGTGGAAAATACATGTGAATATTAGATGATTCTAGATTGGAATACTCTAGATTTTTAATTCAAAAATTCATGGAGGGAAAAATCATGCATTGAATTAAAAATTCAATAGAAGGAGAATTAGAGGTGGAGCATGCGATAAGGATTAGAGTTAGATTAGGTAAATAAAGATGGTTAGATATGAGGTTACATGAAAGGCTAGATTTAGGGATATGTAGAGTCGGTGGGTAGGTAGATAGAGGATTACTAAATTCCTAGAAAATGTTAAAAGTGATTATTAGTGGGATAATGAAATATTATTAATGAATTAAAGGATTATGGATGAGACCTGAATGAAATAAGATGATTAATGATGGAATGATAAATAATGATAAAGGGTAAATATGATAAAATGGATTAATAATAATTAATCTTGTGATTAATTATTATAGGGATTTCGATAGTGATGATCTAAAGTTATTTGCAAGAAAAACTAATTCGAATTAATTATGTCAACATTTTAGATGTTTACAAATCATCATTTAGATAGATGTTGACTTTAAGGTCCCTCAGCACTCAATAATTATTGTTACTACAAACAAGATGAGATGCTCTTTTGGAATATTTTTCTAGAGGTGGAGAAAGTAAGTTTTATTGTCTTAATCCATTCTAGAACATGTCATTCATACATTTTCCTGAAGTCTCTCAATGTCTAACTTTTTCTTAAAAAATTTAATGTTAGCAAGCTCGAGGAAGCTTCCTCTAACAATGATCTACATGAAAATGTTGACTCATAAAAATAATTAATTAAAATCACTTTAAATAATAAATGAAGACTTTATACCTCCACATAGATGACTCCCTCATCATATGAATTCTCTCATCCTCATGTCGGTCGATATAGGATGTAAACCTGTCATAATCAATTCATATTAAAAATGTTAAAAATAGGATAATTATTTTACACTAAATATTAAAATATAAATATAAAACTTTATGCAAAGGACATTATGAGAGCATACTAAAGACATGTTCTCATTTCACCATCATAAAACCACATCGACTATATGGGAAGTATACATATTATACACAAGTGGTATTATAAGTATTGAATGAATTTAAATAATTTTGTAATTATGAATAAATTATAAATATATACCTCCCTAAGGAATCAGTAAATTTTGGGGGACATCCACTCATAAAAATGTGTAGGTTTTTATCGGATGACTCTTTAGGCATCTATAAGTAGTATACATGTAATTATGACGATGTATGATTATATTTTTAAATATGGAAAAATAATATTAAATGAATAAATATATTATATGATGAAACCTCTCGTGTTGCATGACTAGAGTGAACTTCATGGAGGCAAATGTGTTGTAACTAAATCCCCATCCACATCACATAGTGATGGAATTATATGATCACAAGAGACAACAAAAGTGAAGGCATAAAATGTCTTATTGAATACATTGTGTTCTTTCTATAATATCAAAACTAAAACTCTAGAATTCATTAATTTCAAGAAATTTATAAAAATTTTGCTAACAAATAATACAAATTGCTTTTCTATTACCAAACTTTGATTCTAAAATGCATTAGGTTACTAAAAAAGTAGTAAATATATAATGTTGGATATAATTAGATTCAATTGAATACCCTATTCAATAGTTGATTAAAGTTCCTAATTATTATTTTATCCTTAAAATTATAAATTTTAGGAAAAATCATATTATTTTTATTACATAAAGTAAAAACATGATTTTGAAGGGATCATGAACCCGATACATAGGAAAGATAGACATCAAACATCAAACAAGAAATAATGAGAAACATGAACGAAATGACCCCAAACCAAATAACCCTACAACCATTCGAAACTAAATAGAAACAAGGGAGAAAAATCCGGACAAAAAACTTAACCAACTTCAAATACCATGCACCGCCTAGTCAAGACGTTGGTAGAAAAAAGAAAAGGATCGAACTCAGGACCCAACTCGAGAACTGTTCCGAGTGATATGCCAAGCACAATGCTTGGGGTGGACATGATCAACCCCACCCCATATAGAGATAGGGGTGAAGCCCTATCTATAACTAGAACTCTCTATGGGGTGGGGGCACTCCCCATAGAGATAGATAAGATATAGAGCCGAGATAAGATATAATAGAGAGGGGGGGGGGCCGCCCTCGACATATATCTAGTTGGGCCCTCTCTATAGTATAGATAGATGGCCCCCCGAGAAGAAGAAGAGATCTGGCCCCTGAACTATCTTATCTATCCGGCGATCTGGGCGCCTATATCTCTATCTGACCCTCACCCTCCAGATCTCTAGTTGGGGACATGATTCCCACTATTTCCGAATTGGTCCAACCCTGTATCTCTCCAGCATGAACTGTATATCTAAGAGAGCTTGTACTTATGCTCGTTGGTAATAATGGAATGTGATCATTATCTGGGATGGGGGACATTTCCCACCGAAGGATCAGTCCAATAATACCGCTCACTGGTGGATAGCGCGATACCTTTTCGTGAATCTCCGCTATTTGAATATTAACCCCGATTAGATAGAGAGGCCTCGCCTCTCCAGATATAGCCACCTAGATAGAGCCGAGCCCTCTCTCGCCCATAGAGAGAGGCCCCATATCTAGATAGGGGGCCTAGGGGCGGCCATACCATATAGATCTATATAGGGGACCCTCCCCCTCCAGATAGCCCCTCCAGAGAGCCCTTCCAGATAGCCCTCTAGATAGTCCCTCCATATAGGGGGAGGGGGTCGAGAATGGGGAGTGCCTCCTCGATCTATCGCCATAACAAACAAACATTACCTACAAACATTGCAAAGCTAAGCAATGTTTGGGGGCACTCCTCATCCTTCACTGACTGGGCACTCTGAATGAAGACCCCCAGATCTATAAATAGGGCCAATCCCCCCTATCTATATTATATCTCACCCCCATATATAGATCTAGACAGGGCCAATCTACCCTATAGTTCTATCTGGCCCAAAGAAATATGCCTAAGATTCCAAATTAAATTGAACCACGAAGTCGGAGGGGGTCAGTCTCCGTTCGAACACCGGTCTCACCAAGATATAGATGAGGGGCGGTCCACAAACACCACTGAGAACACCGAACCTTATTCTCTTGATGTTGTCGACCATGTCGCGGATTCTCGCATTATAGCTGCGACTAATTCCGAAAGTCAAAGAGCTTAATAACGCTTTCTCGACCAGAAAATATGTTAGTTAGCAATCTTACCAAATGGAGGATCCCTATCTAACTATATGGGTAGAATCGGGGAGGGGACTAGACTCTCTATAGTTAGGGCCCCTATCTAATATGAACTATGGGGTGCTCCCGACGCCTATACTCACCATAGATAGATCTAACTGGGGTGAGCGATAGATCTATGATATCTATTCCCTATAGATCCATATGCCCGGGCGGCCCCTTATCTATATATGCGGCACCCTCTATATCCCCTATCTATAAGGCCCTCACTCTTCGCCTCTTCTCTCTCTATCTCTCTTTATATCTCTATCTGAATGAGACTCTCTATATGCGACCGGTTGGGCCCCCTCTCTATAGGGGCAGCCCCTCGAGATCGATCGGCAGATACAATCGAGTGGTTTGCTCCGCTACGCTAAGCTCACCCTCCAGATAGATAGAGTATCTATATATATAGATAGGGTGCCCCACCAGATAGATATAGATAGGGCCCCTATATAGATAGATTATTGTCCTATCCATATATGGGGCGGGTCGCCTAGAGTTCTAAGGGGGCCCGCCCTATGGAGAGAATAGGCCAACGGCCACTCGATAGATATGGAGGGGTCCATTCGAATAGAGTGAAACTAGATCGAGGTTGAGGCGAACCGGTATAAAAACCACATACTAGAGGCGAACCATACTATATTTATTAATACAATAGGGTTTTCATTAACAGTAGGTACTAAACCTACCAACTCTATTTCATACATCCCCAAACCCACCCCCCCACCCCCGTGCGCCCACCACCACCTCCAGCGAGGAGTCCATCGCACCAGTGTTCTCAACAGCATCGATCCCTAGATCCACGACTAGGCATCTGTCCTCATTAAGCTCAAAAGAATGCCCACCTATCAGATGTCCCCTCCAGTCATCGAGTGCAACACCGTTCACTTCAAATTTCAAATTTGATTCCAACCCATTGACCTAGTCAAGTCCACCGGCTAAACAACAAGAAACCTCCGCTAACCGGTCACTCTCCCCATCCAGGTTCAAATACAACATAGTATTCACATCTTTTTAGCACTATCCTCTGCGCCACTCACCCTATTCGTAGGACTCTCAACCTTCTACATCCCCAAAGCAACAGACGAATGCGAATCGGGAGTCTTTGGCTTATTTTCATTAGTTTCACCAGTTTCATCTTCTTCCCCAGATCATCTCCCTACACAAAAGTGATTTCCGGAAGCGGCTCCTCAGATTCACAAGAATCTTTCATCTCATATCTTGCCTTCCTAAACTTGCTGCAGAAGACACAAGATCTTTCTACCTCTATCAAATGTTCCCATTTTCTCTCCAGAGAGTGCAAAAATATTCGTTTAGGCACATTGAAATGCACTGGTATATTAATGCACAACGTAGGATGAACCAATCTATATCCAGCCTTGGTGTCGGATCTACTGCAATCAGTAAGCCCATCGACCTTGCAATCCCCAGAAAGACTTCTGGTTCAAAAAATTCCGGGGAACAACTGGGAGGCAGATCCAAATTGGAAGGTCATGGAAAATAACATCACGAGGCATCCCAGGCTCCCAGCGCTCGAAAGTAAAAATGGATTTTCCATAGAACGATGGAACCTCCTGCACAACTTTTGGCAACCTCATTCATTATGAAAGAAGAAGAGGAAACCTTCTCCAGCCAATGCCCGCACTTCCACTTTGCAGTCCCATTTTCACGTACCCCATTCTCTCACAAAATCATTATTGGGCCACATTCCAACAAACCTGCCCACGATTACAAATTTTAATCTTTCCTTGGATTTGTCGATGATAAATATTGGTATTTTAAACTCTGGCTCTGCCTCCTTCCATAAGAGAGTGAGCTTTGTAGGCACACAGCTAGCCTCTCCAAATAGCTTTGCTGCCCAGGTGCTTACCCCCACCATAGAAATCATCTTCAATACTTCTAGAAAATAAAAATAAAAATAAATAATAGTTGTAATAGTATTCAAATATTATAACTTCAATTATAGACTCGTGTTCATTTTAATATTCCCTTGAAATACTTCACTCTGTTTTTCTAGAATACACTACTAATTACTTAGAAATAATTTCCCCTCCTTGGAACCTAATTTATACCATACAACCTTATGAAATTATAAAACTTATACAAGTTAATGGGTCACATGTTTATCCCTCGAAATATATAAAGCATCTAAGATTTTTAATAGTTAATAAAGCATCACCATAATTGTAATGAAATTCCATTATAGTGTAATCCAAGTATCATAATACTTATCAATGCAATTCCTAGATTTTCAAAGAAAGAAGAGAATATTAAATTATATGCTCAATATCTTTAAAATATGCTTCCAATTTCTTGTAATTTGTTGTGTTATTTTAGTCATCTTTATTTCCTAAATGCAACAAGATAATCATATATTTATAAGCTTATTTAATTCAATACAAGAATCTATTGGATCTCATTTTGACAAACCATAAGAAAATAAAGTAGAACAAGACCCTATGGGGACACAAAACAAATCTTAAAAATTCCCACAATAAGAGTGACTAGAGTTGTAATGAAATTAATCTAGTAAAAAAACTATACAATTATAGATTCTATAAATGATTTAATAAAAGAGGGAAACAAGGGTAAGAGATAAATCTAAGGAGGAGAGAAAAAATAAGATGAATGGATTAGGAAATAAATGGCTGAAACCGATAAGTTGGATCACATAAAAAGTTAAGAAATATGAGAAACACATGCCAATTAGTGCTTACTATCAACTAATAAGAGAACAAGTACATTGGAACCATAGAAAATTATGAATCCTATAACATAAATGTTTGTACAATATAGATATACAAATGTTGGAATGTGCAAAGGTTTTCTTACTGGCATTTTTGTAAAGATAAGTTTAGCTTTATCATGCACATTGGTTTTAATTAGATGTTCTATTTTTAAGAAATAGATAAAGATAAGTAAAACAAAATAATTTTATTTTGTAAGCATGAACAACATGAGTAGAGTTTAGAGAACTATAGTTCTATCAAGCTCTATTTAGATTACTTTCTAACTAAGTTGAGGAGAATATCTCTTTTATAATTGCAAGAGCAATCATAATTGTAAAATGTTGAAAGTATATGTAGAACATATGCAAGAGGATGTAGACAAAGTGTTGTACATGCGTAAATATGGATATAAAATGTTGAATCTTCGACACATGCAAATGAATAAATGAATTTATTCACAATAGTGCTAATTTAATTGAATACTCAATTTTTACGAATTATTTTATTATGTGTTTTTGTTATTCATTTTTTAAGACTATTAATTTCTACAAATTGGTATCGAGTGTTGTTCTTAGTAGGTTTCTAAGTTTACGTAACCAACTATGGCTTCTACATCCAAGTGTTTCTTTAAAATGTAATGCCCGTCCATTGTTTACTCCAGTGCAAAGTGGCCGTCCCCACAAAGACGGGGCTCCAAATAAGATAAAATAAAAATTTTATTTGCTTGGTTAGCTGGCGGTGGGTGGAAGGACCTGGCATCTCTTTCATTGTTCTTTCAATGCGTATAGGTGGGTTGGGCACGTTTTCCTTGGGTGCAGCGCCTTTTGGTGTAGATGGATTTATTGAAGGCGGGTGGGTGAGAGTCGGTTCAATTTGGCAGGGGGCGCTTCAGTGGCTGTCACCATCTCACCGAATGCATTAAACAATCTTCCCAAACCACGCAATGCACGCCTCTAGCCTATGCCTGTACCTCGTGGAGCGTAGAACTGAAATCTTGCTATGAGAGTGCCGTGAGGAAGTATCTGTCTTTTTGCAGCAGCTACAGGGTAGAGAAGTAAAGACTTATCCCAGAAAATCCGTGGCTTCCAGAGAGAGTGAATCCCGTGAGCTGCAGGGCGAACCCAAGGAGCCATGGGTGTCGATCCTGATGTTCTGGACGTTGCACGCGACCACACGGATCGTGATCGCCGTAGCAAAATCTTGCATTTGTAGTAGAAAGAACGAGATAAAGTTTTTGTTGAAACTGTCTTGCATTTTCATTTTTTTGGAAAGTCGCTTCTGTCCTGGTGGTGAATTTATCATGGAAGGAGCTCGATCAAATCTTGCAGCTGTAGTAGAAGTTTTGTTTGAGCGCTCCAACCAACGGGTTGTCCAACTTCATTGTTGTCTGTTCAGTACAGAATGCATCCTTAAACTCGAGTTTCTCCTTCAAGGTATTTGTTTTTCAGTATCGACTATGTGGCAGTGAGTTTGTTTTGCGGCTAAGGCCACACCCTTTTGCTTGTTCGTTGGGCATTCCAACTCCTCCTCCGAGTTGTCTGTCTAAATGTCAGCCGAGCCGTTTCTGAGTCATGGGTTGGCCCGTGGACTAGTTTGTTCCCACCGCCCTTTTGTGTCCGAATCTTCTTAATGTTATACGCAAAATTTGCTATGATATTTTGCACTGGAGGTGTTCTCCCTATGAGAATACCCCTATCGGAAAACGAGACAGTGATCTCCTTAAGCACGTGCGTAGAGGATGCAACTTAGGAGAAATTTGCATGTTTCAAATTGTGGGGTTTTGGGTCCTGGAGGAAACTGTTGGCCTCAAATGGCTGGTATGGTCCCTGTTCCTGATGACGAGAGGGTGAAGAATAGTGTGGGAGCCGAACAATGGAGCAGATCGGTTATGGAGCAGGACACTAATCGTCTCACTCTCGCCTACTTCGCCATTTCAGGCCTCGACATCCTCAATGCACATCTGTTGCTATGTTATTTTCTGTTAAGTGTCGAATGCACCCTCAAATTCGAGATTCTCCTACCAGATATTTTTTATCAAAATCGATTAAGTTATAAAGTGTGGCTGTTACCAGGAGACCTGATGAAATTTATTTACAAAGATTCTCTTTAGAGATCTTCTTGCTGTTTGATGTAACTCATGGAAGAGAACCTCATAGAGGCGGGCCTGTTTCATATCAGAATATTCATGAAACACAATTTACTCTGCTATTATATGAGCTTCTTCAGCGTGTCACCAAGCTGGCAAGCATAAAGTTTTCTGTTGGAATAATCACGCCTTTCAGGCTATAGCTGAAACGTTTGCACCGTGTGTTAGATGTTGTCCTCAATCTGATAAAGGAAAAGGTTGTGTATCATCACGGTAGATGCCTACCCGAGCCAGGAGCGTGGTGTAATCATTATGTCTCGTGTCCGAGCTTCAAACCATATTGGTTGGTTTGTAGCTATTTTTCCTTTGTGTGGTTGTGGCGCTAGCTCGAGCTCGCAAAGCACTTTGGGTTAAAGGCAAGCAACGTTATTGAAAAATCATATGCATATGGCGATGGCGTTTTAAACTAGGCATGTTAAATCTACTCCTTGTAATAGTTTTCTACCTTCTTTCAGTATCTTGAAATGAATTTTCTTTCCTCTTGAATGGCGCCTAGACTAGATGTTTTCGTGGTTGTTTATATCACTGCCTGATTGTGTGGTTGTTCCTTTAAATCTTATTCCTATTTCGCTGATTTTGCTTGGAATGTTCCTTCCTCTCTTATAGCTTACTCTATTTCATATTTGTCTAAATGGGTTACTGCAATATTGAGTGATAAGTCTAGTTCAAATACGGAAGGAAACATTATTGAGTTTTGTTTGCTTATATGAATTTCTTTTAAAAAGAATTCTGTGATGGTAATTATAATTGAAGGTTACTAAATAGAAGGTTAAGCCTACATACCTCTTTTGGTTGAATAAATACGCATTTCCTGTTTAGGGCTCTCTTGTTTTGCTAAAAGGTACATTAATAGTGACGTTGTGTCTGAAACTTGTTTAAGCCTATGGGCATTCCTTACTTTATGTTTGATTAGAAAATGGCATTTGGGGTTTGTTTTAGAACTGTACATGGTTGACTGTTGTACCTAGTCTAGATGAGGGATAACCTGGCATCTATTTTGGCCTCCACGTGTTGAGAGTATTACTATACCTAATTCTTGATGTAAACTCTTGTATGATTAAAGCAAGGGGAAACATTGTAAGTTTAACTGAATGAAATCTCTACAATTTTTATTAAGGGTCGCAAGCAAGCTATTACTAGCTAGACTGAAACAAAAGTTGTAGGTGAATCCATGGTACTGGACTCGTGAACTCGTTTCCGTTAGATGACAAATGATTTCAAAGTTGATAATATCATAGGTGGCTATTATATTTATCTGTTTGATATTTGCTAAGACTTTTCCTCGATAAGCCCACATGGATCGGGTAAAATTTTCCATCTTCTATACCTTTGGCAAGGAGTTCATAGAACTTCTAGCCCTGACCGCACTGCGTAACCTTCCTGATAGCTATGTGCGTTGGTTCTTGGTTTGTGCTTGTACTCGTGGTAAGGTCTTTTGAGCCTGGGGCATCGTTGGTGTTTTGCCCTCTGCGTATCGAATCCCTTTGTTTTCGAACTCGAATACCTTATACTTCAAACTTGGTTACTAAAAGGTCCCATTTTGTGGCCTTGTTAGGGAAATCAATTTTTATTTTAATGTTTATTGACATTGTCTGAATTATATGAAAATTATTAACGAATTTTGGGTTTAGTCTTCCCTTATATTATGTAGAGAAGTTGACGATTAGGATAGGGTTTGTTGGTAGAATAATGGCCCTTCTCGTGTCTCTTTCAGACGCTTTTGGAAAAGTGGATTTGTTTTGGTTAACTAGTACTACGTTTTAAGAAATCCGATAAGGAGGTAGTGGAAAACTCCTTGGTTAAAACCAAAATTATAGTTGTGTTCTTTTAAGGGCATCGAACCCATATTACTTTGAAGCCCCCTGGAAGAATTGGATAACGTCATTTTTGCTTCGCGCCTACGATCATAATTAGTACGCTTTGTCTTCTCTTGGACCCCTTTAGTTGGATGGAGTAAATTTTGGATTCCAATCACGTAACCCATAGCATTACATGAAGGAGATATCAACACTCTTGACTTTCTTGTTCCCAACCCATAAGGTCTTGCCTTGATTTATGTAATTTTGTTCTTACTAGTATTTGGACTTTCTCCTTGTTGGATGATTTAGTTTTTCGCTCTTGAGATTAATATTGGAGTTGTGAGTTGTGTTTTAATCCATTTCTGAATTTAGAATATTCCTTTCTTGATATTGTTAATTTTTAGCTTACTATTGCATTGTGTAGCCTTAACATGCTCGGTTCTTGCGAACCGACTTTAGTTAACATTTGTGCGAGATCGATTATGTGAGTAGACTAGAAGAAAAGAGTGTAAAATTTTCATCTGTACCATTATGAAGTTCCTTGTAAAAATGTCCAATGTGTTGTAAATTGTGTAACATTGCTTGTAAAGAGAGTTGATATGACCTCTTGCCTTGTATTGTTTGATAATGGTGAAATCAAGTGTCTTGTTCTTGGGTAGTTAAGCTTGAAATTATCCTTGTGAGAAATGGCTTTCAATCTTTACATTGATATGAGTATTGTAAAACTTTGATCTTGAGAATAAATTATTAAGTTAAATCTTTCTAAGACTTAGCGACAATATTTTATAAGTAAAGTAAAATGAGTCGGTTAACCCTTAAAGAAGCTAAACAAAAATAATAATTTTATATTCAACAAATAAATGTAAAGGTGATCTATTTGAAATCAAATACTTCCATGAGTGATCAAAATGAAAACATCCTTTGTGAAGTAAACATTTATTAATTGATACCCCTAGCTAAACTAGTGAATACTATCCCTTTGGGGTGAACTCTTAAACAAGCTTAAAGGAAAACAATGGTTAGTTTCTGGAAGATATTAAGATTTAGTAAGTAGGAGAAGACTTTAAGTGAACTACTCTTCAGTGTATAAGAAATTAACTCAGTTGGAGAAATGAATTTGTGCGAACCATATATTGATTCCTTTTGAAAACTTAAGTCATGAGCTAAAGGGTGTCTTACCAAAATAAATAAACCCTAACCATTTCTTACTGTGGCTTGCCCTAGCTGTGAGTGTGTCGTGTGGTTGGACTTCCATGTTGTCTCGTCAAAAAAAAAAAATAAATTGTCCTTGATAAGTGTGAATGTTTCCGTGCTGACCTTGTGGTCTTCCCCGTAACAAATGGTTCCAAGTGTTGGTTGTAACCTTGTGACGACATGTTGTGTCGTGTTGAGTCAAAGCAAGTCAAAAAAAAGTTATCCTGTATTTCACTGTGTTGTTCTTGTGTTGGTATTTTTGGTGCGTTACATGAGACACCTCGGTTTAATGGAAATAATAATGAGTATTGGTCATTAACAATGAAGGCACTATACATATCCCAGGATTTATGGGAGATTGTAAAGAATGGGTAAATAGATCCCATAGATGTAGAAAGGTATACTTGCACTCTCAAAGATAGGGAAAGATAATTTGAAGTAATTAAGGAAGAAAGACAAAAATCTCTTTTCTATATCCATGAAGCCACGCGTGAAAACATCCTTCCTAGAGTGGTTACATCTAGTTAACAAAAATATTTGTGGGAAACTCTCCAAGTTGACTATTAAGGTAAGGAGAATAAAAATTCCAATATAATATTACTTCAAGAGATTTTATAAATATGTAAATGAAAGATTAATATATCATAGAATCATTCTTTACTTTTGTAATTAGTTTATTCAATCAAATTAAATCCCATGGAGAAACTATTGAAGACAAAAGGATTATTAAAAATTTCTTAGGATTTTTCTTCATAAATTTGATACTTTAGTAGTTGCTTTTGTAGAAACTAAGAATCTAAGTCAATTTTTAATTGATGGGTTACATGCATCACTTGTAAATCATGAACAAAGGTTGAATAGATCACATGTAGTTTTAGGTCAAGTATTAACATCTCGGACATCAAGAATTCATGGAAGATGAAAAGGAAGGTTGTTTCTTAGAGGAAAAGGAAGAAGTTCATCTAGAGAATGCAACAAAAGTTCATCAAAATCAAGTGAAAGAGGAACGAGTCAAGAACAAAATCATAATTAGTTTTCTAGTCGAAACATGATAAGTCTCATGTGCACCGTCACTATTGTAAGAACTATGGTCACTATGCTTATGATTGCGGGAAAAAGCAATATGATTTGAATAGACAGTAATCGAATCATGTTTGAATATCTACTCCAAGATACTTTTTTATTACATGCACAAGGAGTGTTGAATCAATACCTTCTTTATCACTTATTGAATGTAATCTATCAAAGAGAGTGCTTGTGATGTATGGTATTTGGATTCTAGCTATAATAAGCACATGTTATGTAACTTAGATTTATTTTCCATTTTTGATGAGTCGGTGAAGAGCGATGTTACTCTTGGGGATAATAATCTAGTATCCATAAAAGGAAAAGGATCAATACACATTCTAATTCAAAATGGGGAGAACAAAAATATGCATGATGTTTACTATGTATTAGGTTTGCAACATAATCTAATGAGTATTTAACAATTGGTACAAAAAGATACAAAGATTGTATTGAAGATAATGAATTTTTTATTGTGGAAAAAGCTCCTAGCACTAAGTTGATTGCAAAAGAAAATATAAACAACAATGGAATGTTTCCTTGAGATTACAACTAGAAAAAGAGAAAATTACATTTGTTTGCAACCAAATCAGCAACTCGCTCCCAACCAATTCCAACACTAAGCCATCTAAGTCCTACACTAATCTAAATGATCCATGCACTCAATAAATTGATTACCCTGCTAAGTTAAATGAGTCTTGCATTGATTCTTGTCATAATACAATTGATTCCTTTCCTCATTCTGTGCAATCCAAATGAATCCCGCACTAATCTAAATGAGTCATGTGCTAAGATAGTTCAGTCCTCCTCTAATTCATGTGCTAATATAGTTGAGTCAAGTCCTCAATGATTTTAATAAATTTTTCAGTCAGCTATGAAGGACGAATCGTGCCTTTAACATCTCAGTTCTAAACATTTAAAATTTGGAGGTTTGAATTTATTACATAGGAAAAATATGGTAAAAGGTTTTCCCTTGATTTGAAAACCAAAAGAGAATTTGAAGGATATTTTTTGGGAAACAACATAGAGAGTCTTTCCTAGTTGGAAAAATAGTAAGAGCAAGTGCACCACTTGAAAATTTTCACTCATATTTTGTGGACCTATGCAAAAACTTCTATTGGACGTTGTTAATATTTTATGACATTTATTGATATTTATACATAGAAGACATGGTTATATTATTTGACACACAAATCAAATGCATTTAATATATTTCAGCAGGTCCTTAGTGGCGAATCAAATTTTATATTATATCAAAGTTTTGATGATAGCAAAAAGAGGTGAGTATGTTTCAATGCATTTCTAACTTGCTACAAATAGCATGTAATGTAAAAGCGCTTTACTACCAGGTATACACCATGGCAGAAATGAGTGGCAAAGAGGAAGAATAGAACCATTATGGAAATGGCGAGAAGTATGTTGAAGGCTAATCATCTTTCCTAATGAGTGTTGGGAAGAAAATGTAGTAATTGTTGTTTACATTTTAAACAGTTATCCAAGAAAAACTGTTAGAAACATTTTTCCTCAATGGACAAACAAGAAACAAACTATTTCTCATTTTACAATTTTCGGTTGTGTGGCATATGTTCTTGGTAAGATAAGGAGAAATTTTTACAACAAAGTATAAAGTTCTTATTTGAAGGTTATTTAGAGAATATAAAATAATACATTTTGTTTAATCGAGTTACCAGAAATGTAATGATCAGTAGAGATTATATTTATTGAAAATGAAGCATGGGATGAAATTATAGATAGAATAGTTAGTATAACAGTATTTATTCCTCGTCATGATATGGCAGATGAAACTATAGTCAGTATAGAGAATATCATAATGTTTCCAAGAAATTAGAGGAGCTGATGGAGGCAGAGGAGAGGAAGGCAAAGCAGTAAAATACAGAGGAGTGGAAGAATGGAAGAGAAAGAAGCTGAGAGCAAATAAACAGAGGATGGCCTACAACACTTGTGGGATTCTAGGGTTTTCAAAGAGAGTCCCAGGAACCTCTGTAAGAGTTGGAAGTTGATTAGGAGAATGGAAAAACATGGTTGAAGTTTCCAGACACAGTGGTGGATAGAGCCCATGGTAGGATCAAATTTTCTTTGATGGGGTATTTTTCAAGAATCCGAACAAATATCAATCAAGTAAGAAGATGGAATAGGAGAACATGGAGGATTTTGTGGTAAGTTAACAAATTTTATTTGTCTTAAAAGAGTTTCCTTTTCATCTTCTCGATTGAAGATTATTTGGTTCATCTTCTGTAAGGCGGGCCATGGTTCTTTGGGAGAACTATTGTTTCCATTTTTAGATGGAAGCCAGGCTCAAAAATCACATCCCGTCAGCATGCTTTGTTTGTGTGAGGCTAATTGGCATGCATGCATATGGAGTTTTGGGAGATGGATGTTTAGGAAGGAATTGCAAAAGCTTTTGGGTATTTCATTTCTCTCGACCTGACTACTACTTTCAGGTCTCGCTTTACTACAAAATAATGTGTGTGAATGTCTCTAAAAATCTTCCCTGCTGGAGGTGATCGTAAAATTGGTGACTTGGGGTGGAATTTGGAAAAAATATTTAGTGTTTGAGGACTCGCCAATCTCCTGTTACAAATTCTAGAGAATAGGCCACAAAGCTTTTGGATGCAAAGACAAAATACGGATGCAGAATAATGATGCAAAGTATAACAATATGCGGATTCCAGTGCTGGAGATGGAATCCTTCTCGCAAAACATTGAGGAGCTCGATGAATCAACACAGAATGATAAGGAATGTGTCATGGAACTATGTCGTGTAGATGGTGATTCAGCGACTGGTACAAGGCATCTAGAACATAATATGGATGATACACTAGAACCAATTTTCAAAAAGGGTGAATTATATCTCTTCAATGCGGGAGTCTCAATGGTTATTGAGATGGTTGCAATCCTGATAAAAAAATTTCACAATTTCTGTAGTCTATGCCGGTTCTGACTTAAACGAAACAAAAACATGTCAACTCATGCAGAGAATATCTGGATGGCGATGGAGGGAAAAAGTACGTATTTATTGGGAACAACAAAAGAAAAAAATAATCCACTAGAAAACATGACATTAATAACGGAAAATGGAAAATATACCCAAGACATTTATCTAGTGGAGCCGAGCTTTAATGATTTTATCTTTGTGTAACCCAATAAGGATATGGGAGGAAGAGTGATGGAAGTAGAGCACACTACGAGGCATGATAATATTATTAAAGTAATATTCTAACAACCTCAGAAATATTTGGTTGAGGCAGTGAAGAGAGGGGATCCCCTTGCTAAGCTGGAAGTTACGGTAATATCTATGGTCTCTGCTCATGGTAAAGTAGAGATTTCAGCTAGCAAGGGAGAGGAAAAAGATTAGACAATTGTTAAAAATAAAATATCATGGTCTTTTTATCACCCCCGAGAGTGATTCGAGTCTTGATAATAAAGAAAAAACCAAAAACCTAGGCATCTTTTGTCGTTTGTTCAAGTCTTGGTTTGTTAGTGTTTTTTTTTTTTTGGTTTTTGGCCATATCTTGACTAGATATTTCAAATGTTTGTAATTTGCTATTATGTTGATCCTTTAAATCTTCAACTCCTATGGATGATAGATCATTGTTTGTAACGGGTTCGAGAACCTTGGCATAATACCCTTTTTTACCTAATATAAAAAAAATAAAGGTATTCTATGTTCTTTAAATCTTGGACATGCATCACAAGTTGTAACATAAGCTATAACTCTATCTAAAACTAGGTGGTCTTCAAGATCTTAGTCATATTCATCCATGCAAGAGTCACCACAAAGAACACTAGAATAAGCTTCTTCACAACAAAATAGCCCATAATCTAGTAGCCCGTTGTAGCGGAAATCAAGGAGGCTTAATGAGATTTATAATGTTAATAAAACTAATTTTTTTTTTTACTTTTGTATTATTTTCCTCAAGTTGAAGATCTAGTATCCTTTGAAGTGGCTATTAAATGTTTGTAATTCAGATGTTGAATAGTGCTATGATTTAATAAAAAAAAAATAATGCACACAGGATCTAAACAATTCCCCAAAATCTACAAAGAGCGGTGGAAGTATAAACTAGAATAATCCAAATCAAGACAAAGTACACAACATGTACCATGGTTCACCCAATGTGGGCTACATCCACCAAAGATAGAGATCTCATATATATAGTACAAAAAGAGTACAAACCAACTCTTCAATATAAGAGTACAATGCATCTCTCCAAGAGCATCTCCTTTCCTTCGATCTCTAAACGGATCTCCATGAGTGCACTAAAAGCGTGCCTCCAAACACCACCAACAGATCTCACATAACTAGGAACTACTACATCTCTAAACTGCTACCAAGTTCTCGATGGATCTACAAAAAGACCTCTCACATGGGTCTACCATATGTGTAACTATAACTATTCACCAAGAAGTAAGTCCATCTCTCCATCACTACATACATAACCTATGTAAACATGAAGACAACCTCCTCTACAATATCTAGATCTACATGGATCAAAAATACAATATGATCTCATGGATCTACAATACAAGACTAGATCTACATGGATCTATAATACAAGATCTCACCAACATGTGGATCTACAAGAAGAAACTCTATGTGCTTTGTATACTATGCAAGCTATTACAATGAGACAATAACTATACAAATAAAATATATTAGAATATGTTACCCTCTTCTCACCATTTAGATGTACCTATTATTTCCTTTTTCCAGTTCCTCTCCATGGAGACTCTGTCTTCATGTAACATATTCTTTCTTTCTCTTCTTATTCTTCGTCCTCATCCTCTCAATCTAGGAGAATCAATGATCTAATTCAATCCATCTCTTAATTCTACTTCTAAACCCTATTTGTCATGCTTATACAGGCGTATATAAACTTAGGGAACTTAGCCACGCAATTACAATCAATAGATATACTTTAATGCTAAAAAAATCTAATTCCCAAGAGTTAATTAAAATTACACTCCAAGACAGTAACTAACGTTGGTTCACCCTAACCAACGGCAGTTCATCCATTGCTTACCTATGGTGGTTCTTATGTTGAGCGATGATGGTTGTTATGCTGACTCATGGCGGTTCTTATGTTGACCGACAATGGTTACACCATGACTAACGATTCTTGTTAGAACCAGTAACATGTAAAAGCAAGCTATATGTGAAACAATTCAACTTCACAATCCTAACAATATCCCACTTGGAGATAAATTGCTGAATCTCTGTACCTTTACCTTTACATCACCATCCTCTATACACCATGAAGACTATCTATTCTTTCCTTCAACAATTTTGTTAAAAACTAAAACCGGGAAGATCAAACCATCTTCTCAAACCAAAAAGATAAAAACATGAATTACCAAAGACCTCGCACGAAGATACTACTTGATTCATGATAACCAAACTATCCATACATTAAGATCCCACTGAATCATAACACCAATCCTCTCATGCAACCAAGCCATCATGACTAACACACCTACAAGAGCTCCCACTCAAAATGAAGTACTGAGCTTCAATTACAACCATAGCCATACCTATAAAACCAACCATGTTCTCCATCCATCTATCCATGTCTTTATGCAACCACCAATACAACTATCCAAAGACAAAACTAGGATATGCGAAAGAAAAACAAGATCTCGAGGTAAAAATATTCTGAATGAGTTCTACATGTGCAAAGTGGGTGATCAATCCACAAAGATCTCGCATAACTCAAAGAAATCCAAACACTACAATCTGCAAATCCAACCTTGCATAAATAACTAGCATGTCCAAGACATTCATTTGTAGATACCATACCTATGAAGAAGTAACATAGTAATCAAGATGAACTACAAACATCCTCTACTCATGCACAAGGCAACTAAACCATGCTCATAGGCATCCATGTGCAAATCAAAACATTTGCATCATCATAGACTCACAAAATTGAATCTATCCACATGTATAAACTCACCTATACATCCATCCATATCATCAGGCTCTCCAGAAGCACCAAGTCTCTCACCGACTAACTCCAAAGCAATATATGAATCCTATGCTCATCAATGTCAATAACAAACAACCATGCTAAACCATGCAACTAATACCAAGTGCAAATACTAGCAAACATGTCATCAACATACTACACAAATCAAACCAAGATGAAAGCAAAACAAGGTCACCATCTAAAAATGGTAAATAAGCACTGTTGTCAAACCTATAACCAAACCGACCACGGTTTCCCCTACCGACACTGGTTACTTCCTAACTGACCATGGTTACGGATGATTGACCACGGTTCATTCTAACGGACACGATTCCTCTGAACTTAAAACTCTGAAAATTTTTCTCTATCATCTTCACCTAATTTGAATCTAACCATCAACCGTAATCCCATAGGGATATTCGAGCACCACAAAATAAACCATAAGTGACATAGAAAAGCAATAAACTCAATATACCTATAAATCTATGACTTCCCTCCAAAAGCAACTAGTGTGTCCGCCACTCTAAAAAGTAACAATCTCCTCTCACTCTGCAAGTGCATCATGTATCCAATCCTGCAATGCCAACAACCAAGACTTGCTCCCATTGAACACGAAATTGCCTACACCACCTCTAACACCAAGCTCAAAAGATAATATTTTAGTGAGAAATAAAACTAGATGAAATAAAATATAAAAATTATTCCTTTCTTATGAATGAATACTCCTACATCACAGAAGTTTGGACTTCTTGTGAAGCAGTCAATCAACTTCTTTTCATCCTGTGTACTCAACATCTTCTCATTACTCCTGCAACTATGTCTAACCATGACTTTTCATTGAGGATCTCATCCTTAGAATAGATATCGTTGTCCTCAAGATTCCACACAACGGAAATAAAATTCAAACAACACCAAAAACATGGTGTAAATTTGTGCATACTATCCAAACATAATATCAATTGCTCCAAAATAAATATATAAAACATGAACCATATAGAGATACCTGACCCAATGTCTCACTGGACTAACCAAGCCAAATCCATCCTCTTTCTAATCTAAACATTGAAGTGATCAACATTGTTTCTTCCTGTACAAAGTGTGTAGGAAACATGATCCTCCAAAATAAGACACTGAACCATCCATGCCCTCTTCTACTGTCATAAACCATGTGCAAACTCGTTATCACATATATCGAATATGGTTTTATGACCAATAATGGCTACCTTTTGTAACCGATATCGGTTCCATGACTGACATCGATGCTTACGGAACTAACACAATGCCCACAACTGGCATAGGTCACCAAACAAGGTGCCTAGTTTGACCAAAGCTAATAGTTGTGTTGATCCATTCATTTCAAAAGCACCCAAATCTTGCACACAAAAACTTAATAGTAATAATACATGTAATAAAAATTGCATCAAGATAAAACACTTCACCTTACAAGCACCAAGATACTCAACCACATCTTCAACCAAAGAAAATGTTTCGTGATGGAAACCCCGTATTCGTTCTCGTCTTATTTGTATTCATCTTCTCTAATGAAACCCGTACATCTAACTACACCAAAGGATGCATAACTGCTTCTTTTCTCTCATTATCAGATCTAGATCTACAATCCCAAACATGCATGTGGAACCTAAAAAATATAAGCACTGTAATATCAAGATAAAACCATACCTCAATAACTAGATCTGCAATCTGACCAACATGTTTGTGCCTCCAAGAACTAGGGACACCTCAACAAAGAAGATACATTCCATGCATCTTCTTAATTCTTCAGATCTGTGATTTTTTGTTTAAAACTATTTTTCATAGTATCCAACCATGGTCACACTATAACTGACCACGATTACCCTGTAACTGAGCACGGTCACCCTGCCGATGCCGGTTTCCACTTAACCGATGTTGGTCACTATAATTTCAAGCAACCTTACTCTACTAGCTCCAACTTGATATTGAATCTCTTCCTATGATCTTATCATTAGGAAAAACAAACCCTACTCTCATACATGGTAGTCAAATAACTAACTAAACCATGAAGCAAAGCCTGCAATGAAATAACCAAGCTAACAAAGATCAGATACCAGTTGTTGGGAAGTCGGGACTACGAAATAGTGCTATGATTTAATAACAAACAAAATCATGCACACATGATCTAAAAAATTCCCCAAAATCTACAGTCAGTGGAAGTATAAACTATAATAATCCAAATCAAGACAAAGTACACACACATAACACAACATGTACCATGGTTCACCCAATGTGGACTATGTCCACCAAAGATAGAGATCTTATACATATAATACAATAATAGTACAAACCAACTCTTCAATACAAGAGTACAATGCATCTCTCCAAGATTATCTCCTCTCCTCCAAATCTCTAAATGGATCTCCATGAGTGCACTACAACTATGCCTCCAAACACCACCAATAGATCTCACATAACTAGGAACTACTGCATCTCCGAACTACTACCAAGTTTTCGGTGGATCTGCAAGCAATACCTCTCACATGGATCTACCATATGTGTAACTATAATTGTGCACCAAGAAGTAAGTTTGTCTCTCCATCACACGCATGCATAACCCGTGCGGCACATGAAGACAACCTCCTCTACAATATCTAGATCTACTAGGATCAACAATACAATATGATCTCATGGATCCATATTATAAGACTAGATCTACATGGATGTATAATACAAGATCTCACCAACATGTGGATCTACAAGAAGAAACTCTATGTGCTTTACATACTATGCAATCTATTATAATGAGACAATAACTATATAAATAAAATACAGTAGAAGACGTTACCCTCTTCTCACCATTTAGATGTAGATGTTATTTCCTTTTGTCCAACTCCTCCCCATAAAGAGTCTATCTTTATGTAACTTGTTCTTTGTTTCTCTTCTTCTTCTTCATATTCATCCTCTCAATCTAGGAGAATTAAGTATCTAATTCAATTTTTCTCTTAATTCTTATTATAAACCCCATCTTTCATGCTTATATAGGTGTATATAAACTTAGGGCACTTAGCCATGCAATTAAAATCAATAGATATACTTTAATGCTAAAAATAGATCTAATTCCCGAGAGTTAATTAAAACACTCCTACACAGGTAACCGATGTCAGTTCACCCTAACTAACAGTAGTTCATCTGTTGACCGATGGCGGTTCTTATGCTGACCGATGATGGTTACACCATGAGTGGCGTTGGTTTCTTGTCCGAACTAGTAAAATGTAAAAGTAAGCTATTTGTGAAGTAAATCAACTCCACAATCCTAACATAAACAATGAATTTTGGGCTCAATCTTCTTATGATGACATTTACGCTATAGAAAAAAATAGACATGGGAGTGGGTGATTCTTCCAAAAGAAAGGACATGATAGGAGAAAAGTGGGTCTACAAGACAAAGTATATTGCTGATAGTAAACTACATAAAAAAATAAGGCTAATTGTAAGAGGTTTTAAACAAGAATATGGAGTTGATTACAATGAAACATTTGCACCAATAACACGCTTGGAAAAGGTAAGAATTGTTTTAGAAATAACAACTCCTAATAAGTGGCTTATTTATCAAATGGATGTAAAACCAAGATTTGAATTTTTTTCCTTCAAGAGGAAGTTTATGTGAATCAAATAGAAGGTTATGAGATTGAAGGTCAAGAAGTAAAGGTATATAGGTTTATAAAATATCTCTATGGTCTTAATCAAGCACTGAAATATGGTATAATGAAATTGATTCTTATTTGATTTAGAATGGTTTAAGTAGGTGCAACATTGAGCCTACCTTATACATGAACAAAAATGAATAAGGTAATATTCTCATGGTTTTGTAGATATAGATGATGTAAATACTAGAAATCTATCTCTGATTCATTTAAATAAACAATGAAGAAAGAATTATAGAGGAGATATCTAGGTTTCATACACTATTTTTTTGGCAATTAAGGCTCAAAAATCACAAGTTGTACTTTTTAATTTACAAGCAAAGTATGCTAATGATGTTTTGAAAAATTTAACATGTTGAATTGTAATCCAACAAAAATACCAGCTGTAGTAGGTTTGAAATTAAGAAAAGGGAAAAATGAAACATTTGTAAACTCAACATTGTTCAAAAGTTTAGTTGGAAGTATCATGTATTTGACGGCCACAAAGCTTGATATTATGTATGGTGTGAGCCTCATATCGAGGTTGATGGAAGATAAAAGATATTTACAATGGTGAGATGGAAATATGATTTTGAGGTAAGTTTTGGAATTAAAAATAATAGAATTTTGTACTCAACTTCAGATTCAAGTTCAAATTCATAGATTATACAAACAATGATAGTACAAAAAGTATAGATGATAGGAAACATACATTTCAATATAATTTTCATTTTGGAACAACAGTGGTTTTGCAGATATCAAAGAAGTATCCCATAGTCATAATATCTTCAAGCAAAGGCATAGTATGTAGAGGCCACAAGAGAAGCATGTCTAGCTCTATGGATGAGAAAAGTGTTGACAAAGTTGAGACAGAATCAGGAGGATGCTATGCATATTTTTTGTGACAACAACTTAGTAATAACATTGTCCTAAAATCATTTTTTTAACAAGAGGATCAAGAAAATTGACACGATCTATCATTTTATTGGGGAGTTAGTAATAAACAAAGAAATTTGTCTTGAATTTTATTCATTTAAAGATCAATTTTCTCATATTTTTACAAAGGCTTTGACAAAGGATTTTTTTGAGTATTTGAGAGGTTGTTTGGGAGTTTGTGATCAGGAATATATCATATATAGAAATGTACACTCAGATCAGAATAATGAAATAGTCAAGGTCAAAATTAAGAGGGAGTGTTGGATTGTGCATGTAATTTATTTCGTAGCTTATTTGGAAAGCTAAGTTTAGGTTTAACATACACATGGGTTTTTTTGAACATGTTCTATTTTTAGGAAATAAATAAGGACAAATAAAAAAATAATTATGTTTTGTAAGCATGCCCATCATGCATAGAGTTTAGAGGACTATAGTTCTATTTTGGGATGATTTGTTTGGATAAGTACATAGCTAACTTGAGGGGATGGTTTCTTTTATATATTGCAAGAGAAAGCATAACTATGAAAAGGTGAATGTAGATGTACAATAGATGTAAGAGAATGTAGACAAAGTGTTATACATACACATATATGAATGTAAAGAGCCTAAGTTCTCGAATGAAGTAAATGAGTACATCAATTTATGTCCAATATTTTTATTTAAGTGAATACTTTTTTTCACGAATTATTTTATTCTCGTATTTTTGTTGTTCACTATTTAGCATTGTTAATTTCTACAACAAACACATGTATGTATGTACTAAATAAATTTGTAGATATATGCACACATATATGTGTATATATAAAAAAATACAATTTTATTATATATTGATAAATATTCTATAATGACAACAGATTTGAGATATAACAATGTGAGTGTGTTTAATTTTATCCTTATATTAAATTTAACATTTGTTTCAAAATTAGATGTACAATTGAATTTAAAACTTGTCTGTGACCCTTTTCCATTCAACATTATGTAAAAGTTTAATTAAAAATAATAAATAAATAAACTAATAAAAAATAGTAAAGAATAATAATAAAAGTAAAAATAAATAATAAGAAAGTGAAAAGTCTACGAGATATATAAAATTTTGTTGTTGACAAAGTTTAAAATTATATACATAGGTTTATTACTGCTTAGTACTCACGTGTTCCTTTTGTTTTTGATTTCCCACTATAGAAATTAGGCGTATAAAATATCGAGCAACAAAAATAAAATAAATAATCTTGCAAATAAACAAAGTACTCCTAACTCAAATCAGCGATTCAATGCATATATAATTTCTTCCTTGTTAGAGATTCAACTCAATACAATATGTTTGTATAAAAACACTTACAAATTCCTCTAATATGTTGATGGATTTTTATCACAATAAAACACTCAACTCTTAAAAATAGAACATCAAATAAAAATAACACAAAATTTTGTGCAATACAAATGTTTTGACTTATTTTCTTTATTAAATTTTCCTAAAATTAGATATAAAAATAATCTATGCATGAAAAACAACTTGCTTTCTACTTTTCACGAAAATAGAAATTAAAGAATGTGAGATAAATTATATATTTTGAACACCCACCCTTGTTTTCAATCCTCAAAATTTTATTATTATGGAGCTGAGTGTGCACTTTCAAATATGACATATACCGATCACAAACTCCCACACAACTTATCAAATACTCAAAAACTTATTTTCCCAAAGATTTCGTAAAAATATCAAGTAAACTCATCTTTCGATCTACAAAATTCAAGACAAATTTCCTTATTGTTAAGCAAATCGTTGATAAAGTGATACCCCGAGTCTATGCGCTTTCCCCACTTGTGAAAAACATGATTCTTTTACAATGCTATTGTTGAATTCTTATCATAAAAATATGTGTAGCATCCTCTTTATTATTCCTCAAATCTTTCAACACTCTTCTCATCCAAACAACCTAACATGTTGCTCCTAATGCTGCTACATACTCTACTTCTCCGAAGATAGTTTGACAATAAGCTCCTTCTTTGATTCCCATGAAACCAATCTTGTTAAAGTGAAAAGCATAGATAGATGTGATTTTTGTGTCATCTATACTTCTAGCACTGTCACTATATGTATAACCTATGAGTTTGAACTCATCTTATGTTAAATTAAAAAATTCATGATTCTTAGTTCCGGATACATACCTCAAGATCCTTGTTTTATCTTACCAATGTGAATATTTTGAAGATTCCATGAACCTTGAGATGAGGCTCATACCATACATCATATCATACCTTGTGGTTGTTAAATACATGAGACTTCTAACTAGCCTTTTGAACAATGTTTGATCTACAAATGATTTGTTGTCATCTTTGCTTAACTTCAAACCTATTACAACAGGTGTTTTGGATCGACTTGCAATTCAACATGTTAAATATCTTTAAAACATCATTTTCATACCTTGCTTCTGAAATAAAAATCTAGCTTTTGATTGTTGAACTTTAATGCCTAAAAAATAGTGCATGAGACCTAGATCTATTGTCTCAAATTATTTATTCATAGCTGATTTTAGTGAATCTGTAGATAGAATTACATAAATGATTAAACCATCAAAAGATAAAGAAAAAAACATTTTACCATGCTCATTTATCTTTGTTTATAAGGTAGGCTCATTGTTGCTCCTTCTGAAACCATTCTTTATCAAATACGAATCAATCCTTCTATACCAAGCTCTAGGTGCTTGCTTGAGACCATAGAGTGATTTTCTCAATGGTCAACATGTACACATTTCCTTTATGACCTTCAATATCATAACCCTATGGATGATACACATAAACTTCTTCTTCAAGAAAACCATTGAAGAATGTTGATTTTACATCCATTCGATAAATAAAGGTAATTTGTTATGAGCTACAATTTATAAAACAATTCTTACCATCTCTAAACGTGTTAGAGGTGAAAACATCTTGTTGTAATCGACTCCATATTTCTATGAAAGACCTCTTGTAACCAGCCTTAGTTTTTTTTTCTACTTTACTATTAGCATTATATTTGGTCTTGTACCCACTCCATTCATATCACGTCCTTTCCTTCGGAAGATCTACCAATTCCCATGTCCGATTCATCTCTATGGCATCTATCTCATAATACATGGCTTGAATAAATTTTTTTATTATTTATAGCATCTTTAAAGGATAATGGATCTGCAGCTTGACAAAACAATGCAAAACTTAAAAACATTAGTTGTATCAACATCATGAATCTCACTTAGACTCCTTGTTTTCCGCTACAAAGGACTATCGGATGATGGACTGTTTTTGTAATGAAGGAGTTTCTTCCGGTGTTCTTTGTGGTTTTGTTGCATGGTGTAAGATGACTGAAATGTTAGAGACCTCCTAGATGTATATGGAGGTGTACTTTGTTCTACCACTTGTGGTCAATGTCAAAGATTCAAATAAGATACAATACTTTTTTGATATATCCTTTCATATACTATATAATCAAAAGTAATAAGCTCTTTGCTATAATGACTATTTTCTCAATACTTCCATCCCATGTCCCATTTTCAAAAAAATATACATTTATGTTGATTATGACTTTTCTCGTAAGCTGGATTAAACAACTTGTAAGTTTTTATTCTCGATTATCCAACAAATATGAACTTTTCTCCTTTGTTGTCTAACTTCTACCTTAGCTCATCAAGCACATGTGTGTATGCCACACAACTAAATATTCTAAAATTAGAAACATTATGTTTCCTAGTAGTCCAAGCTTATTAAGGAACTATGTTTCAAATAATTTTCATTGGCAACCTATTTAAAATGTAAATAGTCATTGCTACTACTTCGACCAACACTCATTTGATGGTTCCCACAATCTCCATGATGGTTCTATTCTTTCTCTCTGCTAAATCATTCGATCTGGTGTATACTTGGTAGTAAACTACTTAAGTGTACCATGATATTTACAAAAAATTAAAAAATCATTGGAAACATACTCACCTCTTATATTAGTCCTTATAACTTTAGTGTTGTACAAAATTTTCTTTTCCAAAGAAGGTCTTGAACCGCTGAAATATATTAAAAACATCTTTTTATGCCTCAAAAAGTACACCCATGTTTTTCTTTTATAGTCATTAATGAATGTCATAAAATATGAGAAACCTCCAATAGAAGTTGTTTGCATCAGTCCACATAAACTGAGTGATCCAGTTCAAGTGGTGCACTTGTTCTTCTCATTTTGCCAACTCGAAGGACTCTCTCTATTGCTTCCCAAAATACAACCTTCAAAAATATATATGGTTTCCAAATAAAAGGAAAACCTCTTACCACATTTTTGTTTAATAAATTAAACTACTAAAATTTAAAAGAGTAAAGTTGAGATGCCATAGCCATGATTAATTTTTTTCAATGAATTGAAAAGTTGATTCAATCTCCTTAGCTCGGGACTGATATGTAGTATGAGCTAAGGATGTGGCTGGTCAAATCTTGAAGGAAACATTTTGTTCCTTTTCATCTTCACTTTAACAATCAACTCATTACTTGGAACTTTATCCACGATCACACATTCATTGTCTTCAATATGGAATTTGTATCCCTTTTGTACCAATTGTCCAATGCTCATTAGATTGTGCTTTAAACTTGCAACATAATAAACATCCCGCATAATCATTTTCTCCCCTTTTAGTTCGAATGTTGATTGTTCCTTTTCCTTTTACAGATTACTATATTATTTTTCCAATGGTAACCTCTTTCTTTCTCGAATCATCCAAATTAGAAAATAAATCTAAATTACATGACATGTGATTACCACAACCAGAATCTAAATACCACACATCACTAGAAATTTCTTGTGATAGATTACGCTCAATATGCGATGCTTCGAAATATTTTTACATGAAATAAACATGAAACTTAGAGTAGAGCTTCTAACGTGATTTTTATTTTTTTGTTCTGATCATACTACTTTTTACTATAATCATAAATATTATGCCCATATCTCTTGCAATAGTGACATTAATAATGCAGCTTATCTTGTCTCGACCTAAAAATTGATAATGATTGTGCTCTAGAATATTTCCTCTTCCACTTGAGTTTGATGGACTCGCTGCGTCCACTAGATGAACTTCTTTTCTACCTCTGGGGTTGAAGCTTCTTGTTCCTCTTCCACAATTTCCGATACATGTGATGAAAAACATTGATCTACAACTACATGTGATCTACTCAACTTATGTTCATGATTTATTAGTGGTACATGCAACTCATCAATTGAAATCGACTTAGATCCTTAGTTTCTTCAATATCAACTACCAAAGGATCAAATTTTGCAAGCACACTTCTAAGCAACTTTTCAATACTCTTTTCTTCAATAACTTCACACTGGGATTTAATTTGATTGACTAAACCAACTACAAAAGTAAAGAATGATTCTATGAAATATGAATCTTTTATTGACTAATTTTCAAGCTCTCTTGAAATAATTGTAGCTTTACGCTTTTACTTTCTCTTTACATTGATACGTAACCCGAGAGTTTCCCATCCAATTTGTTTTTATTGGTTGTTGTGACTCTAGGTAGGATTCATTCATGCAAGGCTATATGAATAAAGAAAAGTGCCTTTCCATCTTTCTTTCTTAATTCTTTTAAAATGTCTTTCTCTACCTATGAGAAAGTGTTATATGTCTGCTACATCTACGGGATCTTTGTACCCATTGTGTATGATTTTCTGCACATTATGGGATTTGAGTAGTGCCTTCATGGTTAATAACCAATACTGTAATTTTTCCTGTAAATTGCGGTGTCTGCAGACCGGATATAGAAGCCATACCTTGTTGTTAGTTGGAAACCTACTAAAAATTCCACGCTACGATACTAATTTTTAGAAATTAGGCACATAAAATATCAAACAACAAAAATAAAATAAATAATCTTGCAAATAAAATAAGTATTTCAATCTCAAATCAGCACTTCTGTGTATATATATTTTCTTCCTTGTTAGAGTTTCAACTCAATACAATCTATGTATAAAAACACTTACAAATGTATGTAATATGTGAATGACTTTTTGAAACAATAAAATACCAAACTCTTAAAAATAGAACATCAACTAAAAATAGCACATGCTTTTGTGCAATAAAAATATTTTGACTTATTTTCTTTATTAGCTTTTCTTCAAATTAGAAACATCTATTTAAAAATAATCTATGCATGAAAAGAAACTTGCTTTTTACTTTTCCCAAAAATAACAATTAAAGCATGTGGGAGAAATTATCTATTTCCAACACCCATTTTCTGGAAATTGGACCAAACTGAGCCTAGTACAATTATAACAAAATAATAAATTGAACTGAGTCGATTAACTACTTCTCATGCACGGTTGCACCTGTCACTTAGGTGTTAGCAGGTTACCAATCTTTATCTTTCATTATTTTCCAATTTGCAGTGAACTGGTGTGTTTGAAATGCCCAGTTTTGTGTTTATCTTCCTTATTCCTTTCAAAAGAAGATATGTGATAGTTATCAGTATAAGTGGAAGGGTTAATAATTATCCAGGGGCTCCTTCACAGATTGTGAAGACTTACATAAAGTTAGAGTTGTGTTCATTTTAGGTGCAAATTAGAGCAAGTACAAGGGGGAAAGTGGTGATGATGACAGGAGCACACACATAAGAAAGCAATTCAGTAGCGCTCGATAACCCTCGCTGCATTTGGCGCTCTTCTACATTTAAAATATTAGAAATTCTATTTCTCCATAAAACCGTCTTTGAGTTTTTTTATGGATCACACCATCAGGATAATGGATCAATGAATTTGATTTAAAATGTTGACACCGTGACAATACAGTTTTTCTTAATAATATTGCCAAATTTTAATTCTTCGTTTAATGCTAGTCCAGTCTAGGAAATGGTCGTGATCAATGAAGAATATCTTGGAGATAACATTGGAGACAATACCTACGAGAATGCAAAATTCTCATACTAGTACTTATGTTGAGCTTTTTGCAGTATTTGAGGATTTTAGAGAGATATAGGTAATGCAAAGACAAGTTGCTGTGAGATTAGACAACAGCTTGTGGGGATGGTTGATTTTAATTTCTTTTTTCTAATTAACATAGTTGTAGGTGTAAATGAAAGTATAGAGGAGGAGATAATGTTAAGAAGAGCTCATTTGAATGAGCCTTTAGAGTATGAGAATGTGGTTTGTTTTCGTGTATGATGAACATTGCATATGATCTGTTCTTTGACAAGAAATGCATAGTAGAAGTGGTGAAGAATAGAAGGAGCGTAGATATATCATGTGTTGCATGATTTTATGAGGAAGAGGTTTCTTCTGTAAAAATCCCACAAATACTTGAGAAAACCGGTGTTGAAAACACTTGGCTATGGTGTGTGAATAGTGGTCGGTCAAACCGCACAAGAAAAAGGAAGAGAACAAAGAGAGAAAATTTAATAAGCTGGACGGATATTACCACAAAAATGGAAAGGAGAGGAGAAGCGTAATCAGAGCTTAGAGGATGTGGATGAATTGTGTTACAATAGGTGTTTGGAAAAAGAAGAAGAGACAAGATGTCAAATTTTACAGTTACTTAACAAGTTGGAAGGGGACATTTTGGGGAAGTTCATTAACCAAGAGAATGGTAGTATTGTTCTTCTTAGCTTCATTATGTAGAGAAAATGGTTTATCAAAACTCGGGTGTAATATGCATAAGTGTCTAAGTGTTCAAGCAATACTATGTCACTAAATATATAAAACAAAGAAGAATAGAAATATAAAAAGGTGGATTTATTTTCTCTTGTTGGAATTTTGTCGAATGCTTTCATACATGTATTATGCGTTGGAAGTCCTAAATACATCTGAACACAAGAAAATAATCGGTTTTTTATTTTTAAAGCACACTATGTAGCCAGATTTGTTTCAAAAAGGAAGGTTTGGCTAGGAGTTACAAAAGCTTAAAATTAAGGAAAAATAATTATGAGAAGACAAAATTTTTGTAACTGGTTATTAAAAGTTATCATGAAGCAAGAGCTTTGGAATGTTCAATAAGTAAAAAAATCAGCAAATAATTTGAGAGAAGTGGTGTCAAGTAGAATGTCTAGCATGAAAAATTCAAAAAATATTCATGACAACCTACACCTCATTTGAAAATCCCTCTCTTGGTCAATGTAAACTTCTCATCAGACCAACTCAATTACTCATTACCCTCATAATGGCTAGGAGGAATGTGCTAATTTTATTGTAAAGTGTCTCATGTGATTGGAATTGATTTATGGATTCATTCAAGACCATTCAAAAGGAATGTGCTAATATTATTTTAAAGTGTCTCATGTGAATGGAATTGATTCATGGATTCATTCAAGACCATTAAGAAGGAATTGCTCCTAGAGGCCCAAAAAGGCCTATTTTCAGGATTTTTCACACTAGTGGACATCCCTAGAAGATGATGGTTGAGGCAAAACCACCTAGGAGTTGTGAAAAGGAGCTAAAAGATGCACCGAGGAAGTTTTGGAAAGCTGATTATGAACAAGTTATGTGATACTAGGCTATTTATATCATGATATTAGGAAATCTAGGGAATGAAAAACTAGTTCACTTGTTCCGAGTGTTTCAAGAGGCTCAGGATAAGTTATAAAGAAATCAAATACACATAGGGTTCATTTTAAGAAGGTCCCACTTAAAAATTAGTGTAGAAATTATGGTGAATCTCAAAAATCAACTTTCGAATTGTTGGTGAATTTCTAAAAATATGTTTCGTGGCAAAGGCAATTTCACAGAGAGAAATTTTCCCTAGTTTTGAAAAGTACGTCAAGAAGTTTAGCAATTATTATGCAGACCGAGTGGGAAGGTTGGTTAGGTGGGTTCGGTGGGAGGTTGGGTGGTTGGAAATTAAGGGTTTGGGCAATCAAGGGTTATACGAGTAAGGGTTGGGCAGGTGGGTTGGACAACAAAGGGTTAGGTAGGAAGGTTGGATGGCTAATGTGTAGTGAATGGGTAGGATGGGGTTCGAAGGGTGTTGGATGGGTTGGTTGGACGGTTAAGGGTTGGATGGATGGGTAGGATGGGTTGATTGTATTGTGAAGGGTTGGATGGGTAAGGGGTTGGATGAGTGGGTTAGACGGGAAGGTTGGAAGGCTAAGGGTTAGATGGGTAAGGGGTTGGATGAGTGGGTTAGATGGGCAGGTTGGACGGAAAAGGGTTGGTTAATAAAGGGTTGAATGGGTATGGGGTGGATAGGTGGGTTGGACGGGTGACTTGGCGGGCATGGGGTTAGACGAGATGGTTGGTCAATCGGGGGTTGGATGACTAAGATTTGGATGGCTCAAGGTTGGACAGTTGATGGGTTGGACGGTTAAGGAGCTTGACAACAAAGGGTTAGATAGTAGGTTGGTTTGTTGGACGGTAAGATGGCTAATGGTTGGATGGCTAAGTATTGGATGGGTTCATTAATTATGGGTTAGGCGGCCACATTGGCTAGCCAATAATTTTTAGCCACATGTCCTTTGACCCATTTAGAACCCTATAAATACCCCTACAAGGTTCATTTCTTCACTTTTCTACAAAAATTTATTGTGCTTTGAGCTCTCCAATTTTCAAAGTTCTTCCAAATTTCAACAATGGAAAGCACCACCTCTACTCCTACACCAAAATTCCAATACAAAAACCTCAAGTGACCACAGATTGTAGCCCTTTTGAAAGAAAAAATATGCGAAAAAGGATTAGATGAAAATTAGAATTTTCGAGGCTTGTGGAGATGCCCCAATTCAATACTCATACTTCAGTACTTGATCAACTTCTCGCATCTTACAATGAGAATGATGGAAAATTTTCCATTCTCTTGGTGCATCTAAAATTTCATCAAATTTCATTCACAATTGAGCCCATAGATGTACATTGGTTAATTGGTTTACCATTAAAAATAAGTTGCATGTTACTACAAAGGTTGTCCTCACAAATGAAGACAAAAAGTTTTTGGAGTCTCATTACAGTGTGCAGGTTGATGGTAAGTTTATTATTTTCAAATTCTTTTTCTCTTAACATTTGTCCACCACCCAATCCTCTAACATTTTTCTATTATTGCAGCTCCTCTTAATTGTTCATCATGAGGCCTACTTCTTCAAGGTATTACAAACCAATTCTTTCTTGCAGTTGCATCACTTTTTCAGGCTAGGATTGTATTACAGGGAAGATCTGCAGACATTCCATATTGGGTAGTTCAATATTTATGCGAGACACTAGCAGGTCAACACTGATTGGTGCACATATTTGTCTAATCAAATAAAAAAAGATGTCTCTCATTCCCGTAATGCTAATAAATCTGATAAATCTAAGACTATATTCTCTTTTGCAATTTTATTATTTCTTTCTATCAGGAAGCATTCTACAAATTTCAGAAAGCTAAAATTCCAACCACAATCAATGATAAAATGATTCATCTAACTCTTGAAGAACAACAGGTAATTGTTACTTTTATAGTTTTCTTGTTATAACGATTTTATATTCAATTTTTTTTCAATAAAATAAGAATTGTAAGATTTTGTTTTACAGAGAAGAATTATTGATGCAACAACTCATATGGAGGCAATTGCTTGAGGAAAATCCCTTGTAGAGGTCTCTACTAAATATAACATGGATTCAATAAACAACACCAGTAAGACCACCTCATCAAAATTGACCTAGGGGGTCACTATGTCCATCACATCTACCATCACATTTAACTACATGTATGAATTTTTTTATTGATATAATTAACTAATTCAAACAACTAATATAGATTATGTAATTAGTACTGTATTTTAATATTTCTATTGTTCTTTTTGGCATTTATTGTATTTAGAAACTACTAAAATGTTTGATGATGATCAAACTCATTATGATGCACAAGATCAAAATGTTACGCTTGCGTCTCCAAACATGCAAGGTAAATTGTAATATTTAATTTTGCATGTTTTATTACGTTACTACTTTTTAGAATTTACAAGGCCTAACCGTATAATGGATTCTAACAATTTGTTGTTTGCATCTTGCAGGTAATATATCTTTTGAGAACATTCCACTAGTAAGGAGGCCACTAATATTGCTAACACGTTCAGTGCAAAAAAGAAGAAGAACTGCAGGCAAGAAAATAAGGTTTCCTGCAGAATCAACAGAACAGTTCATCCTGCAATAGAAAAATTTCCTAGACTCTCGCTAGGAGGTGTTTTAAGTGTAACGGCCTCACAAATTTTCAACAACATCACCCTTGATGAGGAGTATTTTGGGTTTGATACTAGTGATTCCAACAAGGTAAACTATTTTGACACTCATGATATGATTCAATCTACTTTGCCTCAAGCCTAACAAAAAAAAATGTGCATGATGTACTAGACAGTGACTCTCCTCCTCCTCCATCAAACACTCCACAAACAGATGATGAAAAGATACATTTTATACTAGAAAATATGATTTCAGATAGTATGGGGCAACAATACAAGAGGTTGTCATGTCTGATGTGGATTTGGTGCGGTATTGGGAGAGGAGAGTGAATATTTTGATAAAAGAAATAAATACAAGATACCATAATCACACTCAAAGGAATTCATTGTTCACTATTGTAGAGAGCCAATTGGCAAGGCAGGACATTTTGATAAATAAATCTCAGTCAGGGACAATTTCCTATGCTACTAATTATAATGATGAAATTATAGACATAATGTTAAAAAGGTTGGAAACCCTAAATGTTGAAGCACACACTTACTACAACAAATGGACAAAAGACATGACATGTTTTAATAGCAAATGTTGGAAAAGAAAAAGTTGTGGTGAGTGGGCTTTATGTTTTACATGCAAAATCCTAATATTATAAGAATTGTAATATATTTGTTTAACATATTAAATAAACTAAAATAAATTATTTCTATTTTGTAGGGAAAATATGAAAATTTAAAGAATGAAGCAATTTGTTTTTGAAGCACATTTAAAGAATACCTTAAAAAATCTGAATTCACTTGTATGATTAAAGGAAAAACTTATAGTAATAAATAAACAAAATAATACATTGAGAAGAATAATCAAGGAGCATAAGATGGATCTAAAAATCTTCTTGAAGGAAAAGACATGATGAGATGCAATACTTTTGACAACAACAAACATAGCAAGGAGGAGGCTGAATATTATTGAAAATGTCAATATGGTTGCACAATATTTGTAGGCATAAGAAGTTATAAAGCATATAGCTCTTTCTGACACAACAAATCCTCCACCTCTAATGCAAAAAGATCAAGCTTCTCCTACTACATAAGAAATTCAATATGTTAGTGAAGTTCACCATGTGACAGGTGTGTTGTCACAATTCTGACACTAGCATAGGAATTAAAAGATAGTGGCCAACCATTTTTTTTTGTTTTTATTCCATGAGGCAGACGTAAGGAAAACTATGATTCAAAATCATAGGCAACAGAGGATGACATTGTAATGTATTCATATATGATAGAAATTTTCCAAGCTTTGATTATATTAGTGATGTTCACCACGTGATAGGTGTGTTGTCACACCGACACTTTGGCATAGGAATTAAAAGATAGTGTCCAACCAATTTTTTTTTATTCCATGAGGCACACGTAAGGACAATTATGATTCGGTATCATAGGAAGAAAAAGGATGAACTCGTAATGTGTCTTTATATGAGAGAACTTATCCGGAAGATTTGAAAATTTCTTGACAACCCCATATTTGTAATTGTATTGGTGACAATGCTTTATGAATTTTTAGTTTTTTTCATAAAGTAATCCGCCACCGAGAGAACCATTTCAACAAGACTTTGGGAATTAGAATTGCAGCTATGATGTTTCCATTGCTTTGTTTATGTAAATGTTTATTAAATTTACTTGATATTTTCTATTTAAATAATTTTTTTTTTAATTTCTTGCAAATGTAAAATAAATCAATTAACAAATATAAAAGATAGATATTTTCTTATTTTAGTTTAAAAACCAAATATAAAAAAAAATATTTAATATTGCATTTATTGAAATTTGTAATCTCTGTATGAAATACATCAATAGTTATAATTCATTACAATAAATAAATGTAATGAAATCTATGTGAATTGAATAATAATAGTTATAAAACACAAATGCTCAAAAAGATAGGATTTGTGTTGGATGCAAATGTGAGTCTTGTGTTTAGGGTGTGAATCATTTTTTTATCGAGGAATGTAATAGTTATGTTGCCCCTAAAAATCCCTGTGAAAATTGGCCCCTCTGTTCCTTCTAGTATTCTTTTGTGTTTTGCAGGGCTTAATTTTTCCTAAGTGTAGAATTGGACGTGGAAGGTATCCACGTGTCCCTTTGGTGCATCTTTGGAAAGACACAATGACTTGGAGAATATCAAGATGTGATGATTGACCACATGGAAAAAGACATAATAAGGAAGCCTATGAAGGCTTAAAAGTCAAAGTAAAGAAGGAGAGCCCGCAGGCTTCCAAGTGTCGCCTAGGCATAAAGTCAAAAAAATAAATGGAGAGGAAGCCCCAGAGATGCGCAGTAGGCTCTCCATGTATCGAAAAAATTGGCCACCATTGGAGAGAGAACCAAACAAATAGGAAGAGGACTCAGTGTTCAACAAAGTTGAATATAGTTTTGGGGCAAAGCATGCGGTTAAATGCACGACTAAAAATTAGAGTTGAGGATCTTAAATGAAGACATAGAACCAGTGGGTTCAAAAAATCATGGGCACCATTGATGAGACTAGGGAATTTAAAATTTACAATCAAAGCCCCATAAACAAAAGATGGGCTGGTATGGGGTGCTCTAAACATATAAACTTGAAATTTTCAACATCGAACAAGCTCATATAATGTAGATAAAGAAGCAGTTTCAGACATAAATAAAAATTGGGGTTCTATAGGGGCCCCAACCCATGATGAAGAAAGTTGTATACATATTTGGAAGTAAGGACACAAGAACAGAGAAACAAGATTCATGTATCCCTACTCTAACTTTGAATTTTTATCCAAGTGGAGGAATATTGTTTGATAGCTTGTTCTTCCTCGACATTAAATCATTTGAACCATGAGCCGTGTGTGATCAAATACAATTGAACCCACCAGATTAGGGACATCCCCATATCCATGAATGGCTCAAGGCTTATTCTAGGACTTTCCATGATATTCTGCAACTCTATCTTCTTTTGATAAGAAAATACCGAGTCAGAAGATCTCGAACCACTTGTGGAAAACAATGCCTTCCCTTTAGCCTTATAAGGAGTAGACCTATCAGGAGTAGACTAAGGGGGAACATCTAGAGTAGATACAAGAGAGAGTATTACATCCCAAATACCTAGCGGAACAAGGGATTTCTAATTAGACTCACTACGATTACTCCTCATAAAATGAGGATTTTACTAGGGAATAGTCTGGGGTCTTGATAATGTTTGGTACATCGAGTATCCCGTCGCATTGAATGAAAGGAAGTTTGAAAAGTGGACCTTCTCTTACCCTCCTAGGTGGTAGATAATGATGCTTTGGAATGAAGGGGAGATGGAGGCTCTGCTTCCTCCTCATTGAAGATGATAATTGGGACTTGTGAGTTTTTTTCCTTCTTGTTATTTCTTAAGGATGGTGTTGGTGTGGTGAATGGTTGTGATGACATAGGTCCTGCTTGAAATTTTCCCAGAGAAATGATTCCTCGATCTAGTTCATCCATTTTATGAGAAATGCTAAGCACAATATCGATGGAAGACTTGTCGTATAACACGTACGACTCCTTGAGAATCTCCATCAACAAAAATTTTCATCACACATGAAGGGACACTTATACTCAGTCACCCCTATCATGTCATGCCTCCTTTTGATCGATAATTTCTTCAAATATTCTGGAGATTTATGATGTTCCTACCAAAAAGATGGTAGTACATGGATTGGAAGGCTGAGAAGACATGATTGATCTTGATCAATCTTAGGAGGAGTGAGAGCCTAAATTTTTGATATATCAGTGACCCTTTAGTATCCCGTGGGTCTATAATATCAAAAAAATCCCCAACAATGGCTCTATCTAGACCATGTAGGTCGAAAATATGGTTAAAATCTTCCAAAGAAATCTCTTTCAAATTATTTTCTACAACCAAATTCTCCATTGTGTTGATAAAAGCCTTATAAATTTTTTTCACTTTCAAGGTTGGAAAAGGGATGCATATTGGTGAGAAAGTAGAGTTGAATTTATAATGAGGATGGCACAGACAAGTCAAGTTGAGTAAAATCACTACCATCAGATGAAAGAAGATTTTTGTTCATCTCACATGAAGGGAATAAATTTGAGAAAGATTGGGATTATACGATACAAGGAGTTTGATTGATGTGATATAATCCACGTGAAGACACTTAGTTCTAAAAGGCACAAACACATGTATGTGTTGATCGAGGTAGATTTTCAAAAGGTGAAAAGGATTTCATGTCACATCAAGCCATATGGAAACACTGGGAATTAATTAAAAAGGATTTTTATGCACTAAAAGGAAAGAAATGATTAAAAAACTATCAAAAGGCGGTGACATAGTGCCCTAATCATATCTTATAGAAGTAAAATATGTGAATTACTCATAACTTTTCCACTGGAAAAAAATAAGAATATTCTCTTTGAGATTCATGTTTTTAGGGGGAAAACCAAGAATGAATGAGCCAAGTAAAATTGTAAAAATGTGACGAGAATACTATCGCATAATGGGGGTTAACTTTTTTGAATTTTTTTAGAGAAAGGCGTAAAATTAGAGAAACCATTTTCCCAAGAGCTTTTATGAGAAACCTGTTAATTTCCTTAGCCTTAAAATTGAATCATGTCAAGATGGTTGCGAGTGTATAGCCATTGACAAACATTGAGACTATAAATAAAAATTTCCTTTCTAATAAATTTGATGAGCCCTGCGTTAATTATGTTAATTATGAGCATTGTTGTGTCTGATTTTAAGTTGAGATGTTTCAAGTAGCTATTCATGTTCCTATTGCAATCTTATGTTAGGAATTCCTCTAAATCACACAAGATCTTATCCTTATGGTAGCATTGTGGTAATTGTAATTGTGCTGTGAGAAGAGCTTTCATTTCATTTTGCAATAAACAGTTTTAAATTCACTTTTCTTCCATTTTGTTGATATAGGTTGTTTGTTAGTCTATGAGTGTATCTTAGGTATGATAGATCATGGACCCTTGATGTTATATTGAGTCCTTGACATAAGATTTTATGTTTAAATTCTCAAATAATGTGTCAAACCGTGTATCTTTAGGCTTCTATGGGTGCATATCTTCTAGTTGAAGGTTCATTGTTGGTTATTTGAAGTGTTTTCATCATCTCATCTGGAAGATCTTCCAACATTTGTTAAAAGTTCCCGAAATTTTGTATAATAAAATTTATCCTGCTTAATTCCCAACAAAATACATCCAAAACCGATAAATCCTACAAGAACCACTATTTTTGCACTACTTATCCATAAATGTACTATAAGGATTTGTTGAATTTATCCATCCTTTACTCAAAATATGTAGGAGCAAGCCGGTTTTATTGTTTTCTTTAGTAACTTGAACCTTGTCTAGGAGGCATCTACATTTTCTAGGGTGACAACTCGTGAGAGTTAGATTATGTTGCATTGACCATGTCTTCTCAAGGTTATTTCTCAAATGCCCTAAAAAGGAGAGTCAAATATTGTTGATCCATTCATTTCCCTTACAAATACAAAAGTTACTAAATAAGTCATCTCATCCCTGGTTGAAAGTAAAACCTAAAGTTGTAGGGTTTGGTAAAACCCTTTGCATGGTGGTATCTAAATTCTCCAAGATCAAGTGACAAAGAGTCAGTTAGACCCTTTCCCGACTACAAAATGACCAAATTTTTAATCTATTTGTATCCAATCATCATGCTCAACTTGTTGATGTTACTTGTCTTCAAAGGGAGAAACGATTTGGGTGCCAACACTGCTTTGGCACCAGTTTGGGGGATGTCTATGCAAATACAGATAAATAATAAACTCGGGTAACATTTAAAGTATATTTGAATGTAAATATATGATCTATATTCAATCCTTTATCTGGATTTGCAAAAAATGAGCTAAATCAGAATTCAATTGCTTGATATTTTCCTAGTTTGAGGAGGCTTTCCATTAAATCTCACTTGGCTAGGAGTAAATGTTGATAAAGGATGATGAAATTTGCTAAGCTTTGTTGAAATAAGTGTTCAGATTCAATTAGCTAGTTGTTTCAAGTGGTTTATACATCTAAGATACAATATCTTAGTGGCGACTTCATTCATCCTAGAGAAATTTAGTAAATACAAGTACCTTAAGTCTCTATTTCTAATAATTTGTTGAAAATTTTGTAGAACTGGAAGGAAGAAGGTCTTTCTTCAAGTTAGATCCAACTAGAAAATTGTTTCCAGAATTGGGGAAAACAATTCAAGTAAGAAGATAAATCGAAACCATTATGCAGTTAGGAGATAGAAATAAATGTAATCCCTACTCCTGATTTGGATCAACCATTAGTTGAAGATTACTCTAGTGCATCTGATCATTCTGGAACACATAACCCTAGAGGTAACTTACATACTCCTGTTGGTGAGGGAACTTCCTCTATAAATCATCAAGGTATTTTTCAATCCCCCTTTCTATTGTTTCAAGATAGTAAGGTTCATTGTGAGAGGGAGTTATTAAGGGATTTATCCTTGGGGATCCTATTCCATTATCCCAAAATCCAGCAACTACTACCAACATTGTCAACCCCATTGTTGTCGTATCCCCATCAATAACATGGCTCAACCTCCACCTAGACCCCCCTTTGTTGTAAATATATATCGACCCATAATTTTTCAAGGGGATGGTGGGATATCCAAATGCAGTACCAAATGATCTAAGAAATAGGTTACCAAAGTTTCAAGGAAACAATGTTATTAGCGGTGACCAACATCTCAAGATTTTTGTTAACATCATGGAATATTTTGAGATCAAACATGAGGATATCTATGTGAAAATGTTTATCCATACTTTAGAAGAAGATGCCTAGGATTGGTATAAATATTTGTTGGATAATTCTATTAATTCTTGGCTCGCATTAAAAAATTATTTTAAGGAACAATATGGTGATAAAACTAATCCAAGGTTTCTTCTATCTGAATTCGAGAATATTAAGAAAAACCTAATGATCCTATTCAGGACTTTAACACTAGATTCAACAAAACTTTAAATAGACTTCTTGTAATATTGAGACCAAGTGATGAGTCTTGCTTGATTAAATATTGTGATGCCTTTGATAAGAAGGAAACATATTATCTAAGGGACAAGGAACCTACAAATATGAGGCAAGCCTTCACAATGGTAGTGCAAATTGAGAATAATATCAAGGCTATAGGAAATCCTCCTAAGAGGGAGGGTGTTAAATTGATTAATCCTGAAAATCCTTAAGAAAAAAAGGTAGTGGATCTAGAATAAGTTGTTAAAACCTTGATAAGGTAGTAAAATAAATTTCATACAAAATTTCCAGGGAAGAGAAGGGAATAGGAAAAATCTCTTAGGGTCATAATCAACCTCAAGGGATGAATATATTTGGTGGTCATCCAAGAGGTGAGCTTAGAAATGAAGATAGAGGAAAGCGACATATGGGGTCAGGAAGTAAACAGCAGCCTCAGAGAGAAAATAAAATTGTCCCTGATCTGTTGACTGCAAGAGTGTCTATGGTTGAAGAGGAACATGTCATTGAATGGATCCTTCGTGTGATCTAAATGAATGAGGTGAAGAGCTTGAAGATGACACCACTTTTGGAGATGTTTGTATGATGGAATGTCTTGATGATTCATGGCATGGGGTTTCCTCCACTAAATTAATAAGTTCTTGGATTGTTGAGGGTTTTTGGGATATTTGTCCACCGGGTTTCTCCTCTTCCTTCTACTGGTGATGTTGAGATTGATATGGTTCAGGATTTCAAATTTTCTAATCATGACTTTGATACACTCAACAACTCGACGATTAAGAAGTATGATGGAAGAATTCCTTCTAAGGAAGACTGGTATCTTCGATATTCGTGGTAGTGGCTCAAGAAAAATAATACAATCTCAGAAGTAGAACTATCAAAGGAAGAGGTCCATAACCCAAACCAAAAATCCCCTTCTCACTAATATCCCGAAAGATCCTCCCAAGAAGGATGCACTTAACAAAGGTCCAATTATTCCCAATAAATCTTATACCCCTATCCATTCCCAATCCATTAAGAGTTTAATACCACGGGAAGGGGTAGCTACGATCCTCCTAACATAATAATACCCAAATATATCCCCTTCGATATTACCCAAAATTTGAGCTAAATTATAGTCACTTTGTGTGTATTGTGGAATTGCTTAGGATTATTGAGCATAGGAAAATGGCATTTGAGTATTTAGGGTCTAAGGAAGAAGGATTTACCTTGGGTAGGTATGTAAATAGTGTGGATCTTCCCCCTACGATTGCAGATTCAGGAGTGTTAGAATCATTAGAAGACTTGGGTGAATCTCCTGAAGTATATCCGGGTTTGAATCTCAAAGCATGAAGTTGATCACTTTTATACTACCTTAACCATTGAGTAAATTTTTTGCATAATTATATGTTCTATTCAGGGGCTTCGTGTAATTTTATGCCTCTTTAAGAAATTAGTGAATTGAACATCAGGGTAATAACATCCTTTGGAAAATGCACTACTATGGATTCAATAGAAGTACCACTGATAGGATATGTAAAGGGCTTATTTGTGTAATTAATGTTGAGTGTAGAGCTTAATTACTTCATAGAAAGCTTACTTTTACTTGTTGCCGGTTTTGACAGTTACCAACATCGGCCAGGAGGTAACCAAAATCAATTAAGAAGTGATCAACATTGGTCAGGTAGGGACCAACATCGGTCACCTATGCGATGGTGCTTTATTCTTTAAACAAGAATTAGAATAAATATTTTATTTTAAAGATGATTTATTGATTGTAAAGGCATAGTTAGTTACCAAAAATAGATATATATGTATGTATGCATTATATGAGGTTATGAGAGAAGAAAATTGTAATTGTTTGCATGTAATTTTTCTTGGTGAGGAAGAAAGAGTAATTTGAGTGAGGGAAAAACATTGAACATCCTGTGACGTGTTGTGAAGACAACATATCTTCATTGTATTTCCTCTATAAAGCACTGAATAATATTATTGGCCATTTCTTGGTGGACGTATCCCACACTAGGTGAACCACATTAAATCTAGTGTTATTTTTCTCTTGTTTATTTTATCTTCTGGCTTATTTCTGCATTCATTTCTTATATGCTTTATCTGATTATAGATCTGTGCAATGTACTATTATATGGTTTAAGCCCAACAAATGGTATCATAGATATTTTTTTTGGAGGTTTTGTGTGTTGACAAGATTTATTCACAGAGGGTTTTTTGATTGAGTGGGAGAAGAGAAATGGTAGAAGATAGTAATACTAAGTAGAGAAATTTGACACGTGTAATTATCAATTATGGAAGATGCATATAGAGGATTATATGTATCAAAAAGATCTATACTTATTATTGGATGAGGATGGACAACCGGACACAATGACTAATGAAGAATGGAAGGTTCTTAGCAAAAAGGCTCTAGGATCTAAATGATTGATCTTGACAACATCGTTAGCTTGGAATTTAATAGATGCAAAAACAACATAAGATTTGATCAAATGTTTAGAAATATTTTATGAAACTTCTAGTTCTTTGAATAAGGTTTATTTGATGAAAAAAATTTAATTCTAAGATGCAAGAAGGTGGATCTATATATAATCATTTAAATGATTTATGGTCTATTGTAAATCAATTAAATTTGGTACAAATTCCAATTGATGATGAAGTTAAAGCACTTTTATTCTTATGCTCTTTTCCAGATAGTCGGGATAATTTGGTAATGGTTGTTAGTAATACAACGAATGCTTCTAAAGGTTTGAAATTTGATGATGTTGTTAGTGTAATTCTTAATGAGAAAATATGCAAGAGAAGCTCGGGAGAAGAATCATCTAGAAATTCTTTAATCGTAGAAACTATGGGAAGATAGAATGAGAGATAATCAAAGATCAAGAAGAATGGGAGATCAAATTCAAGGCATGATAGATCTAGATCTAGGTATAGATATTTACTTTATTGGAATTTATGAAAGAGAGGTATTGTAAAGAAGGAGTGTTGTTCCAAGGAAAACAAATACCATACATCGACAAAGGTAAAGAAAAAGGTAAAGAGGTAAATGTTACAAGTGAGGTAAAACAAGATGCCCTTATTCACTTTCTAAAAATAAATTAGAATGTCATGTTTTAGATTTTGGAGCTTCTTTCTAGGCTACCCCTAATAAGGGTTATTTCAGAAATTATGTTCAAGGTGATTTTGGACAATTTTATTTAGGAGATGATGAGCCATTCAATATTATTGGTAAAGGTGATTTTTATCTAAATTTGAAAAATGGAAATACATTGGTATTGAAAGATGTGAGGCATATGCCAAGCCTCAAGAGAAATCTAATATCTGAGATCAACTTGGTGAATCTTGACACGTAGTTACATTCACAACCAATTCTTGGAAGGTTACCAAGGGATCTCTTATTGTGGCAAGAGGTAAGAAGGTAGGAATTTTATATGTTTCTACATATGTTACTGATTCCTTTTCTATGCTATCTACTACAAATTTAAATGCAACCATGTGGCATAATCGGCTAGGTCATATGAGTGAAAAAGGAAGGTATATCTTAAAGGGTAAGGGTAAGTTATCTGATTTGAAATAGTTAAATCTTGAATTTTGTGAACATTGCACATTTGGAAAGTAGAAGAGAGTGAGATTTATCAAGGTTGGGTCAACAAAGAAGGGGCAAAAATTAGAGCTTGTACAATTAGATTGTGAGGTCCATCTTAGGTAGCTTCTAATAGAGGATCCCAATATTATGTGACTTTCATTGATGATACCATAAGGAAGTTATGGATTTATTGTAATAACCATAAATATGATGTTTTTGAGACTTTTAAAATATGGGAAGCCCTTGTAGAAAATGAAACAAACTTAAAATTGAAGTGGCATAGATAGGAAAATGATGGTGAGTAATGTAGAAAGGATTTTAATGATTATTGTTCAGAGAATGAAATATAAAGAGAAATAACAGTTCCTAGAACTTCATAGTAGACTGGAGTTGCAGAAAGAATGAATAGAACAATCATGGAATGTGCTAGAAGAATGAGGATACATGTCGGCTTGCCTTTGAAGTTCTGTGTAGAAGTAGTGGATACAACAGTGTACTTGATCAACCATGGGCCTTCAACAACACTAGATGGTGGAATACTAGAAGAAGCTTGGTCTGGAAAAGAGGTATATTTTTATTTTCTTAGAGTTTTTGGCTTAGAAGCTTTTGTGCATGTTGATAGAGAAAATAGGAGGAAGTTGGATGCTAAATCTAAGAGATGTACTTTCATTTGTTATGGCTTTGGTGATTTCGGATATCAATTTTTGGATTTAGAATATTCTAGGATTGTTAGGGGTCATGATGTTCATTGAAATGAAAAATTATTTACATGGATCAAGATTTGGTTCCTAAACATGAACAAGTTGAGGATATTTTGAAGGAAAATCAACTTTCAAACCTAAAATAGACATCCAAAGACATTGATGTCATTTCTACGAAACCAATGTCGGTCAAGCTAACCGGCATTAGTAGAAAAGATCGGGTTTAGAAAAGACAACTACAGGAACGACATCGGTACTCCTAGAACTAATGTCAGTAAAGCAACCATGGTTGGTCCACGAAAAGAGGAACCATGGTCGATTACTGAGAACCACGTTTAGTCACACGTGACTGGCATGAGTCACGATAGAAATTTGACATGAATGTGAAACATGCATAGAATGATCCCAAGACACCCTAGATATTAGTAAGAAATTCATAAAGAGTAAGTAAACCTCTAGAGATATTTTCACCTTCCTTTTCTTATTTATTATTTATTGATAGTGGTGAACCAGAAAGCTTTGAAGAAACAATGCAGGTAGATACCCATAAGCGGTGGGAGTGGGCCATGGATGAGGAGATGGAATCCTTGGAAGAAAATCAGACATGGGATTTATTCAAGTTTCCAACAGGTAATATAACTCTAAAAAAAAGGGTTTACAGGATCAAGGAAGAAGAGGGAGGACTTAAAATGTACAAGGTGAGGCTTGTGGTAAAGGGATTTCCAAAAAGTATTTATTAAATTTGATGAGACTTTTTCTCCGTAGTTAAGATGACTTCTACTCATACGGTTCTAAGTTTGGTTACAATAAAGATTTTCATTTAGAAAAATTGATGTTAAGATGGATTTTCTTCATGGTGATTGGGAGGAAGAGATTTATATGCAGTAACCTCTTGGTTATGAAGTCAAGGGTAAGGATAAACTTGTGTGTAAATTGGAAAAAATCCTATATGGGCTCAAGCAAGCTCCAAGGCAATGGTATTTTTATTTGATATATTTATGCATGAGAAAGGTTATATGAGGTGTGAATATGACCATTTTGTTTATTTTAAGAAGCTTTAAAATGGAAGCTATATTATTTTGTTAATGTATGTGGATGATATGTTGATTACATGATCTAGTATGTAGGACATTGGTAAACTTAAAGAAAGGTTAGTTCACACATTTGTAATGAAGGATTTGGAGCTGCAAGGAAAATCCTTGGCATGCAAATTCTCCAAGATAGGAAAATAAGAGGTTGTATTTTTCAAAGGAACCTTATATCAATAAGGTGTTAGAAAGGTTTAACATGCAGAATTCAAAACCCGATGGTATACCTATGGATGGACACTTCAAATTGAGTAAAGATCGGTGTCCTTCATCACTCGAGGAGGTTGAGTACATGACATAAGTTCCCTATACTTCAGCTGTAGGAATTTTTAGTATGCCATGGTTTGTATTAGACCAAACATTGCATAGATAGTGGGAGTTGTGAGAAAGTTTCTAGCTAATCCAGTAAAGATCATTGGAAAGTAGTCCAATGGATTCTCAAGTAATTGAGAGGAATACTCAACATGGAATTATGCTATGGATGGTCAGATAATTCTTTACATAATTATGTTTATTCACACATGGGTGGAGATTTGGATGGCATGAGGAGCACCAATGGATATGTTATGATAGTAGGTGGAACAAAAGTTAGCTGGATTTCAAGATTGCATAATGTTATGGCTTCATCTACTACAAAGACAATGTATGTTACAACTATAGAAGCTAGCAAAGAGATGATATGGATGAGTAGGTTCATAGAAATGTTGGGAAAGGAGAAATAGGATTATAGATAGTATAATGATATTCAGATCGTGATCCATCCGGAAAATAATTTAGCATTACATTCAAGAATGAAACAAATTTAGTTGAGGTATCAATTCATATAGTAGGTGTTGGAGGATGGGAAAGCTGAAGTTAGAGAAAATCCATATGGATGAGAACCCCACATATATGCTAACGAAGTCATTTCTAAGGAAGAATTGGGAGCTTCACTCACTTCTATTGGTTTTCGAGTTTGCGACTTGAAGAGGAAGAAATATGAATACGAAAAGGAACCAAAGATGGTGATGCATAGCATAGTACAACATTTTTTCTCCAAGTGGGAGTGTTGGTACCAAATCACAACACTCTCAAATGGCCTCAAGTTTGAAAGGGGGCATTCTATGTGATTACACGACATCGAACCATCTCTCAAGTTGTGGGACTTGCGGACTTGAGATGGACCTATAGAGAATGCTTTGGTTCTGCTTCCTAATCTACTCCGCCAAAGCTACTCACGTGTTGGAAGAACCTATCTAATCCTAATCTAACCATTCCAAGGAGAAAGGGAGAGAGAGAGAGAGAGAGAGAGAGAGAGAGAGAGAGAGTGAAAGAGTGAAAGAGTGAAAGAGAGTCTACACTAAGCAAGTGATACACTAGAAAAGGAAGTGGCTAATCATAGATCCAACTTCGAAGTGGAGAGAGGTGAGAGAAGGAGAGTGAATAAGGTGCACCACATGCCAAATATGAATGTCACATGGAACACCACTTCAAAAACCATTAAACATAGCTCCCTTAACTGCAATAAACACAAGAGTATACACAATATACCCTGATAATGAGAGGTGAGAAGAGACAATAAAATAAATAGGGATGGACAAATACATCATGAAACATATTCTATTACTCGAAAGTCACAGGTACATCATCGGTGGGCAAGGGGCAAGAAGATGACTTTATAAAGCCAAGGGAGGAGGCTTAGACTCCAAATTATACCCTAAGGAAGAATGAGAGGGGGGATAGGAGAGAAACAACGAAAAACCTTTTAGAAAAATTCCCCTCCTTTACAATATATATGAAGAATAGGAGAGAGAGAGGAGCGGTGAATTTGAATCTTGCTTCATCCGCCCTAAGATATGCATTAAATTACACCTATTGCAACTTGATCTTGAAAGCATAAAATTCACTTTCCACAATGAAGAGTCTCACTCCAACACCCATGCGTCCATATATTTCCCTTATTGGGCAAGAAAGAAGCCCATTCTTGATCATGGCGGTAGGTGGGAGACTTAATGACCCTTATAAATAGTGGGCTAAAAAATTAATAGAAGCGGTGAGAAGTCGGGTGCCAAGAACTTTCCAAAAAGTCTTCTCCTATAGAAATTAAAGTTTCTAGTCAAAATATATGGTTTCCTAAAGTTTAGGGCCATAGGTGTACAATATTTAAAAGAGTCTGTTCTTGCAAGACCCTTGTGGCAGCCTCACGCATTGTGAAGATTCAGCCCCTTCCTCTCAATCGTGAAGTTGTGCCAAGTGACACATAGCAGATTCCATGGGCTCCTCACTTTCCTCTATATTCTTCCGAAACCCTCCTATTTTCGAAGACATTTTCTGACCCGAGACATGTAGAAGCTTTGCACTCATTTGGAAACTTATCCCAGATTTTTCTTTGTTGAAGTTATGCGGTCGAGAAACGTGGAAGCCTCCGCATGCTTTTGGACTTATAAACGTTGACCTTAACTTTTCAGACTTTGAACACATGGATGGTTTCTTCTCATTTGGGGACTTTCTTTCAAGCCGTGCCCTTAAAATTGGGCCGGTGAGACATGTGGATCCTTCCGTAGCCTTTCTCTATTTCCTTGTGTTTTGACTAAGTCTCTTTTTCTTGGCGGGCCATATGTCCGACCCAAGACACATGTAGGCTTAACACACATTTGAGAACTTCCCCCTTATTTTTCTTTTGAAGTTACGTCGTGTTAACACATGGCTCCTTCCGTTGGCTTGCCTCTACTTAGAATTTTCAATGGCCGATTCTACCTTTTTAGACACAGGACATGCGGAAGGCTAACACTTGTTCTGGGAGACCTATTTTTAGATTTACCTTTGAAGATGTGCTTATCTAATGTGTGGTGCCTTCCACAAGTCTCGTGATACTTAGCCGATTTGGTCGATGCCCTTCTCAAACCCTAGACACGTGGAAGCCTCACACTCATTTGAGTCTCTTCTTTGGGTCACGCCTTTGAACTTGTGCTGATGAGACATGTGGAGGCTTTTTCCGAATCTTCCCCATTTTTACTTTTCAACCTGTCGACTTTCTCCCTTTATGGACCTGGGGCATGTGGAAGTTTGGCGCTTGTTTGGGGTCTCAATTTTTATTATATCCTTGGAGTTGCGCCGATGAGGCATGTGGCACCCTCCGTGGGTCTATGACTTTTCAATTCCCAATGAGACCCCACGGGCTCGTGGGCCTGCACTTCACAACTCTTCCATTTAGCAAAAAGTGTCGAGTTCCAAAGTCCCCACTGACTCCGCCGGCCCATATTTTTAACTTGGAAAAAAATCATCTCGAGCTTTCTAGCTCGCAATTTCCATTGGCAAAAATATTCCCTAGGCACGTCAATGTGCTTTTGGCAAAAATCCTTCCCGTGGCTGTCGGACCAACATTTTGAAATATGAGGAGTTAGAAGGACTTCTCTATATCTCTAAACAGGGAAGAAATTTCCTATTTTATGGAAATGCTTTCAAGGGGGCCTTAAGTGCTTAAAATATGTAAAAACTTAGATTGAAGCACAAAAAGGGAGGGGAATGGTGTCATTTGACCTAAAATAAGTGTGAGATTATTTTTGTCAACAATTTGGTGAATCATGGGGATCACCTACCTACTAGGTGAAATGACCAGTTGCCTTGAAGCATCCATTTGGCATGGAGTCTACCTGGTAAACACAAAACTGATATGATCTTTGAAAATCCAATCCCTAAGCCACTTGGAACACCACCTGGAATGGAGTTGATCACACCAAATGCCACTTCCAATGTCTAATGCATGAGAAAAAAACACCACAACACACTATGTACAAAACTAGAAATCATACATGCTCCAAGTGGAACATGCAGAGTGTGCAAAAGCACTTGTTCTGTTGAAAGAAAAATCTACTCCTACTCCTACACTAACCAGAGAGAAAGGGGACTCAAACAAATCCTGCAACTGGTAGGGAGAAGTAGCTTCCTTTCTCAAAAGGGGCAGCCATGTAAATGATTTGACACTAAATATGGCTGCTTGGATGAGTGAAAAACTAACTATAAGTTGATCCTCCACCAAAATCATCAAGGTGTCACTAGAAACAAGAAAAATGCCTCTTTTATTTTCTCTTCATTTGGATTAAAGAGGCATTGTAGCTGATCCTTGGTACTTTCCAGCTCATCCTCATGTCTTGAAGTGGGCATGACTAGTTTTGGATTCTCCTTTGGGTCCAATGAAGCCAAGTACCTGATTGGGCATAGTCTGATACAATAAATGTGCCTATTGCTATGAATTTCAACTCCAATAATGCATTATTCCTACCAACCTTCCTGGATGAGTGGTGTGAGAGATATGGTGATATCCTCTTTCCTTTTCCTTTCCTTCTCCTTTGAATAACATGGAAGACTTATATCTTCCAACCTTGGTTCCAGAGGGATGTGATGAAGTGCAAGATGTTGTACTTGAATTCCATCCTCCATGCCAGCTAGCTAATGTGCTTGGAAGGTCGATTATGGAGGAGAAAATGTTGTTATCTCCTCGGAGCTCCTCTCCATCAAAGCAATATTCCAAGTCTAATGCATGTCTTCCTCCTTGTTGTCCTATTGTATGTGCTCTACCTCCTCCATGGTGTTCTTTAGATCTGCAAATTTCTCACCATGTTTCCCTTCATCCTCAAACATAAAATTTGAAAGATCAAACTCTTCTTCAACATTAGAGCTTGAAGGGGATGAAGTGGGAGGAAGAAGTGATGGTTATTTTGTGGCCTACTCTGCACTTGGAGACTCTAAAACTATGTGGTTCTCCTCCATCATGGGTTCATCAATCAAATTAGGAACTTCAAATGAAAGTAAAAATATTCAATAATGCTTTCTTCTCTAAGTGGCCTCGCTTCTAATTTGATCTCTCCCAGCTTCTCCTCTTTAGTGAGAGTTAGAGATGGTTGTTCTTCCTCCTTAACTAGTTGTGAAACTTGGATTAGATCAGCATCCTCTTCAAATGAAGTGCCATCATGGACATTACATTTAGAGAAAATAGATTACTAATATTCTTCCTCGTGTTCTTGTTCTTCTACTAAAAATTCAACCTCAGCCACCATTGGCTCTTCAACCTTGACCTCCTCTGTTGGCTTAACCATCAAGGGGATCCTTGTAAACCCAAATCTGAGAGCCCAAATCTTCAAATATTTTATCATTTCTTCTTTTTTTGGTTCCAATTCTTTATGTTCTCCTTATCGTATTCTTGAGTAACTTCCCATCATAGACTTGGGAAAGCATGAGGAGTGGTAGTTGTGGATTAAATAATTTTTTTATTGTTTATGGTGGAGAGGGAGGTGGAATTTCGTATTTGTTTGGAGGGGATGACTACTTAGAATGGAAAAGGGCATGAGAATTGAGATGAGATGGAAGACTAGGGGATGGAGAAGGTAAATCAACACTTGGGGAAGAACATGGGAAGCTAGACTCATGACATTGTAGTGATGATACTTTTGGTACACAAATTGATTGTCCCTCGGAAGTGAGCAATATCATAGATTTGACAGAAGCTTAGAGACAAGAAGATCATATTGTGTGTCATTTTTAGCCGGGGAAAAATGTTACTTTCTTTTCCACTAAGATGTGGAGAAATGGATAGCACCCTCAAGAGGATTTGATCCATCGTCACTAATTTATGGTTGTGCCTTTCAACCAGGGTGAGAGGACCCTTTTGTAGCCTGCTGATTATAGAGGAGATGGAGATGTCCTTCCTTGGAAAGTTATTAAAAATACCTTGAAGGAAATATGATCAATAAAAAAAACCTAACTCTCATGAGTTATCAACCTAGATGATGGAGATATTTTCTAAGCAAGGTTTAGGCCACTAAAGAAAATGAAAACTTGATTGCTTCTGTATGTTTTGGTAATAGAAATTATGCATTTGTACACACACAGGACAAATAGGGGTAGTATGGGTAAGATTGGTTGTTTTTAAATGATTTTTTGGTGGGAGGTGAGGCAGGATGAACTTGATTCACTAGATCTTTGAGAGATTTTACAAAAATGGAAGGCTTGATCAATAGAATGCTTCAGAACAACTAAAATGTTCCTTTAACCAGAAGGTGTGCTTTCAATGGAGGCCCAAATCAACATGTTTTCACACAAACTTTAAGAATCCAAAATGAAGGCTCAAATTGAAAAACTTAATTGAACACTATCAACCTCTATTTTATCACACCTAAGATACCCTCAAAGGATAACAAACAATCTTATTATCATGCTAGGAGTACAATGATTTTAAATTTGTTTATGTTACTATCAAATGAAATCTCTTCTGATAAATGAAATTGCAAATGCCACCAAACTATCACAAGGATAAGATATTGTGTGATTCACAGATATTTCAATGTAAGATTGCAATGGGAATAGGAAAAACTAGTTTCAAACATTCAAAAATGAAGCAGACATGATTTTTCCCAAAATCAACATAGATTAGCTCAAATTAGATTAAACTCATCCGCAGGGGAAATTTTCTAGAACAATCTTAGAGCTTATCAATGGCTATACACTTGCAACCACCTTGACATGATAAAATTTAACACAAAAGAAATAAACAGGTTCCTCAGATGGCTTCTCAGAAAGATAGGCTCTGTCAAATTTTTCTCTTAGGAAAATAACTCCCAACCTCTAACACTCCAACCATTTGCATGACAAGTTCATGCAGTTTATAACATTTTTTCTACAACAGAGTATTCCCCCAAAAAAAAACACTCAAAGCACTATTGCTGTGGCGCTTTCAATCATGACTACCTAATCGATCCGTAAAAAAACTTGTCAGAACTCGGAGGAAAATCTCTTCAAATATTTCTAGCATTCAATTTTTTCATTTGGTAAATCACTCTTCATTTCACGTGGCAACTACTTCCTCCTCTAATCCATAAAATTTGGTTTCTTATGTGCCAAGGAAGGAAATATTAGAAAATCAGATCGAACTCAATAGTCAAATAATATCTTAATGGTAAAAGATGTTTGTAGATCTTCCTTACCAAATCAAGATATCAAATTAATTCTCCTCTTCATTTTTCATGTAGGAGACATCAAGAAATGATAAAAAACCAAAAAAAAATTACATCCCCAAGATATTTGTAGAAAAATGGTGGAAAAATAAGATACATATGCATAGTTGTCATCGATTTCCCTTTTGAATTTAGACCTTCCACATGGGAGATCCGAGTCAAAATAGGCCTGGGGTTTTTTAACTTTTACAAATTTTGGAAAAAATGCAAAATTTCTCATTTTACTCTGCCCCTACCTTGAAAAATAGACTTGACATGTGTCCCAATGTGGGTCCCAGTGGAACCGCGCTTCCTTTTTACACTTTAACCCCTTTCTTCAAAAAGATTTTTTTCAAATTTCCCTGGAAGCCCGCCTCCTCACCTTTTGAATTTTCAAACTGCCACGTTTCTCAATGGCGTATCTTTGAGATGGTCCCCAAAAGTAGAGACCCCAAACAAGCGCTCGTAGAAACACATGTCTCTGGTCAGTAGAGTCTTTCTTTAAAAAGTTAAAAGTTAAATGGAAGGGGCCATGTGTCTCCTTTGTTGTTTGAAAAGTTGAGCTAAGGGAAGAGTGAGTGGAAGCCTCTAAGTGTCCTTCCGGTGCTCCTTTAAAATAAAACATTGGGGCTGATCCCCAAACATAGATGTCCCTCAACATGTCCTAGGCCATTGAGAAAGTTTCTTGAAAATTCTAAGTGAAGGACCAAAGTGGAAACCTCCACGTGGTCTCATCGTACAACTTCAAGATAGTCCCCAAGAGTGGAGACCCTAAATGAGCGTGGGTTCACCACATGCCCACAACCCACCAAAATTATACAGGGTGCATAAAAATTTGTCTATGTCTGGGAAAAGCAACAAAATCCTCCACGTGTCCTCCCGGCACAACTCCAAGGCCAAACCAAAAGGTGAATTTTCAAACAAGCGTCGTTCCTCCACATGGACAAGTTTTGGGTCGAAGCAAGCCATAGATTTTTTAGAGTGCCTCGCTGAGCCACATCTAACCAAAAGGATCCATGTTTCCAATAATGTAGGGATGTAAATTTGACAGAGAAAACACACCTGTCAAACCATAAAAGTGCAGGGAAACCAACATTTGAGCTCAAAGATGAAATTTTCTCCAAGGACAAAGAATTTGGAAATGTTACAAGGTTCAAACATGATCCTCTCGAGCTACATCCACTCACATTTCCTTAGGTATTTGGGACACAAAAGACAGGGACAACAAAACATGACTGTGGAAAATGGAGGGAAAGGAAAAGCCCAAGTTTTATGACCAAGTAATAGAATTTTTTTGGGCATTTAAGTGATCCTCGGCCAAGGAAGGAACTGACCATGGCAACCGAATGGAGGACAGATCCTTCAAGCACCAAGATGGGGAGACAAAAATGTGACAAAGGCCACAAACTGAGGGATTTCAATGAAAAAGAGGTGAGACTAATTTGAGCACCAACATCAGCTCGACTCGGGGATGGGCACTCCCTGTGAGTGCCACAAGAACCAAATAACAGACTAAGTACCAAAAATATCCATTGGATAGAGGAGTCAGCTTGCAGAGAAAAAACCATAACCATCTCCTAAAAATGAACTAAAAAACCAACTAACTATACACTATAAAAATGATGCTCACCTTGATTATGGGGAATCAATCAAGGAAATGTTTCAAATGCCTACCATTAACAAGAAATTTGAGCAATTCCCCATCCAAGTCTTTCAATAAGAAGGTATGTTCACTAATTCAAATGTTAATGGAGTAAGGGCCCATCCATAATACATCAAATTTACCATGTTTTGCCTTATCTTCATGCCTGTTATCCCATTACAACACAAGATCTCTAATGCTGAAAGCTCTTAGAGTTACCTTCTTATCAAATAATATCTTCAATTTTTATCTAAACTTTACATGCCTTTAGTGGTATGCCCTACTTTCTTCATCAAGTTCAACAATCTAGTTAATGTGAGCATCATATCGACTTACTTCTTGATCTCGAGTTGTTGAAGGAACTTATATGAGGATAATTTCATATGAATGGGAAACAAAGCCTAAGTCTCATACACCAATTCAAATAGACTTTTTCCAGTAGCTCTTTTAATAGTAATTCTATCATCCCAAACAATAAACTTCAATTGTTCACCCCATTTCCTTTTGTTTAGCTCCAAGGTTTTACTAATTATCTTTACTAGATTTTTACTACTTGGACTCTGCTTATCCATTGCCTTGGGGTTTATAGTTAGAGGCATGTGTCAAATTTATCCCATATTATTTACACATTGCCATCAAAGGTTTAGCTCTGAAGCTCATGACATTATCAGCAATAATCTTAACTGGCACTCCAAACTCGTAGATGATATGGTTCAGCATGAAGTCCATGACAATTTGGTGTGTTTCTCTCTTGGTGGGGATTGCCTCTACCCACTTAATGAAGTAATCAGTGGCTACAAGAATCCACTTATGGAAAGCACTTTAAGGTCCAAAATATCACCAATGAAATTTGTTCCCCATTGCTTGAACGGGGCTTCAATTGATATAGGTTGCAAAGGAAGGAAACTCAAATCTTTCGGTATTCTAGAAAAATGCTTTGGTAAATCTCACATCTTCTAACCAACAAAGTTGTATCTTTGAAAAGAGTTTACAACTAATAACCAGCCCTTAAGATCTTGTGTGTTGTGACTCTTCTAGTAAAATACCCCCCCAAAATCCTCCATGGAGATCATAAATTATCTTGGGGGCTTCATCTTGATAATGCACCTCAAGAGAACTCCCTCGGGTTCTTCCAAGCTAACCAAAAATCAGTAATGAAATATTTCTTGGAATCCAACTTAAGAGGTATTTTCGATTCTTACTTAAATGCTTAGGGTAGTACATATGTCTAAGATAAAAAAATTACATCTTTTTACCATTTAGAACTCATCATCTTTTCAAGAAAATCCAACCTTTTTCTTCTACTTCATTCACCTCAAGAGTTTGCAAATTACTTGCAACCATAACCTTAGCTAAGCCCAAACCTCTTTCCAACTTTGTGGTTTGGATATCCATGTCATATTCCTACAAATTTTTCACCCATCTACATCTTTTTCTTGAGACCTCTATCTCACGATAAGACATCTTTCACCATGGTGTGGGGAACATAAGCAAACAATTTAGAGCTCAAAATTTAAGGTCTGAAAACCTTTGTTTCTTTTACTGTGGGAAATGCTTGTTTCTCCATAATGGTGTATTTCAACTCAACCACCCGCAATGCCTTACTAAAAAGGAAATTTCCCTCTCCCCTTCATCATCCTTCTATAACAAGATAGATGCAACAGTGTTCTCTCGAAGCAAAAGAAAGCATCGGAAAGCTTCTTATAGTCTAGAGCTTCTAAAACATGGGAATTCCTTAATTCTTATTTGATCCCATTGAAAGATCGAATGGCAGCCTCTTCCCATTTGATAACTTGGTCCTACTTTAGCATGCAAGTAATTGGAATGGTCAACTTAGCAAAGTTTGATATGAATCTTCTGATAAAGTTTATTTGCCCAAAGAAGGACTAAATTCCCTTCTTGGTTTGTGGCATTGGGACATTGCTGATGGCCTCTACCCTCTCAGGATCTATCATTACACCATCCTTTGATATAATGTGACCAAGCAACTTGGCCTTTGTACTTGAAATGTCACTTCTTTGGATTGATTGAAATGCCACACTCTCTCGCATCTTATCAGCATTTTTCCCAAGTGTTGCAAGTGGTTACTTCTCCTTCTAGAAAACATAGTCACATCATCTTGGTAATAAAAATAAAGTTATTAATGTAACCAGCAAAAGTAACATCCATTGCGCTTTGAAAATTTGCTCCAACATTCATCAAACTAAAGGGCATTCTAACATAGACATAAGTTCCCAAGGAGTAGTAAAGGTTGTCTTGATTCTTTCGACTTCTTTAAAACAACTTGATTATAGCCACGAGAAACCATCCAAGGTAAAAATTATCTCAGAACCAGTCACTACTTGCAACATGTGTTCCATGTTTGGTAAAGGATAATTATCCTTCATTGATGTTTTATTCAGATTTCTAAAATCCCATGCATGACTGATATAACCATTCATTTTTCTAGCGAAAATAAGCTTTACAACCCAAGAAAAATACATTGTGGGTTGAATAATCCATCCATTCTCTATTTCTACCTTAATGGATTTATATTAGATTCTAAAGGAATTTCATGTTGAAAAAGATCTTCTTTATATGCCTTTAGTTAGAATAAGATTAAGCTAGGTAATCTGATATTTTTCAACAATTGGACATAGGACTACTTTTTCTCCTTGTTCAGATTGCTTCCCAACTAGATCTTCCTTGCTTTCTCCTTTGTACGAAGGTCACACTCCTCAACATCCTCGACGCTGCTATATGCCTATTAATATTGCAATCAACATTATCAAAGTTTGTTTTAAGAGCAACCAGTCCTCTAGGAATGGTATTAGTTATCAGTTGGACGATATATTTGAAACAAAGTTTCTTTACCCCTTACTTGCACACACACCATTGGCTCCCAATCAATACATTGATCAGCAAACTCATCTTTGTTCTACGAAAATCTCTTGACCCAAGAATCATCATCAAAAATTTTTTCCAATGTTTAATATTGTTGTGGACAGATGGCCTTGTTAACACTTTAACATCATATTCATAGTATGGAGACACTGCACAATTATCAAACCGAGACCCCAATACTGCAAGATTTTCTATCATAACATTGAACTTCCTATCTTAATGCACAATATTAAATGAATCAAACATCTCAATCAAGTCCTAGACTGCATGCTTGTATTGTTTCATTCTCTAATTTTTAGCAGCATACATTTTTCTAATTTTTTTGACAATTAGTTATGAATCTCTCTTAACAATGATGTCTTTAACATAGTATTTCCAAGAAATTCTCAAACCTAATAACTATGCTTCATACTCAAAAATGTTGTTAGTACACTCAAAGTTAAGGTTGAAAGATCAAAAAAACTCTTCCACAGCTTGGAAAAATCAAAACTACACTAGGACCATTTCCAAATTTGGAGCAAGATCCATCAAAAACAATGTCCATGGAGAGCTTACTTGTTCAAGACTGTTACATTGATCCATTTTTTTTTCTTTCCCATAAGAAAATCCAACAAAGTTATCATCATCAACACTTGTGTACAACACTTCATAAGATGCATTGTTGGGATCTTCAATGAGGTGTAACATTTTCTTTTCTCCATATAACTTGAAAAGGGTTCCCTTAACTAGGATGGTGGCATATGACATATCCATTTGAACACTCCCACCAATACTTGCATTGCATTTCTAGACAACAACATACCCCACTTGGCAAGTAATCAACAATAATGACATCAAGTTTCAAGTTTCTACCCGAATAAGCTGTAAGTTGTACCACCAAACCTTTCACACATCCCACCATTGGCACCTCTATGGAATCCATGGTAGTGCACTTCCCATATGTTGTTGTTACTTTGATATCTAGTTCATTCATGACCTCAAGAGGCATGACATTACATGATGCTCCTAAATCAAACATATAGTTGTGTAGCAATATGTCCTTAATGATCAGAGTAGTGAAGAATGGATCTACATTTAGTTGAGACTCTACCAAGGATGTTCCCAAATAAACCTCAGGTGGTTCACCTAGTTCTTCCAATGCTAGTGGTGTTTCTAGCTCTTCAATGATTGGAGGAGTCTCCACAATGTTTACATTTCTCCTGGGGTACTCTTCTCTTCTTTCAACCCCAAATACTCAAAGGCCCTTTTCTTGTGCTCATGAATCCTAAGAAACTCAACAATTGGAACATAAATCTTGATCTGACTCAAGACTTGGGAAATATCATAAGCAACATACTTTGGAAAAGCAACATTGGAAGGGAGATTGCACAACTCATCGATGCCATGAGATTTTTGATGGTTTGGGAATGAGGAGAAGTATGAATCTTGTTTGGGACATGAAAGCCTTTGGAAGGTGTATCTTTCTTATGAACCTCTTTAGGAATACTAGTAAGAAATGGAGTTTTAGGTTTGGCTTGAGGCCCTACTCCTTTGACAACTCTACTCCTAGTATTATAATCCTTTTCTTGGGAAACAAAAACCTTCATCAACAACCACCTATCCTCCTCAGATGGGATTCCTCCATCATACTTCTTTATCATTAAAGATCTTAAATATTCAAATTCATTATTAGGTATTTCAAAATCTTGTACAGTATCTATTTCTAAAGTATGAGAGGAAGGAAGAAGTGGTACCTGTGGATGCAATCCCAAAAACTAGCAGTAGTTCTAACACTTATCACTTCAGTTGAAGTTTCTCCTTGTCATGAGCTCATGGAGAAACCCATCATGCAAACATCATCAACATCATCATCAACTTCTTCTTATACTTGTTGATCTAATTCACATGGAGCATGGGGCATGAAACATATGTCACACCAATTAATTACATCTATTTCTTCAATAAGAAGCAATTTGGCAGCCAAAGGATCAAGCACCATTCTATTTTCCCTGGCACAGGGATGTTTATTTTCAAATCCAATAGGTCCCTTATCTTTTCATCAAATCTCTACTCATTTCTATGATGATTTTTGAATGCATCTTGGCCTTGTTACTTGTGCTAACCTTGTGAACTCTTCTCTTCCAAATTCCTTTCTCTTCCTAGGCTAATTTTTATGAGATTTCTTTAATGTCCTTGCCAAAGTTTTCACAACTTCCTCCAAATCAATAGCCTTATTTTCTTCATGTTTTTATGAGTTAACTATTTTCACACCCTACCTCTTAGGAAGTTTTCAATTTCCTTAATGTTGTTCTCAATTTGTAGAGCCATTGTGAATGCTCGACCTCAAATTGGTAGGGTTTTTTCCTCAAATAGTAATCAAATTTTTTATCAAATGCATCTGAATACTTTATCAAACATGATTCATCACATGGCCTCAATTAACAGGTGAAATATCCTCGAGGTCTTGTTAAACCTTGTGTTGAAATTATGCACTAATTCATTAGGATTCTTCTTGATATTTTCAAACTCTGATAAAAGAAACCTAGGGTCTATTTTATCACCATAATGTAATCTAAATGCATTATTCATTTCCATCCAAGAATCAATGGAATTATCTGGAAAATATTTATACCAAGTCCCTTGCATCTTCTTTCAAGGTATGGATAAGTAATTTGATATACACATCTTCAAATTCAATCTCAAAGTCTTTCATCATGTTGATAAAAAGATTTAAATTTTAATCACCAGTTATAACATTATTTCCTTGGAAATTTTGTAGTCTATTTCTTACATCTTGAGGAATCGCATTTGGGTAACCATCCATCCCTCTAAAATTTATAGGACCAAAGGTATTTAAAAATGGAGGTCCTGGGTGGGGTATGGGCCATGTTGTTATGAGGAGGTGACCTTGGAGGAGAATCAAAATGATAAGGGACAAGGGACCTTTTGAAACAAAGGAGTATAACTCTTAAAATAGGTATCCCTAAAGGCTTTCTTTTTCTTGGAAAACCCTTTCAACTTTGGAAATCACAAGGAAAAAATGAGAAGCAAAATTTTCAAATTCAAATGAAGGCCCCTCTCCAGATGTAGAATTTAATTCCACAAAAAGACTACTTGATTCAGAAGCACTTGAATGGTAATCTTCAATGATAGGCTGATCACTTTCATCAATGAAGATCTCTTTTCTTGACTGTTGATCTATAATAACTCTCCAAGGTTTTCTTTCTTCTAAATTTGTTTTTCCTAGCTCTAGAAATAATGCCCTAACAAGATCCTTAGCGAAGAAATATCTTCTTCCTTCTAGCTTTACAAAGATTAGTAATAAATCTCACTTGACAGAGGTTAAGACACTAGTATCTATCAAAAATAAGATCAACATGGAGTCACCACTAAGGATTTCCACCTTAGTTGTGCAAATGCACTAAAAATATGATCTGTCAAATGTCTGTCAACACTAGAAACTAGAAATGGAAAGATATGACCTTCCTTTACCTGATTTATCAATGAAACTTAGTGCAATAACTGTAGAAATTGGAAAAATTACACACAACACTTGTAACTTTGAACACTTCTTATAGGCCTGAACATAGGATGATGTTGAAACAATGTACTAGCACTTAGAGCATATAAGAAATGTTTACCAGGGTTTGAATATGAACTATAATCACAATGTCCCCTGGAAATGGCACAAGAAATGGTGTTGGTACCCAAATTGATTCTCCCTCATAAGTTGAGCAGCATCATAGATTTGACAGGAAGCTTAGAGACAAGCAGATCATGTTGTGTGTCATTTTGAAGCCAAGGAAAAATGTAGCTTGCTATTTGCCACTTAGATGTGGAGAAATGGATAGCACTCTAAAGAGAATTTGATCTATCCTCACTACTTTATGGTTGTGCCTTTCAACCAGGGTGAGAGGAACCTTTTATAGCTTGCTGATTATGGAGGAGATGGAGATGTCCTTCCTTGTAAAGTTATTAAAAAGACCTCAAAGAAAATATGATCAATACAACAAAACCTAACTCTCATGAGTTGTCACCCTAGATGATGGAGATATTTTCTAAGAAAGGTTCATGCCACTAAAGACAATGAAAACCTAATTGCTTCTATATGTTTTGGTACTAGAAATTTTGCATTTGTACACACATAGGACAAACAGGGTAGTATGGGTAAGATTGGTTGCTTTTAAATGAATTTTTGGTTGGAGGTGAGGCAGGATGAACTTGATTCGCTAGATCTTTGAGATATTTTACAAAAATGGAAGGATTGATCAACATAAGGCTTGAACAACTAAAATGTTCCTTCAACAAGAAGGTGTTCTTTCAATGGAGGCCTAGATAAAAATATTTTCACACAAACTTAAAGAATCAAAATGAAGGCTCATATTAAAAAAACTTAATTAAGCACTATCAAACTTTTTTTTATCATGCCTAAGATACCCCTCAAAGGCTAACAAACAATCTTATCAAATCATGCTAGAGTAAAGTGATTTTAAATTTTTTATTTCACTATCAAATAAAAGATCTTCGATAAATGATATTGTAAATGCCACCAAACTATCACAAGGATAAGATCTTGTGTGATTCACAGAGATTACAATGTTAACATCAAAAACTATTTGTAGACATTCATAAATGAAGCAGACATAGTTTTTCCCAAAATCAACACATATTAGCTCAAATTGGATTAAACTCATCAGCAGGGGAAAGTTTCTAGAACAATCTCAAAGCTTGTCAATGGCTGTACACTTGCAACCACCTTGACATGATCAAATTTAACACAAAACAAATAAACAAGTTCCTTATATGGCTTCTCAAAAATATAAGCTCTGTCAAAATTTTCACTTAGGAAAATAACTCCTAACCTCTAAAACTACAACCATTTGCATGACAAGTTCATGCAATTTATAACATTTTTATACAACAATTTTTTTGCCCCCAAAACAGAAAAAACATTCAAAGCACCATTTCTTGTGGTGATTTTGATCATGACTCCTGCAAAAAAATTAGATCTAAAAAAAAGTTGTCAAATATTTCCAACATTCAATTCTTTCATCTATTAAATCACTCTTCATTTCACGTGCCAACTACTTCCTCCTCTAATCCGTCAAATCTGGTTTCTTGCGTGCCAAGGAAGGAAAGATCAGAAAATCAGATCAAACCCAATAGTCAGATCATATCCTAATGGTAAAAGACGTTTTCAGATTTTCCCTACCTAATCAAGATATCAAATTAATTCTCCTCTTCATTTCACATGTAGGAGACGTCAAGAAATGATTAAAAACATAAAAATTCACATCCCTAGGAGCTTTGGAGAAATATGGTGGAGAAATGAGATACAGATGCATAGTTGTCGTTGATTTACCTTTTGAATTTGGACCGTCCACATGGGAGATCCGAGTCAAAATGGGCCTGGGGGTCTTTTTTACTATTTAAAACTTTTGGAAAAAATGTAAAATTTCTCATTTTACTTTTCCCTTCCACCTTGAAAAATGGGCTTCACACGTGTCCCAATGCCGGTCCCAGTGGAACCGTGCTTCCTTTTTATACTTAACCCCTTTCTTCAAATTTTTTTTTTTCAAATTTCCCCCAGAAGCCCACCTCCTCACCTTTTGAATTTTCAAACTGCCACATGTCTCAATGGCGCATCTTGAGATGGTCCCCAAAAGTAGAGACCCCAAACAAACGCTAGCTCAACATGTGTCTCGGTCTGGTAGAGTCTTTAAAGTTTTGAAAGTTTAGCAGAAGGTGCCATGTGTCTACGGTTTGAGGAAGTCTCCTTTGGCTATTTGAAAAGTATGAGCAAAGGGCAGAGTGAGTGGAAGCCTCTAAGTGTCCTTTTAGCTCTCCTTCAAAATAAAACCTAGGGGTCAATCCCAAAACATGAGCGATCCCTCCACGTGTCCCGTGCCCTTTAAAAAGTTTCTTGAAAAGCCTAAGAAAGGGAAGGCCCTGCAGAAAGCTCCAAAGTGGCCTCATGGCGCAACTTCAAGATAGCTCCCAAGAGCAAAGACCCTGAATGAGCACGGGTTCACCACGTGTCCATGGCCCACCAAAATTGTACCAGTTGCTTAAAAATCAATCTAAGTTTGTAGAAAGCAGCAGAATCCTCCATGTGTCCTCCTAACACAACTCCAAGCCCAAACCAAAAGGTGAATTTTTAAATGAACGTGCGTCATTCCTCCATGTGGACAATTTTTGGGTTGAGAAAGCCATATATTTTTAGAGTGCCCCACGAGATGCATCCAACTAAAAATAATCACATTTCCGGTGATGTAGGGATGTAAATTTGATAGGGAAAAAACTCCTGTCAAACCGTAAAAGTGTAGAGAAACAACCATTTGAGCTCGAAGATGAAATTTTCTCCAACGACAAAATTTGGAAAAAGTTACAAGGTTCAAACATGATCCTCCAAGCTACATCCACTCATGTTTCCTTAGGTATTTGGGACACAAAAGACAGGGACAACACAACGTGACTGTGGAGAATAGAGGGAAAGTAAAATCCGAGTTTTACGACTAAGTAACAAACTCTTTCATATGGTCAGAGGAACAAAAATAAATTTCGGGAGTTTAAGTGATCCTTGGCCAAGGAAGGAACTAACCATGGCAACCAAATGGAGGACAGAGCCTTCAAGCACCAAAATGGGGAGACAAAATGTGACAAAGGCCGCAAACCGAGTGATTTAAAAACAAACAGGTGAGAAAAATTTGAGCACCAATAGATACTGATTGAGGAAGAGGAAAAGAAAATATAGGAGGTGGTGGACTTACCCATTGACAAGGTTATCTTATGTCGAACTCATAAGCCTCTATCTCCTCTGTCCATTGTGCAAGTTGGGGCAGAATCTCAACCATGAAGTCAAGCTTCTCCCAGTAGGCTATAATATCTTGGAAAAGGGCCGACCTGATGGAGAAGGTGCACTGCAACCAATCTTGAATGCCTTCATATCATTATAGCCATGGAGTGCACCATGCTAGCCTCGCATTCTTTTAACCTTCTCTAGTAGATCAATGGTCTCCACATAACTATCACAATTATATGCATCCCAAAGTATTCTTGATAAGATCCATGGTAAAAATTGTTCCGACCCTGCTCATATGGGTAAGCATAATGGTTTAAGATATGATCATAATGTTGATCTAGAGGAGATGGAAAATAAATTGGAAGATGAATGCACCGTGGTTGCTACAAGTGTTAATTCTAAGGGGAAATGAATTCATGATTTCACAACTTCATGGGATGGAAGAGGATGAAAGATGTGGAAATAAAAATGGGTGAAAATGGATGGGAGAAAGGTCAATAACTTGAGAGATGGGTTGTTGACTAGATTGAGTCACGAGATGTGCTCTCATGTGCCCTCAAAAGGCTGAATCTTAACAGGAACACACCAACCTGCTAAGATGAAGTGGAAAGGAGCTTTAGACATCTCCCACGATGCATGCCAAAAACTATTGTGTGGTCACATAGTGGCTTAAGATTTTCTATTGATAATGATACACCTTGGAAAGATGAGAAAATCTAACCTGAGTCCACACTAAGCATGCCAAAGCTATTGGTGAAAAATCACAAAGCACCCACTGAATGGCCTCAATTTTGAAATGGGGCATTCGGTGTGATTGCAAAATATTGGATGATCTCTAATTTGTGGGAATTTTAGACTTGAAAAGGACCTCCAGAGAAGGTTGGTTCCTACTTCCTAATCTACCTACCAAAAACTACTCCAAAGGCAAGTAAAACCTATCTATTACTAATCTAACCATTACAAGGAGACATGGAGAGAGAGAGAGAGAGTGAAAGAGATCTAACACTAAGTGATGAGACACCAAAAAGGAAGTGGCTGATCACAGATTCAATTGCACTGAAGTGGAGATAGGTGAGTCAAGGAGAGGGTGGACAAGGTGCACCAAAGACCAAAGATGAATGTCACACAAAACACCACTTTAAAACCCATTTAACACAGCTCCAATAGCTTGTAATAAACATCAGAGAATGTAAAATATAACTTACAATGATGAGAGGTGAGAAGATACAATAAAATAAGAAAGGATGGAAAAATGCATCACGAAACATATTGTATTTCTCGAAAGTCACAGGTACATCATCGGTGGGCAAGGGGCAATAAGAAAACTTTATAAAGCCAAGGGAGGAGGCTTAGACTCCACATTCTACCCTTAGGAAGAATGAGAAAGGAGGGGCAAGAGAGAAACAATGACCAACCTTTAGAAAAATGTCCCTCCTTTACAATATATAGGAAGAATAAGAGAGAGAGGATGGAAGAATTTGAATCCTATTTCAACCACCCTAAGATATGCATTCAATTCCACCTACCTCAACCATTCTAGAAAGCATTGAAATCCACCTACCATAATGAAGAGTCTCACTGAAAAACCCATGCCTTTGTTGTTTTCCCTTACTAGGCAAGAAAGAGGCCCATTCTTCATCATGGTGGTAGGTGGGAGACTTGATAGCCCCCAAAAATAGCAAGCCGAAACATTAATAGAGGTAGGTGAGAAGTGTCCTGAGAGATTTCCAAATTGTCCTCTCTCCCACCCAAATTTGAGTTTCGAGTCAAAAGATATGGCTATCCAAAGATCAGGGTCACGGGCCACCACTATTTAAAAGATTCTATCTATGCAAGACCCTTATGGGAGCCTCACGCATCATGAAGATTCAACCCCTTCCTCTCACTTTGAAGTTACACTTTGAATTGACACATGGCGGATTCTGTGGGATCCTTAGTTTTCTTTAGTATTCTTCCGAGTCCCTCCTATTGGTAGAGACATTGTGCCCGACCTGAGACACGTGGAAGCTTTGCACTCATTTGGAAACTACCCCTAGATTTTTCTTGTGAAGTTACATGATTGAGACAAGTGGAGGCTTATGCATGCTTTTGGACTTTTAAATATCCGATCTTATCTTTTCTGACATTGAACATGTGGTGGGTTGGTGCTCATTGGGTACTTCCTTTTGGGGTGTGCCTTTGAAATTGCATCAATGAGACACGTGGCTCCTTCCGTGGCCTTACTCTATTTCTTTGTGTTTTGACTAAGTATCTTTTTCTTGGCAGGCCATATGTCCGACCGAGACATGTGGAGGCTCAAATGCACATTTCAAAACCACCCCAAGATTTTGATTTTGAAGTTTCTCCATGCTTGACATGTGGCTCCTTCCACTAGCCTACCTCTTCTTACACTTTTCAATGGCCAATTATACCTTTTCGGACACTGGGACACTAGGAAGGCTAGCGCTTGTCTAGAAGACCTATTTTTAGATTTACCTTTGAATATGTGCCGATATGATTTGTGGTGCCTTCCACGAGTTTGTGATACTTACGAGATATGGACCTATGCCCTTCTTGAACCCTAGTCATGTGGAAGCCTCATTCTCATTTGGTTCTCTGCTTTGGGTCATGTCTTTGAACTTGCGCTGATGAGACATGTGGAGGCTTCCACTGACTCTACCCCATTTTGACTTTTAAATTGTTGACTATGTCCCTTTTCGAACCTGGGACATGTGGAAGCTTGGCACTTGTTTTGGGTCTCCATTTTGGATTCTATCCTTGGAGTTATGCCTATGAGGCATGTGACACCTCTCGTGCATCTGTGACTTCTCAACGGTAGATGAGACCCGTCGGCAAGACGGCCCGCACTTGAAAACTATGCCATTTTCTAAAAATTAGAAAAGTTTTGAAGTCCCCACAAACCTGCTAGCCTACATTTTCCACTTGGGAAAGAATACATCTCCAGCCTGCCACACCCCACAATTTCCATTAGCGAAAAATCTTCCCTAGGCCCACCGACCCACTTTTGGGAAAAATCCTTCCCATGCCCGCCGTCCCACTAGTTGCGAAATATGAGGAGTTAAAAGGACTTCTTTATATATTTGGAAAGGGAATAAATTTCCTATTTGATGGAAATTCTTTCAGGGGGCCTTAAGTTCTTAAAATGTGTAAAAATTTAGATTGAAGCACAAAAGGGGGAATGGTGTTAGTTTACCGAAAATAAGTTTGATCTTATTTTGGTCAACAGGGGAGATTGTTGAGTGTGGAGCTTAATTACTTCACATGAAGCTTACTTTTACATGTTTTTGGTTTTGACAATGACTGAAATTTTTCTGGAGGTAACCGAAATCATTTAAGAAGTGACGAGCATGGGTCGAAGGGATTGATATCAGTCACATGTGCGATGGATTTTTATTCTTTAAACGAGAATGTGAATAAATCTTTTATTTTAAAGTTTATTTGTTTACTATAAAAGCATATTTATTTTCCCATTATATATATATATATATATATATATATATATATATATATATATATATATATATATATATATATATGCATGTATGAATGATGGGTATGAGAGAAGAAAATAAAAATAGTTTGTATGTAAGTGTTCTTCTTTGAGAAAGAAAGAGTAGCTGAGTGAGGGAAACACATTAAACATCCTATGAAGTGTTGTGAAGAAAACAAATCTTCATTGTATTTCCTATATAAATACCTGAATAATATTATTGTGCATATCTTAGTGGACGTAGCCCACACTGGGTGAACCACGTCAAATATGGTTATATTTTTCATTTGTTTATTTTATCTTCGGCTTATTTTCGTAGTCATTGCTTGTATGCTATGTACGATTATAGATTTGTGTAACACTATTACATGGTTTAACCCCAACAATTTGTGGCTTATCTTGGTAATTTTTTAACCATGAATATAGTCATTGTGGATTTCCTGCTAAATGGGGTATTTTACTATCAAGAAAGTGGGTTTCTAGTTTGGGCGGAAGTGTGCAAATGAACTATACCAGTGGAAGGGAACCTTGTCAAGTTATATGGTGAGAAAAAGATGTTGCATCTGATTGAAGACCCTAGCAATGCTTCTTATGAAGTATTATATGCAGATGTAGATGTTAAAAAATTTGTTAGCTATGTAGATTTTGAGGAACATGGTATTGATAAGAGTAAGTGTCTTGAACAAGTTGGTATTCCTTGGACTTTGATGTTTGATGGAGCTTTCCCAACTTGGGAAATGGTGCTGGAGTTTTCCTTGTGTCTCCAAGTCAAGAAATATTTAATTTCTCCTTCAAGATTAAATTTGAGTGCACAAATAATATTTCGAGTATGAGGCACTACTCTTGGGTTTGAGGATTACATGGAGATATGGTATCAAGTACATTAGTTGTTAAAGGATACTAAGAGTTGGTATTCAAACAAGTTAGAATATTGTATATGATAAAAATCAGATGATGAGACAATAGAAGAATGTGGTATGGTATTTTATCAAAATGTTTGACTCTTTTAACATATTGTATATCATGACAGAAATTAGAATGTTGTAGCAGATAGGTTGGAAGTGCTTGGATCCAAGTTTAAAAATTGTATTGTCTCTCCTTATTGTGATTATGATATAGAAGTTTTGTCAAGACCATTTATCCCTGATAATGTAAAACATTGGCAATTATTTGATGATGATTCCTAGGTTTAGAGGTTCTTGCAAAATGAAGGAGAATTTATTGATCAGTGCATTTCTTGAAGAAATGGTCATAGTATGCGATGGGAAGGAGACCTTGTTTGGTAAGGACATAATGCAATTGTAAACAAACATGATCCCCAGAGGATTGGTGTCTTTAGAATCCAAATTTGATAATGTACATTGGGAGATTCATAGATATATATCTTCTTTAAGATATGTGTAAGAGTATAATTAGGGGACTAAAGAAAAACCTAGGAAAGTATGGCTAGGTAGTAATTTGAGTAAGGAGGAAAAGTAGTCCTACATTGAGTTGTTGAAAAAGTACCAAAATTTCTTGGCATGGTCTTACTTTTAATTGAAATCATATAGGGAGAATGTATTTTAAGATGAGATACATTTGGAACCTAATGCATTACCATTTAGGAAAAATCAGAGGCTAAATAAATCCACTTATTTCCCTCAAAATGCAAGAAGAATTGAAAAATTTAAGGGATGGAGGGATCATACAGCCAATAAGATATTCTTCATGGGTGGAAAAATTTCTGCCTATTAGAAATAAAAATGGAGACATAAGGTTATGTGTTGATTTCATGGACTTAAACAAGGCCTCAATCAAAGATAACTATCCATTGCCTAATATGGATAACATGCTACAATTGGTCACTGGGTCTGAATTGTTGTCCAAATTAGAAGGATTCTTAGGGTATAAAAAGGTGGTGGTAAATAAATCTGAAAGAATAAAAACCAATTTTACTACTCCATGGGGTACTTATGTATATGTGAGGATGTCATCTAGTCTGATGGATGTTGGTGCCAAGTTTCAAAGAGCAATGTATTTGCATTCTCAACTACATCAATGATTTCATTACATTTTATCAGGATGACATAAAAATATTATCCAAGAAAATGAGTGATCACTTGAGTCACGTAGAGAAGATGTTGATTAGATGCACGTATTATGAAATCTCATTGATTCCTAAAAAAGGTGCCATTTCAGGTTTGAGAAAGAAAAATTTCTTGAGCATATTGTTTTAAAATAAGTTGTGATGATTGATACTAAAAGGTTAGAAGCAATTGGTAAATTTATTATCCCAAAACTAAGAAAGGAATCCAGTCCTTCTTTTGTTAAATAAATTTCATTACAAGATTCATTTCTAATTTTGTTGAAATGACTATTCCTATTACAAACATGTTAAAGAAGGACCAGATTATCAAATACAAGGAAGGGGATTGCCAATATTTCATTGGAATTAAAAAAGCATTGAAAAATGATCTAGTTTGGTAGCCCCCTGATTATAAGAAGGCTTTCCATATATTCTCCTTTGCATCCGAAAATACTATTTCGTCTATATTATTGCAAAATTACGAGGAAGGAAATGAAAGGCCCATTGCATTTTTTAGTAAAGCCTTGTAGGGGGTGAAATGAAGTATACCATCATGGAGAAGTAGACCTTTTCTTTGGTAAGAGAAACTAAAACTTTCAGGCCCTATATCTTGAGTTCTAAAATTATAGCTTATGTTCCCCACACAATGGTCAAAGACATTTTATCATGAATGGATATTTTCTAAAAAAAGATGTCGTTAGGTGAACAAGTTACAAGAGTATGATATGGACATACAGACCACCAAGTTGGTTAGAGGTCTAGGCCTTGCAAGATTGATGACAAAGAGAAACCTACAAGTAATGGAAGTTAATGAGATTGAGGAGGGAAATATGGATGTCCATGAGAAGTTAATCAATTCCACATGCTAAAAGAACATAATATTACACCTCAAGAATTTTGATTTTCATGGTCATTTGGATGAAAATAAGAGGACACTCAAACTAGCCTCACGAAGTATATCATCACTGATTATGGGTTGGATTGGAAGAATCCTGAAGTGATTCTTTTGAGGTGTATTATAGAGGATGAAGCTCTGAAATTGATTGTAGAATATCATGCAGGAGTGTGTGAAGGCCATTTTGTTAGAAAAGTAGGTACCCAGAAGATCTTAAGGGCAGGGTATTTGTAGCGTACGCTTTTCAAAGATGCACCCTTTTTGTTTAGAAAATGTGAAAGTTGTCAGAGGTTCTCAAGAATAATGAAAGCTTAAGGTGCCCTTCCTTTGCAACCATTGTTAATAAAATATCTTTTAAACTATGGGGAATGGATTTTTTTGGAGAGATCTCAGATACCTCAAGTGTAGGGAACAAATGGATACTAGTGGCTACTTGATTATTTTACCAAATGGGTTGAGGCTATCCCTACTAAAAATCAACTCATCAAATTGTCATGGATTTTATCCTGAATCATATAATTTATAGGTTTAGAGTACCTGCAAAGATAGTTGCTGACAATGTAATGAGTTTTAGAGCTAAGCCATTAGTAAATATGTGCCAAGAATATGGGATAAATCTGACATATGCATCTAACTAAAATCCTCAAGGGAATGGTCAAGTTGAATCAAGCAATAATTTTTTTCTTAAAATAATTAGAAGAACATTAGAGGTTAACAAAAGGAAATGGGGTGAGCAGTTGAAGTTTGCTTTATGGGAAGATAGAATCACTGCTAAAAGAGCCACTAGAAAGAGCCCATTTGAATTAGTTTATGGATTCCAAGATCTTCTACCCTTACATATGCAATTATCCTCTTATCAGTTCATACAACAACTTGAGGATGAAGAAGTGAATCCCTATGAAGCTAGGATTAATCAAATAGTTGAGTTGGATGAAGAAAGAAGGGAATCTCACCAAAGACACCTAAGGTTCAAAGAAAAATCAAGAAGCTATTTGATAAAAAAGTGACTCCTAGAACTTTCAATGTTGGAGATCTTGTTTTACTATGGGATAACAAACATGAGGATAAAGGAAAACATGGTAAATTTGATGCTTTATGGATGGGTCCTTATTCTATTGACATAAGGATCGTTGAACACACCTTTTTCTTGATGGACGTGTATTGAGACTTTCTTCAATTTTCTGTTTAGGAAAATCATCTAAAGAACTTCTTAAACTAATTACGAGTAAGGTATGCATTCTGTACGAAGTGTATAGTCCTTTAGTTTTTTTATTTCCCTTTTTCTCTTGGTCTACAGTGACCAGTTGCCTCGGTTTCTCAGTTTTTTTGTGAAATTTGTTTTTATGTTTAACCTTGTGCGTGCTTAAAATGAATCCATAAACCAATGGATTTAAGCACTTGGTATTTCTAGTGTTTGGTTTATGTGGTTCTTGTGGCACCCACTAGGGGTGCCCATCCTCAAGTCGGAGGTGGTGTTAATGCATGTTTTGGTCTTTCCTCTTATATAGTGTCTACGCCTTTGAAAAAATAACTCGACTAGGTTGGTCATGCAAAAGAAATGTATGCTCAAAGATAGGACCATGTTTTATGTAAATGTGAGTATTGTGTTTAGGGTTTGAGTACTATTTTTTGGTCAAGGAACGTAATAATTATGTGGCCGTTAATATGCATGTGAATTCCTTCTTTTTATTGTTTTGCGTTTTGTGGCCCTCAATTTTTCCTTAGTGCGGAATTGGATGTGGAAGGTATCATGTATCCCTTTGGTCTATCTTTGGAAATGCATAAAAAATGGAGAATTTCAAGAAGTGAAAATTGACCACATGGAAAAAGTCGTAGCAAGGAATCCTAAGAAGGATGGAAATTCAATGTAAAGAAGGAGGGACCGAAGGATTCCATGTGTCACCTAGGCACAAATTTAGAAGAAGAAAGGGAGAGGGAAGCCGAAATATTCATGGGTATCCATGTATCATATGAAGCAAATGCCACCATCGGTGAGAGAAGAAAACAAATAGGAAGAGGAATCGGTGTTCGACAAAATTGAATGTGGTTTTGGGTCTCGAGGCATGTAATTAAAGACTTGGATAAAAATTATAGTTAAGGCTCTTAAATGAAAACATAGAAGTGGTGGGTTAAAAAAATCATGGGAACCATTGATGTGACTATGGCAATTGCACAATTACAATCAAATCCCTGAAAACGCAAACAAAATATGGGTTAGTGTGGGGTGCTCTAAACATAAAAACCTCAAATTTTTAACACCAAACAGACTCATATAATTGAAGATAAAGAAGTAGTTTCAGACATAAATCAAAATTGGGGTTCTATAGAGGGCCCACCCATGATGAAGAAATTTGTATACATATTTGGAAGTAAGGACACAAGAAGAGAAACAACACTCAATTATCCTCTACTCCCACTTTGAAATCTCCTCCAAGTGGAGGAATATTGTTCAATAGCTTGTTCTTCCTCGTTTGAACCCTTAGTTGTCTGAACAAATACAACTACTCCCACTAGATTACGGTCATCCCCATATCCATCAATGAATCAAGGGTCATTATGGGACCATCCATGATATTCTCCAACTCGATCTTCTTCTGATAAGAAGATACCTAGTCCAAAATATCTAAACCACCTATGGAAAATGTCATCTTCCCTTTCACCTTGTAAGGAGTAGACCTTTCGTGAGTAGACCGAGGGAGAACATTTGAAGTAGCTAGAAGAGTGAGTATTAAATCCCGAGTACCGATGGAATAAGAGATTTTTACTAGACTCACCCCGATGACTCCTCATAAATGGAGGATGCTATCTTAATAAAGGAACAAAATAGGGTGATGATAATGTCTAATTCCATTAAAGAATCTGTCACATTGAATGAATGGAAGGTTAAAAATTTTACTTGCCCTTACTCTCGGGTGGCAAATAATGACGCTTTGTAACAATGGGGAGAAGAAGGATCTTCTTCCTCCTTATGCAAGATGATAATTGGGGGTTGGAAGTTTGTTTCCTCCCTTTTCTTTCTTGAGGATGGTGCTGGTGTGGTGGATGGTTGTGATGACACAGGTCATGCTTGACCTTTTTCTAGAGAAATGATTCTCCGCTCCAATTCATCCATTTTATGAGAAATGACATGCACATTATCAATAGAAGACTTTTCATATAACACATAGGACTCCTTGGGAATCTCCATCAAGAAAAAAATTTCATCACACAGAAGGATACTTATACTCTTTCCCCTGTCATGAATGCCTCCTTTCGATCCGTAATTTCTTCAAATCTTCTAGATCTTTCTAATGTTCCCACTAAAGAAGATGGTAGTACATTTATTGGATGGATAATAAGAAAGAATTTATCTTGATTAATCTCAGGAGGAGTGAGAGCCGAACTTGCCGATACATTAGGGACCTTTTAGTATCTCCTGAGTCTACAATATCAAACAAAACCATGAAAAAAGATTCATCTGGACCACGTAGATTGAAGATTTGATTTAAATATTCCAAAAAAATCAGTATCAAATTGTTCACTATAACCACATTAGCCATTATGCTGATAAAAGATCTATAGAAAATCTTCACTTTCAAGGTTGGAAAAGGGATGTATATTAGTGAGAAAGTAGAGTTGAATTTAGAATGAGGATTATGCAAACATATTAAGTCAAGTAAAATTATTGCCATCATATGAGCAAATATTTTTTCTTATCTCACACAAAGGGAATAAATTTGATAAAGATTGACATTATTTGACAAAGGGCATTCACTTGATATGATATAATCCATGCAAATCCACTCATTTCTGAAAGGTAAAAACAAATTTATGTGTTTCTTCAGGTATATTTTCAAAGGGTGAAAAGGATTGGATGCCACATCAAGCCATATGGAACCACTTGGGAATTATTAAAAAGGAATTTTTGCACACCAAAAGGAAAGAAATGATTAAGACAATTTTCAAAAGGTAGTGACATAGTGCCCTAATCATATCTTATGGAGGTAAAAAAAGTGAATTAATAAAAACTTTTCCACCTGGAAAAATAGAGAAGAATATTCTCTTTGAGATTCATGTTTTTAGGGGAAAACATCGAATGAGTGAGAGAGTCAAATTGTAAAAATACGACGAGAATTCTATCACATAAAGGGGGTTAATTTTTTTGAAATTTTTAGAGAAAGGCGTAAACTAAGAGAAACCATTCTCCTAAGAGCTTGTATGAGGAACCCGTTAATTTCCTTATCCTTAAAATTAGATCATGTCTAGATGGTTGTGAGTATACAACCATTAACAAGTATTGATACTATAAATAAAAATTTCCCTTGCTGATAAATTTGATAAAACCTTAGTTAATTGTATTAATCATGGTCATTATTGTGTATCCTTGTTAATTTTTCTCTCATAAAATCTTTCATTTCATTCCGCAATAAACACTTTTAAATTCACTTTGCTTCCATTTTTTTGATACAAGTTTTTTGTTAGTCTATGAGTGTATCTTAGGCATGATAGATCATGGGTTCTTGATGTTTAATTGAGTCTTTGACATGATTTTTATGTTTAAATTCTCAAGGAATGTTGGAAACCATGTATCTTTAGGATTTTATGGGTACAAATCTTCAAATTGAAGGTTCATTGTTGGTAATTTGAAGTTTTTCATCATCTCATCGACATGTCTTCCAACATTTGTTAAAAATTCCCATAAATTTTATATAATTAACTTTATCCTATCTGAATTCCCCAACAAAATACATCCAAAACTGATAAATCCTACATGAACCACCCCTATTTACATTGCTTATCCATAAATGTTGAAAGATTTTTTCGAATGTATCCATCCTTTACTCAAAATATGTAGGAGCAAGCATTTTTTATCATTCTCTTTAGTAATGCTTTGGAACCTTATCTAGGAGGGATTTGCATTTTTAGGATGATAACTCGTGAGAGTTACATTATGTTGTATTGACCATGTGTTCTCAAGGTTATTTCTCAAATGCCCTAAAATTTAGAGGAAAATATTATTGATCCATTCATTTCCATTACAAATAAAGGTTATAAAATGAGCCCTCTTACTCCGGTTCAAGACAACCTAAAGTACTAGGTAGGCCCTTCCTAGCTACAAAATGACTAAAATTTTGATATATCTATCTCTAAGTATCCTTCTCGATCTGTTGATGTTGTTTGGCTTCAAAGCTAGAAACGATTTGGGTATAAACAGGAAAGATTGAAGACCCTAATTCATGGTGGATTTATAAAGAAAATATTTTGGAAATTTTAAAATGTGGAAAATTGTTTGAAAGTACAATGAAGAATTGTATTACTATGTGAAAATTGATCAAAATGTTCCACACAAAGTGCAGAAAGAATCTTGAGCCTAATAAAATATCAAATAAGGGTAATTTTAAATTTTCTCCATTATTGATGAGTTTTTTTGGCTCTATTTAATCAAAAACATTTTTTCCTCTTATCTCACTAGCACACAACTTGAGGAAAAAATAAAGGTATGGGTAAAACTTTATAAATAATCAATTTTTAATGGCATATAAATTGTCCGACTAGACTCATTGGCATATTTAAATGAATATTCATATATTGGTTGGATAAAATTCGTTATGTTATTACACTAGGTTGAAGGAAATATCCCAGCAAACAAGTTCCAAATCCAAACCATGCTCGGGTGCAACATTTGAGTGCTTAGGTGCACTTTTTAACCCCTCATGCACCCTTGGTGCACTTTTAAGGTGAAAATGTCCCCCAAAAGTGTGCATTGATCTCATTGGTTGTTTTCCCAATTAAGAAACATAAGATGATTGGATTAAAAGTATAATTTATGGATTAACCATGCATTTTAAGTCGTGGTGGGCCACCTCTCTTCCTCTCAATGGGGTTTTCACCCGTCATGAACATTAGGCAATATTGTAAGTTTCACATACACCAAAAGTCTCCACCATTATATGATTTTTCCATAACTTACATGTATACATACCATCCTTAACTCAAAAACATTAAAAATGGCTTAAAAATTACTTGTGTGTGTCATGTTTAAACCATCCCCAAAAGTATGGTGCAAAGCAAACTACACCATGCACCTTGGCAACATTTTTATATTTCATATTTGAAAGAGGAATTCACAAGAACCGGTGTCAAAGACAATGCACCACAACAAATTTGCACTGATGGTAACGTCAAGCTCCAACGCAATAAGAAAGATTTGAACAATGGAAAGAATATGCAAATAATAAAATAGGTGTGCTCATAATCATAGATTGAAAAAGGAAGTACAAATAGGGGTGTTGTGTAACCCCTATTCCTAACAAAGGAAAGAACATCAATGACGCCACCGCATATGATGTGATTAACGCATATAACACCACTAAAGGAGGAGTTACAATTCCAAATAAGGAATGTAACTCCTATGCCGCACTGATGCAAATGAAAATGACAGATTCTATGATAGCATCTAACACTTTTCATTTGACTTCCTAAGACCTATGAATCTCGCAAGGTGAGATGACTCACCATGTAATGTGGATAATGACTAGGTAGGTCACACACACCAACACCCCCCTTCATCGAAGCTGAGGTAGAGGTCATGGTAAGAAAGAACAGAAAAGAAGACTCCCCTAGACAACTAAGAAAGATGTGCTAATGGGGCCCGACAACTAAAGGCCTGATAAGGTGCCCATATACAAACAACATCTTTCTAGAAGGAAAAGAGGAGGAGAAGAGGGAGATGAGAGGGATGTAGAAGATGTCATGGATGGATCTGAACTCTGCAACTCTAAGAAGTCTCCCAAAAGAATGTCAATCATGAGATCCTCTAACTCTAGACTAAAGAAGAGAAACCCGCACTGAACTATATTCCTACCCTTAGGAAGGAAAAAAATGACGTGTTCAAAGTCTTCCCACTCCACGAAGGAAATTGAAGGCAACAGTATGAAGAACCTTGAGTCTGGTTCTTGAAATTATGACATAGGTATAGTAAGTGAGTGTGACGGAACCGAAGGTAATGTCACAAGTACAGAACTATCAAAGTGTGAAGGGTGAACACCTACAAAAAGGATTTCTAATTGATGTGATGGAAACAAAACATCCCCACAACAGAAAATGAATTTACAAGCAAGGGTGGATCAATAAATGTCTGCGGAAAAGTGGAAGTGGTAAGAGTCCCAGAAGGGGCACTCCCAACAATAGAGATGATGAACTACTCTAAAATACCTCTAGATGGATAAGGAACTGCGAGTACATCACAAGTCTACTCGTGAAAAGACCACTAAGGTTAGCGCAGATACTCATCCCAATAAGGGGGCTCAAAAATAGAAGAGCGATGTCGAGATACGTATGACTCATCCAATGAAGGTGGAGGAATGAAATGGGCCTCAAACACCGAAGGTGAAAAATATGCAAGTGTGATGACTGTATGAGGTTGTATAGAGAGATCTGCTCAATATCTCGATGAGATGTGGGATGTTTCAACACTCTCTGTAATAGTGAGAGGAGGATAAGAGCACTCTATAGTACTCTCGACATCAGAACTAGGTGCACAACCCTCATCATCGAAGGATAACCAAGTGAGTCTTTGTCAATGAAACTTTCATCACACGAAGAAATATGTGTGGGTGGCCCTTTGTAATAAAAAGTATTAGTGAACTCACTTTCCTCCATGGATGTAATATCATTGTAAGATCCATAACTATATGAAGGAGGATCAAAGTCTCCATGAAAATTTCAAATCAAATTCCAAGCTTGATGCAAAAATTTCGTGAACTCTATTCGAGATTGAAGGTCCTTTGGTATAGTAAGACAAAGAAGCTCTGTATGCCATGTCATTCTCATTCAACCAATTTTGGTAATGAACGCGGTCAATAGGTTCACATGCCATCCCAAGAATATGTGGTAATAAGTTGTACATAATGCAATGATAGAGTATTCCATTATTCTATTGTAGGTAGTTTCCAAGTCCTAGTTGAACAACAAAGCAATGAAATTCAATGTCCATGATGAGAGAAGCCGCTAAGGAATAAAAGTTTAACCCCCTTTTGTGGAACTTTATAGTTTAGTACATTGATTACAATGAGATGTGACTGTGTTCCAAGAACCAGTGTGTCACTAACCTTGCAATCAATGTAATAATGCACAAGAGTGGAGAAAATAATCAAGGTTTTTTGGGAAAAATAGTTCGACAACGCAAAGCAAGCACAAGAATAATAGAAAATAATAAGGGGAAGAGAGGGATTTGTGAGAAATAGTGTCTCATGCCACATAAAAGAATCCCTTTTCTATAAGAGGCTGTGGTGGACGGACTCATAAGTCCACAAGCAATAAAAGGGATAGAACAAAGCTCAAGATGATTCGAAATGAGATAAATTAAGCAATAAAAAGACACCCCCAGAATGTGGAAATTATAAAATAGTGCATTTATAAAACTGATAATCCCATCATCTAGAGTGCAAAAAAACATGCATCTTTTACTAAGGAAGTGTTCAAAACCGAGGAATGAGTCAAACATTATAACAAAAATAATTCCCACAACTGATGGAAAAATACTAATAAGCCTACAAACAGATTTAAAAATTTCCCTAAACGCATGCAAAGGGTGTCATATGTATGCTCGTTTGAAACAATATCAAATTTTAGATAGGGTTTGTTTTAATTGTGAGGGAGGATTAGCCTCCTGCCAACCCTGAGACCTCACCCTCCATCTTCGACACTCGAAGAAAGGATAATAAAACAAGAAAAAAATACACCCAAAAAAATATTACAATGCCAAGATTAGTGTTATTCACCTGACCTAGGCTTATGATACTAACCAATGTTGAGTTGATTTAAGTGCTAATGCACTGAGTTATAAGGTAGGCCGAGCTAGGTTAGAGTTGACTGAGTTGAGTTGTTTTTGCAAATTCCGCTGAGTCAAAGTGGCAGGTGAATGTTGAGTGGTGCATGAGGTGAAACCATGTGTCAAGGTTTCCGAGCTGGGTGTCAGACGAAGCTAATGCAAACTATTTCCACTGAGTTGAATGTTGTAACGACTGCCATGTAGAGCCTATATGCCTGGAGATCCCAACATAGGTTCATGTAATGTCTTAAGTAGAGGAGTTGGTAAATTCCAAACACATAGCAGGTAGACCAGAGGATGAGAAAAGAAGACACAAGCACGAGAAAGAGTTAGTGGAGCCAAGGATCAATGATCCTATAACATGAGTTGAGGATGGCCACACTAGTGGTGGAACAAAGACCAAAGGTTCCAGAAGCCACGAGCTAGATGCGGTGGAGGGAAGAAGAACCACGAACCAGGCACTTTTAACCAGGTCTCAACACAGGTGGATAGGTTGAAGCTTCCAATGCATGGTAGACTCCAAAGATCATGAAACCAAAATGGAAAAATCAACTAGTGTAGCAAGAAAATGAGTTGAATAAAAACCCAAACCAATGACCTCGAGCACAATGTAGGACTTGAAGCAAGTCGTAATCGATGTAAGAGACCTGAGTTGGCAAGATAAAAGGGAATGCAATTGAGCATGAAAGAGGAAAATACTATGAGCTACATTCCAACTCAGTTCTAGGATCCAACACAACACTTCTCAAATACAAAGAAATGACACTTCTTTTATCTTGTAGGAGCTGAATCTGAACACAACCATAACCAGCAAGTAACACACAAACAACCCAAAAACAACAGCCATTAGAATCTAGAAATATGCAAGTAGAGCACATGCAAAAGTGATAGCTCACACAAGCAACTACTCAAGACAACAATGATGAACAAAGGTATAACACCGAAAACTTGTAACTTTTGAAACCTCGGTGAGGTGAGAAATATAATTCCAAAGTAATAATAAAAAAAAGTTGCATGAGGAAATGAGAAGATCCGAAGTAATAAGAAACTAATAAATGAAGAGTACATGTTTTACCAAAACAATCCCGGATATCATGAAAGAGGGATTTGTGAGAACCGATGTCGAAAACAATGCACCACAATGAAGTTGCACTCCGATGGTAACGTCAAGATCCAACACAATAAGTAAGATTTGAACAATGGAAAGAATATGCAAATAAGAAAATAGGTGTGCTCATACTCATAGATCGAAAAAGGAAGTACAAATAGGGGTGTTGTGTAACCCCCATGCCTAAACAAGGAAAGAACATCCATGACGCCATTGATGCATATGATGTGATTGACGTATATGATGCCACTAAAGGAGGAGTTACAATTAAAAATAAGGAATGTAACTCCTATGACACACTGATGCAAATGAAAATGAAAAATTCTATGACAAAATCTGACACTTGTCATTTGAATCCCTAAGACCTATGACTCTCGCAAGGCGAGATGACTCACCATGTGATGTGGATGATGACTAGGTAGGTCACACACACTAACAATATTTAAATCTCCACTTCCCCACTTTTTTTTTCCTTCACACTCCACCATGTGTTTCATCTTTCCATTTTTGGAGTTCATGTTATTAGCGTGGGATATTCAAATCTCCACTTCCCCACTTTTTGTCCTTTACACTCCACCATGTGTTTCATCTTTCCATCTCCCACCTTATAACTCATTCGCTCATTCTCACCACTACTCATAACTAAAATACATAACTTAAGAACATAAAGAAACCTATTTAGAAGCCATTAAGGCATCTTTTAAAGCTGGTTAAACATTCAAATGTAAAATGCCTCCTTTTTCCTATAAACTTCCAAATTTTGTTTTTCTCATAACTCATGTTATAAATTCCATTTTCTAATAAATTTTAACGATGAATCCTTGTCGAGAATTCATTTAAGAAGATTATTCCATGCCTCCATTTATGTACTCATTTATTTTGTATATCAAAATAAAGTCTCGAATAAAAATCACATTTTCTCCGATCTACCAAAACCTTGATTGGAATCCTCAAAAAATGGATTGAAGCCTTCAAATGAAATATAAAACTATTGTAATTTATTCGATTCTGATCGACACCTAGAAGACCACATTCTAATTTTAGTAAGTCTGTGTTGACAATTTTTGCACGTGTGTAAAAATGAGCAACTCAAAACTTTGGTACGATGAATGGTAATTCCATGTTCATCTTTCGCAAAAATAAACACACAAGCCCCGAAGGACTAATGCATTGCCTTGATGAAGGCGGGAATCATAGTTTAGGTGAAATGCTAAATTTGAGAACAACAAACAAAGTTGTAGTTTACAAGAAAGAGATTTCATTATTAAGTTACAAGTATTTCAAAATTCTTTATTTCTACATGTAAATACATTTAATTATGTGTTTGAGTTGTTTATTCCATTATACAATCAATATACATGTCATAAAGATGAGAGAAGAAAGAAGTATATAACTCAAGTATAAATTAAATGTCATTTATTCATGAATAAGTACAATATTTCCCACAAATCCGTGGGATGTAACTCATAACTACTAAAGAAATAAGTACATATGCATGAAGTTAAAAGTAAAAAGGTATAGAAGAAACCCATCATTGCCTTGGGTTCTCTTTTGGTTTCTTCACTTCAGCTCTAGCTCCATCTTTTACTCATCTCTCCTAGTAGTCACAATGTACCTAAAAAATGAAAGAGAATTGTCAGACATTGAGCTCAAGGTTTAATATGTACCTTGCTACTATCTAACTACATGTAGATGGATTTCTAAAAAACAGAAGCATAAGGTACATCATATACATATACACAATTGATAAGAGCAATATTCTACATCAGCACATATGATTCCTAGAATCATTTCAGAAAAGAAAGAGAAAAGAAAAAAAACTATGGAAAATAAGAGAGGCCAAAAGCCTAAATATTTTCTAACTATTTTTTTAAGTGTGTAAGTACAGGTAATAGAATAGAAAGCATAAATTTTTGAAAAAAATGATTACTAAACAAAAAAAATAAATACTTGTTGAAGGAATCTACATGGTAGAGAACTATGAGTTGTTCAAAAAAAAATGAAAATGCTAGATAGAAAATGTATAAAAGAAAATCATCAACGACAATGAAAATAAAAGAGAGGAAGAAAGATACAAGTAAGAGTTCTTAATAAGAAAAGTCTTACATCAAAAAAAAAAGAAAATGATTAAGGATATCTTCCACTTTCATTAACAAACCTCTACCAGAACCCATGAAGAGGATAGTTATAGGAGATACCACAAGCAAGGAAACTCTAAAGATATGAATGAGAGATATAACCTCAAATGTAAGTTTAAGTTAAGAAGTGATCAAGATAGTGTGTAACAAATAATAGATATATCGAGTCAATACAAATTCATGAGAATAAAATTTTCATCATCAAAGGACAAAATGACATTTACAGATCAGAGTCAAAGCTAAAAGGATTAAATCGTGTTTTAAAGAAAACTTCAAAGACATGTTTTAGAATTTGATTAAACAAGGAAAGTACATTCTTCAAAAGGTTACAAGTGAAAATTCAGAAAAAGTAAATGAGGAAGTAATCACATCAGAAATAGTAAAATATTCATGACTTGCAGTTTATTAAACAAATGATAAAGTGTCAATGATCCTTTGGGTTAGCTTGCCTTCAAGAATTTAGGTGAGGTAAGTGTTTCAAGTTTCAATTCACAAGTGAATGGAATATCAAAAGATCAACAAAGTGCTTCTAAAGGTAACAAATGAATAATGGTCATAGATTAGAAATAGAATAGAGTATTAAATTACATTTTTTCTAAAATTTTATTAACATAGGACTTTATGAGGAGGAATAATAAATTTATATCAAACAAAAATATATAACATTAAGAGAAAAAAAGAAGTTAAGAAAGCTTATCAATAAAGATTAATTAGTCAATATTCAAAATGAAAGACTTTTACACATTTCCACATCTAGTTTTGGACTCCTAATAATGACATCTCAATAGTAGAATGAGAAAAAAATTTTAGAATCTAAAGTTGATTTAAAGCATTATAAAAACTTCCAGTTTGATAGAATCAACAAGAAAATGGGAATAACAAAATTTTTATAAAAATAATAAGATCAAGCAAAATGAATATAATGAAGGAATATTGATCAAAATATTTCAAGGAGCTTATAAGAGAAAATTAAATTTAAAAATAAAAGTTTACTAAATCAAATACAAAACCCTAAGATGCATACACATACTCCAAAAATTAAATAGATAATCAAGTAAAATTGAATAAGAAAAGGATGCATTTTTTACAGAATATGATATGATGATACAACTAAGCAGAGTTCACTAGATTACAAATACTCATAGCAATGGAGGAGCTCCAATATCTCATAAGATGGCTAACAAGCATTATTTTGTTATATAAAATCAATCACTTATAATGCATGGATACAAGGGTAGAGATCTCCATTCAAAATGCAGAGTTTAAGTTATAAGAAATAACAAATCGGATCAGAGTTAAAACTAGACACATTTAGAGATCAAAGATTCAAAAAAAGGATCAACAATTAAAGGAACACATATGAAGTACAAACATGTTATTTATAAGAGCATAAGAGGCAAATATAGATGAATGGAAATTATAACGATTACAATCATCAAGAATTAAAGGCCAACATATGATCATATTTTCACTAAGTTTGTTTCAAAGTACACGAATACAAGGAAATCTATTTGAAACTGAAAAAAGAATTTTGTGTAGCAAAACATCTAAATTAAGAAGGAAGAAAAACTTCATGAAGAAAAAGGTACAACTTTTTCCAACAAGGTATGGATCAGAGAAGATCTCAAATATAGATAAGAAATCTATTACGAGAGAAATGAAGAACTATATCCAAATTTTGAGCATGATGCTATGAGATATTTTCCAAAATATCAAGTGAAAGAGTTCAACATACAACTATTAGAAGGAAAAATTCATTTAGATTTAGAATCAAGAAAATAAAAAGGTGGATTTTCTATATACATATTCAAATAAGTAAAAGTACAAAATATCAAGCTTAATATAGATAAACAATCAAAAGCTACATTGGATTCGAAGATAAGCAAAATGAAATTTGAAGGAAACTATCAGAAATAGAAAATTAGATTTCTAATTGTAAGTCAATTATTAGAAGAAGATATTAGTCCAAGATCAACGGTTAAAAATACAAAGTATGTATATCACTACAAACTTTCAAAGCACATTCCATAACGAGGTACTGAAATCTCATCAATCAAATGGAAAATAGAATGAAAAACAACCATCTCATATCAAAATGGGCAAATGTAAATACATGAAGGAAAAAAACAACTAAAACTTAAGGTAAAAATGACAAGTTTGAGTGAAAAGTACAAAATCCATCTTTGCTAAACTAAGAATGTCAACAAATATCAAATGTTACATGGTGAAAAAATGACAAAAATGGTCTAAAAAGATCATCAAACCCTTGCAAATGTCTTGAACAAGTGCAATAACGATTTTTGAAAACTTGGTTAACATAGATAAAAGAACAAAGAAATCCAAAACAAATATAGATATACATTTAAAGGCATGAAACCCCAAAAGAGTGAAGTTCATATACAATTAGCTCAAAAGAGAGTTCAAAATCATGAAATACCCAAGTGTTTCAAAGTAAAATGATAAAAATAACATACATCTTATCAAAAAAGAAAGGAAGATTTCCATTCAAAAAGGAAGAAAATTTTTTTGAGAGATAACTACCAATTTGAAAGAAAGAATATAATGCCAAAGACGAAATGAGTTCTAACTCAAAATTGTTTGACATTCACAAAATTCCAAAGTTTTGAATGCAATGAAATTAGAAAGATAAAATTCAAAATCACCGATTTCAAGTGGAACTTTTCTAAAGAACCTAAAAAACAATTGAATCCCTCAATAGGAGTAAAGTGCAAATGTTGAGAATCATAAGCCAAGGGATTCTCCACATACCAAAATAACCAAGGAAATAAAATGGATTTTCCATTGACATATACCATGTAAAAATAAAACCTCTAAAACTTAGTTCAAGGGGATTAAATTTTTTTAAATGGAACTAGTTACATCAGCACTGAACCATACACTCATGTTCAAAAGTTCCAATAGAGACCATATATGATAACAAAATCAGAAGTTGAAACACAAAACTCGAACATGAAAAAGATCATTGAGTGCTTGAGCTTGAAATACTAAAAAATAAAAAGTTGACCTCTTCAAGAGGAACAATTCAAGTAAAAGTTAAGGTTCAAAATCAAATAGAGCACCACGAGAAAATGGTGTCCAAAAACAATGCGAATAATTCAATCAAATATAAATGATGTTCACTCCAACTTTAATAAATTCATCAATGAAAATGCACAAAAAACAAAGTTACTGAGTTCAAAAATCATTAATTGCAAATGGAAATTTTCCAAAACTTCACCCTCTAAATCATTCATTACAATCAATGCAAATTCTAATACCATAGTTCTAGACAAATCTAACTCATAATGAGTCATTAAAAACATGACACAATTCATCAAAAAAAATGGTAGAAACCCTAATAGTCAAAGTGAGAGTTAAGATCACCAACATATAATGCCTAAAGGGGTGACTCATTTTGGAGTGGCCATATCTTCAAACGAAAATGATTAGGAAAATAGACTTTAGTATATGATAGTCCAAATAATCAAATACCAACATAATCCCAAAACTATTATTTGAAATTATTTTAAAAAAAAAGGGTCCGAATCATGTGTCACAACCAAGTAAAAAGGTGGTCAACGTAGGTGCTATGATAATTCAAAAGGAATCCTTAATCTAAGGTATGTATACGATTTTCTAATCATAAACCAATTAAAAGTGGTCACCTTTTCAACTATTTTTACACCAAAAAGGAGAATACCATGCCAAGTCAAAAGAGTAAACTTTCCTAAAATAACCAAATTACCTGAATGCATGGGTAATATTTTCTAAAATTACAAAATGAAAAGAATTGATTATTTCTCATACAAGGAGAAGGATTTTTTTTTACACATGCATCAAAGGTGGTCCCACATGGGATTAAAAGTGAAAAAAATAATTATTTTCATTTGCACAAGAGTGATCAAATTATAAATGTCACATCAAGCAAGAAGAAGAAAAGATTGCATGCACATTGGAGAAGACTTACACAACAAGAAAGGCTATTATTAGCAAAATTATTCATCTTACTTTATTAAAAATAGATAATCAATCAATGCTATAGTTTGACTGAAATGTATTTTGTAATCAAGGCTATTAGTACCTCATTACATAATTAGCATGTCTATTTTTATTCCTTTATTTATTCATGATAAAGGGTAAAATTAGCATGCATGGGTGAGTACAATTTTTAGCCTATTTTTAGGATGGGATGGGTGAATAATTTTCTATATATTGTGTGCAATTGCAAAGCACAAAGGAGGAATTTTTGGACATAGGAGTGCTAAAGAAGATTTTCTAGTTTTTCCCTTTGAATGAGAATTGATTTCTATGTTTCCAATTATTTGTAGTGGTGTGTATATCTCATTAATTCTTGTGAATGTCAAATTCCCTGATTAATCATCTTACCTTGTTGCAAATTTAGTAATTTATGCATAATATTAGTGTGCATGTTATCTTACTATATTGTTGTGATTCATTCCCTCAATACACCAAGTGTTTTGCCTTAATATTATTGCTGAAAACTATTGGTTTGTGCATCCAAAATTCATTCTCAAATTGATTGTGCATGTACTCAATCAAATCCCTCAACAAGTTTGGTGTATCACCCTATTTTTCAATTCATTTACAGTCATATTTTTACCCTCAAAACCCCTAAAAATTAGTTTAGGATACATAAAAAGGAACCGACCTTGATACCAAAGACTCACCTCAATAATAGGTATACCCACAAACCTGAGGTGTTTCCATTGTATCTACAAAAAGAGAGATCAAGAGAAATATTAGAACACCAAAATTCATCTCTTTACAGGGTGCACTTTTGAGAGATAACATTTTTGGCACCCGGTGGGACGAAGAATCAGATCTATAGGAAAATTACAACAATTTACAACAGATTTACAATAAAAGAAAGTCACTTTTGGAGCAAACAAGTTCAACAATTTATTCTAAAGATCAAAATATTTATTTGGTGACTCTGTAAGGCTGATTTCAAACTAGTTTTAAACATGTTCCATGCCTAAAGTGACTACAAGATCATCAATAAGAGGAATTCCTTTGAGTTTATTTCTTTACCTTTGAATTTTGCAAGAAGAAGAAGAGTTGGTAATACCTTACCTTATAATAGGCCTGGTTTTGGTAACCCTCCTCCTAATCTTCCTTCACCACGTATTAATCTCTTTGTTCAAATTCCAATTATTCCAATGGCTATTCAACCACCTAGGAATTTTGTGACCTTTACTAATGGCATCCCTTTAGTAATTCCAGTTTATCATGATATTCCCAATGCTGCCATGAAAATTTACCTTCATTCACTGGTGAAAATCATATTACTCCCACAGAGCACATCAAATATGTTGCATCCCTTTGTGTTGTTCATAATATAACTCATGAAGATGTAGCCTTAAGACTTCTAGTTGCATCCTTTAAAGGAAAAGCCTTGCAATGGTATAGAACCTTAGAAATTGGGAGCATAAGAACTTGGGATGAGTTGGGAGAAAAATTACTTAAGCAATTTCAAGATCATTCTGATCATTTATCCCTCATAGAGCAACTATCTACAATTAAAAGATCCCCTCATGAATTTATGGCTAGTTTCAATATCCATTTTTCTAGAACTTGGGAAAGAATTCCAGCTAGTGTTAAGCCTCAAGTTGATCATGCTTTTATTTATTATCTTAGATAGCCTTAAACAGATGATATTTCAACTATGATTCAGTCTATGGGAGGAGATACTCTCCCAAAAGCTTATGATATTTCCATTAGGGCTGAAAACAACCTTATTCAAGCTAGGAAATTAGCACCAAGGCCTTCAATGCCTCTTATAGCAATATTTATCACCTATTCCACAACCTATTACCATTATAGAGCCTATTGTTTTAGCTCCATTAAAGATGATGTATTCAAGGCTCTTCAGACTATGGGTAATAAATTAACATCAATTGAAAACAAATTAGCTCAGCCTAAGGCCCTATCAAGCTCCTTATCAAAAAATTAGCAAAGTCAACAGAATAGGCAGCCTTATTAGCAAAATCAGAATTATAGATAACCATATCAGCCAAAGATAGTTTGACCCAAAAGCCCCTAGCACATCTAGTGCTCTTATTCTAGTTAATATGGTTTCAGAAGAATGTATCAACCTTGTAATCAACCTCATTCAGCTGCAAATTATCCAAATGCATTCCTAAATATAAGCCTTGTTGCACAACCTCAACCTAAAGCATTATTCATGCCTCAAATGGAGGGTGGGTAGCAAGAAGCTCATAGTCAGAAACCACCAGAACAAAATTTGGTTAGTTTTGGAGAGGAATATTTTATTTCAGTCACTAACTAGATCCTAGGAAAAGGCTCTAGAGAGAGAAAAACAACAAAATAAACCTATTTTACCACATTCACTGATAAAACAACAACTACAAGTCAAAAAATAGCTAACAATTTTGATGTTCCCAAAAAAATAGCAAGAAATTCAGCCTCAAAAGGACCAACAAAAACAATTGCATGAGCTGATCCCAGAAGACTCTTCATACCTCAGATTTCAAAAGCTACTGAAGCAGAGTCAATTTTTGCTAAAGCTTATGCTAAAATGGTAGAAGTTGTTTCAAAAATGGTTTCTTCTTTTAACATTGTTGATGTAATGAAGAAGCATAATATTAATATTTCACTTTGGGATGCTCTAAGTATTCTAGGACAACAAGATTTACTTTCTCACAAGCTTTCTAAGGTTCAAGATTTCATCAAAAATCAATAGAGAAGGAAGCCCAAGAAAGTAGACATGGTCCTTGGAACAATGGAGCAAGACCACATTAAAGAGGTTAAATGGATGGTTCAAAAGGTCTTAAATGCTCATGATATCAAGAATCCACCACCATTTTATTTATCTCTGATTATTGGAGACCATTTAGTTCATAACTGCATGGTTGATAGTGGTGCAAGTAGCATAGTTATGCCAAAAGCAATTGCGAAAAATTGGGCCTGCAATATGAGCCTACAAAGAAAATCATGTTACAACTAGATGGAACAACAACCACACATTGGTATTGGAAGTATATAAAATCTAGAGGTAACCTTACATGCTTGTCCCAATGTCACTATTTTACAAGATGTGATTGTTGTAGATTTACCTCCCTATTTTCCTTATGTTTATCACGAGATTTTACAGCAAAAATAGGAGGTTATCTCTCTTCAGATTGGTCATTTTTGTTCTTCACTACAAGGTATGGAACTAAAGTTACCATAAATTCAGAGCCTTGGCTAGATTTCATATTGAGCCTCATGTTTTAAATGTTACAAAAATTATGTAGCTTTAGATCAATCTAATTTTGATGTTACAACACATGTTTCTACACTAGACGGTGTTTCTAATCTATTATGGATGAAAAACTCAAGAGGAACATGCTTATGACCCTTTCAAAGAAGAAGAAGAATATTTTTTTGGTGTTTATTGCTTGCATGAAGAAAATGCACTAATCCATTTGCTTGTCCAAAATAGAAAAAACAATAGAAGGACTATGGAAGCTTCATTTTAATGGAGCTAAAAATAAGAAAGGATAAGGTGCAAGTTTAATGCTTACTTCCCCTTCAAATGAAAGGTACTTTTTCATCTTTAAGTCTAAATTTTCTTGTACTTGTAATGTAGTTGAATACAAAGTGTTAATTCATGGCTTGCAATGGGCTAGAAAAAGAGGTATCAATACTTTACAAGTTTTTGGTGATTTGAAGTTTAGTTATTAATCAAGTGAAAAACTTTAATGTGTGTAAGAATTCATTTTTGAAATATTACAAACATAGAGTTTTAGACTTAATGGATGATTTTGATGTTATTAACATTCAATTTGTCCCAAGAGTTGAAAATAAGCATGCAGACAGACTTGCAGTAGTTGGTGCTAGCTTTGATGTACTAGAACATATCAAAAACAACAAAGTACAACCACATATAAAGTTAATTATCAGACCTTCAGTTCCGACGATAATGAAGAAAATTGGCAAGTTTTCAAAGATGATGAATAGATCTACAGACTTTTCCATAAGAAGAAGCTGAATTTTTGTAGTAAATCAACAAAAACTTGATTAACACTTCTATGGTGATCAAATTATTCAATTGAAGACAAACAAGTTTCCTCAAGGATTGGTCATGCTAGAAGACATTTTTAGTTCTGATGATCAGTTAAGAAAGGACAAAGGAAAGATTTAAACTCACGCAGATAACTATGAAGAAATCTTGGTAGATGATGAAAAGAAACTATTTATTGGAAAGGTATGTTCCTCAGCTGAAAAACAATCATTTATCAAATTATGTAAAGAATTCATAGATGTTTTTTCTTGAAAGTACCAAGATCTGAGAGGATTTGATCCAATTTTAGCTCAACATATAATTGATTTACAACCAAATTGTAAGCTAGTTAGGTAAAAGCAAAGGTCCGTAAATCCAAATATTTAGACATTAATGAGAAAAGAATTATCTAAGTTGATCGAATCAAGTATTATTTTTCCAGTTAAGCATTCAAGTTGGGTAGCTAATCTTGTTCCTATTTAAAAAAAGAATGGAGAAATTAGGCTATGTGTGGATTTTAGAGACCTTAATAAAGCTTCATTAAAAGATCATTATCCATTGCCTAATATGGATCATATTTTGAGAACAGTTTTTGGTTTAGACATATTGTCTCTTTTAGATGGTTACAATGGATACAATCAGATCCTTGTGTGTGAAGAAGACAGATACAAAACAACCTTCACCATGAAGTGGGGCACTTATGCTTATAAAAGAATGCCTTTTGGTCTCTTAAATTATGATGCAACATTTTAACGACAAATGGACATGGATTTTTCACATATTATTAATTAAATGCATTTTTGTTTACTTCAGTGAGGAAAAATTTAGTGGCGAATATTCGTAATATGGCGAATATTCCATTTTGAAAATTTTGAAAAGGTGAATTTTTAAGCACGGTCGGTGACCTGTTCGCCTAAAAATTACACTTTAATTTTTTTTAGGGGTCGGCTTCGCCTACCCTTGAAAAATATCCCCTATATAAACCTAAATTATTCGCCAGGTAGAACACTTCTACTTCACATTTTTCAACAATATGATATATCCCGTATTATAGACGCGTGACAAGGAGGGTTTTGCGGCGACAAGAGGAGGGTTTGAGACAAGGAGATCTGCAGATATTGGACGCATGGTAGACGCATGACAAAGAGTTTATTGATGAGCGACATGGATATTTTTTCGATGAGCAAGAAGAGGGCAGAGGCTGCAGACGCGCGACAGGATATTTGTTGTCGCACGTCAAAAAAATGCATTGACGCGCGTCAACAGACCTCATTGACGCGTGTCAACAGACTTCATCGACGCACGCCATTACATTGTTGATGCGCATCACTGATGTTTGTTCACACACGTCAATGAGGGTTATTTTTGATGCGTGACCTTGACGGATAGTTGACACACGACAAGGAGGTACAACAAATATATTGACGCATAATAGACACACGACAAAGAGTTTGTTGATGCGTGACATGGAGATTTTTTGATGAGAAAGTAGAGGTCGGAGGCTGCAGATGTGCGATAGGATATTTTGCTGTCGTGCGTCAAAAAAATGCATTGACGCACGCCACAGACCTCGGTGATGCATGTGCATGTCGTTATGGTTGTTGACGCGTCAGGTCGAGGTCATGACGCACGTCAATGAGGGTTATTTGTTGACGCGCGACCTTGACGGATAGTTGACGCGTGACAAGGAGGTATAACAGATATTGACACATAGCAGATGCACGACAAAGAGTTTGTTGATGCACGACACGAAGATTTTTTGATGAGAAAGCATAGGTTGGAGGTCTGCAGACGCCGCGCGGGGAGATTTTGCTGTCACGCGTCAAATAAAAATGCATGACGCACGCCAATAGACCTCGATGGACGACGCCAACAACTATAATGACGCGCGCCACCGAGTGTCTCGTTTAGAGTAGGATTTCTCTTTCAATAAGTGCTTCATGCACATTACAAAGTTTTCAAGTCAATAAGTGCATTCATGCACGTGATCTAGTTTCCATACCCTTTCCCATCTTTAATTTTTTTTTAGAAATGCGGTTTTGATTATATGCTTTAACTCGTGCCCAATGGATAAGAGAAAGGCACTCGGTCTACAAGCTAGTAGGAATATTTTCCCACACTCTCACAAGAAATGCTAACAATTTTTGCACTTGTGCAAAAATTGGAAACATGAAACTTCGTTACAATGGAGGGTATTGATGAAGTGGACCTAACTAGGGGAATGCATTACAATTTTATCATGTTTTTACTTGCAGAAATCAATTAGGTACATGTGATCTATAGTTATGTGTGTTTTTACAAAATGTAACACCTCACATAGCTTTTCATTCCATGTTGGTCTTCAACAAGGAAACAAAAATCCGAGAAGAAATAATGCATTTTCTTGATGGAGGGAATTACAGTTTAGGTGAAATGATAAATTTGGGAACAACAAAAAGAGTTGTAATTTACAAGAAAGAGAGTTCATTATTAAGTTACAAGTATTTCAAAACTCTTTATTTCTGCATGTAAATACATTTAATTATTTGTTTAAGTTGTTTATTCCATTATACAATCAATATACATGTCATAAAGTTGAAAGTAGAAAGAATTATACAACTCAAGTACAAAAATTAAATGTCATTTATTCATGAAGAAGTACAATATTTCCCACACAAGCTGTGGGATGTAACTCATAGCTACTGAAGTTAAATGTAAAAAGGTATAGAAGAAACCCATCATTGCCTTGGGTTCTCTTCTAGTTTCTTCACTTCAACTCCAACTCCATTTGTTACTCATCTGTCCTAATAGTCACAATGTACCTAAAAAGGAAAGAGAATTTCCATCATACATTGATCTTAGGATTTAATCTATACCTGCAAAGATCTAACTACATGCAAATGGATTTCTAAGAAATAGAAGTATAAGGTACATCATAGACATATACACAACTGATAAGAGCAACATTCTATGTCAAAGCACATATTATTTCCATAATCATTTTAGAAAATAAAAAGAAAATAAAAACTATGGAAAATAAGAGAGGCCAAAAGCCTAAATATTTTCTAAATATTTCTTTAATTGTGCAAGTACATGTAGAAGACTACAAAGCAAAAATATTTTGAAAAATTATTACTATGTACAAAAAAATAAATACTAGTTGAAGGAATCTACAATGTATAGAACTATGAGTTGTTAAAAAAAAGGAATATGCATATAAAAGAGTTATAAAAGAAAGGTATTAAGAAACCGAATATAGAAGAGAGGAAGAAAGATACAAGTAACAATTCTTAATGAGAAAAGTATTCATCAAAACACATAAAATTAGCAAGGGTATCTTCCATTCTCATTAACAAACCTCTACTATAACCCATGAAGAGGATAGTTACAGGAGATACCACAAGCAAGGAAACTCTAAAGGTATGAATGATAGATACAAGATCAAAAGAAAATTTTAAATGTGATCAAGATATGTGCAACAAATAAAAGATATATCAGTCAATTAAAATTCGTGAGAACAAAATTTATGTAATCAAAGGAAAAAAAGAAATTTAAAGCTCTCGATTCAAAGCTAAAAGGATAAGTGTACATCTCAGTAAAGAAAAAGACAAAGGCATGTTTTAGAATTCAATTAAAATAGGAAATTACTTTATTCAAAAGGTTACAAGTAAAAATTTAGCAAAAGTAAATGAGGAAGTATGCCCTCATCAAAATTAGTAAAATATTCTCATTTAAGAAAGCCTCATGACTTGTAGTCAAACAAATGATAAATTGTCCAAGTGATAATTTTTAGGCTACAAGCCTTGAATAATTTAATGAGAGGCAATTTTTTCGAGTTTCAATACACAAGTGAATGGAATATCAAAAGATCAGAAAAGTGCTTCTAAGGGTAACCAATGCATCATGGTTGCACATATTTGAAAGAGAATAATATTATTAAATTACAATGTTTTCTCAAATGTGATTAACATAGGACTCTAGCTGAGGGTGGAATCCATTTATATCAAAACAAATATATAATTGAGAGAAGAGAAAATAAGTAGTACATGCTTATCAATGGACATTAGAGTCATGAAAATGAAAGACTTTTGCACATTTCCACATCTAGTTTTGGACTCCTTAATGACATCTACAATAGTCTTGAGAAAATTTACAAAATCTAAAGTGTTTGAGCATCATAAAAACTGCCAATTTATAGAATCAAAGCAAGAAAATGGGAACAATAAAACTTTATAGAAAAGGACTAAGTTGAGCCATATGTATCACAATGCAATCGGATCTTATATTTCTTAAAAATATAATTTTCGCTCAACATACGTAAGCAAGTAAGATGCATACACATACTCCATGAATCAAACATATGATCAAGTATTGTTGAATAAGAAAAGGATGCATTGTTTACAGAATATGAGATGATGATACAACTAAGAAGAGTTCACTAGATTACAAATGCTCACACCAATGGAGGAGCTCTAATATCTCATAAGATGGCCAAAAGCATTATTCTGTTATCTAAAATGAATCACTTACAATTCATGAAAAAATGGCTACATATATCCATTCAAAATGCAGTGTTTAAGTTACAAGAAATAACAAATTCAGACTTAAAACTAGTCACATTTCAGAGATCAAATGTTACAAAAAAAGGGATCAACAATTAAATGAACACATATCAAGTACAATAGTGGTAGTTATAAGAGCATAAGAGGCCAATATAGATGAATGGACATTATAAAGATTACAATCATCAAGAAGAAAGACAACATATGATCATATTTTCACCAATTTTGTTTCAAGAGTACACTACAAGGGAAATATACATAGAACAACTTTTTGTGTACAACATCTTAATTAAGAAGGAAGTACTATTAATGAAGATCAGGGTACAACTTTGTGCAACAAGTTATGGATCAAAGAAGTGCTTGAATATAGATAAGAAAGCCATGTAAAGAGATGAGGAACTATATCCAAATTTTGAGCATGATGCAATGATATATTTTCCAAAATATCAAGTCCAGGTTCAACATACAACTATCAGAAGGAAAAAAATCATTTAGATTTAGAAAAAGCAAATACCAAGGTGGATTTTCCACATACGTATTCGAGATAAGTAAACAAGTACAAAAATCTCAAGCTGAATACAGATAACACAATGAGAGCTATAATGGATTTCATAAGCGAGTAATGAGATTTTGAAGGAAACTATCAGAAATAGAATTATATTTCTAATTTTAAGTCAATTATTAAGAGAAGATATTAGTCTAAACAACGGCTGCAGAAATACAAAGTATGTATATCACTACAAACTTTCATAGCACATTCTATAACGAGGTACCCATCTCATCAATCTAACCAGGTATAGAATGAAACAACCATCTCATATAATGGGCTCATGTAAATGCACACAAAGCACAAACAACTAAAATCTCAAGGTAAAAGTGACAAGTCTGAGTGAAAAGTACAAAATCCATCTCAGCTAAAGTAAGAATCTCACCAAATATCGAAGGTTACATGGTCTACAAAATGACAATGGTTGTGAAAGATCTTCAAAAACTTTGAAAAGGTCTTCAAGAAGTGCCAAAACAATTTTTCAAGAACTTGGTTAACATAGGTAAAAGAATAAAGAAATCCGAAAAAATATAGATATATAGTTCAAGTCATGAAACCCTAAAATAGTGAATTTCATATACAATTAGCGGAAGAGAGCTCAAAATAACGAAATACCTAGTATTTCAAAGTAAAACTATAAACACCATACATCTTATCAAAAAAGTAAAGTAAGATTTCAATTCAGAAGGAAGAAAATTTTCTCGAGAGATAGCTTCCATTTTGTACAAGAAATATATAAGCCTTAGAATGAGTTTCCAACTTGAAAGTGTTTGACATTCACAAAATTCCAAAGTAAAATGATGAAGAAAGAACACAATAGAGGTGAAAGTGTAGATAAAAAAGGTCCATTACTAAACAAAAATATAAAAATGTAGATAAAGAAATGACCTATTGTTCACGGTCATAGAAGATCCTTCAAGTTTTGCAAAGAACTCAAAAAGATAAAATTTGAACTCACCAGTTTCAAGTGGAGATTTTTCGTAAAAACCTAAAAAAAATCTTCAAAATCACTCGAAAGGAGTCAAGTGCAGATGTCAAGAATGAATCCAAGGGATTCTCCACATACCAAAACAACCAAGGAAATAAAAGGGAGTTATCATAAGACGAGATAGGTAAAAATAAAAGCTCAAAAACAAAGTTCAAGGGGCTCCAAAATTTTGAAATGGAACTATTTATATTGCACAAACCATACAATCACCTTAGGTTCCAACAGATACCTAGATGATAACAAAATTATAAGTTCGAACACAAGAAACCATTGAGTGTTGAGCTTGAAATATTGTGTGCAATTGCAAAGCACAAAGGAGGAATTTTTTGACATGGGAGTGCTGAAGTAAATTTTTCTAGTTTTTCCTTTAAATGAGAATTGATTTCTACCTTTCCAACTATTTGTAGTGGTGTGAATACCTCATTAGTTTTAGTGAATGTAAAAATCTGTGATTAATTATCTTACCTTGCTGCAAATTTAGTAATTTCAGCATAATATTAGTGTGCATGTTATCTTACTATATTGTTGTGACTCATTCCCTCAATACACTAAATTCTTTTCCTTATTATTCTTCTAGAAACTATTGGTTTGTGCATCCATGTTTCATTCTAAAATTTATTGTGCATCTACTCATTCAAATCCCTCAACAAGTTTGGTGTATCACGCCATTTTTAATTCAATTATAGTCATCTTTTTCCCCTCAAAACCCCTAAAAACTAGTTTAGGACACATCAAAAAGGAACTCGGCCTTGGTATCAAAGACTCACTTAAAAATATTTATACACACAAACTTGAGGTGTTTTCATTGTATCTATGAAAGAGAGAGATCCAAAGCAAGCTTAGAACGTTCATAGTCATCTCTATATAGGGTGTAGTTTCTAGAGATAACATTCCCTACCATATATCTTAATAAAAATAGTAATTCCAAGGAAAATATGGTTTCATGTACTTTAATACATTCCTTCCAAGTGCAAAAACATTTGAGGATGAAAAAATAAACAAATTTAGAAAAATTGCTAAGAATGGGTACCCTTATGAAACATGCTAAAAATAGTAAATTATCAAGATGATCACATATGTTCCTCCTTTTCTTCCCTTACTTATTACCTATTTCATAGATGTCATATCTTCAATTCACAAGTAATTTCCCACATTCTCATATTTAGTGAGCATAAAGTGTCATAAATTGAAAAAGTCAGTTTCCAAAGTTACTATAAATTTGTACCATTCACTAAGTAGGAACCATCTCTCTAGATATTTCTTCATGGGAATGGGAATGATAAATTAAGGATTGTGAATGAGTAAAAGATGGTTTGTGAATCATGTGGATTGGTTGCTAATTTTATGTCATCAATGTCTTGTATATAGTAAAATAAACATGGATGCATTTTACATGACATTGTTTCAGTTCTTCTTGAATTTTTTGCACACTTGCGAAAAGGGAATCTTGAAACTTTGTTTTTGATGGAATTAATTGATGAAATGGAGATAATTAGGGAATTCATAAAAATTTTATTTTGTATTCATTTGGAGTATTTGATTAATAAAATGCAATTTGTATCTATGTGTGTTGTTAAAAAGCTAACACCTCACATATGTTGCCATTCCATGTTCATCTTTAGAAAGGAAACAAAAAAACCCGAAGGACCAAGGAATTTCCTTGATGAAGGAAACAATCATAAGATATGTGAGATTTTACATGTCATAGAAACAAATAGAGTTGTTGATTACAGATTCCAAATGTTCGTTATTAAGTTACAAGTATTTTCCAATTGGATCATTTCCTATTATTAAGTGTTATTAAGTATGTTAATGAGTTATTTAATTAATTGTAAAATAATTACATATAATAAGAGCTGAAAGTAAAAGGAAGTACACAACTCAATTACAAAAATAATATCATTTATTCATGAGGAAATTCAATGTTTCCCACACAAGCCATGGGATGTAACTTATAACTACTGAAATAAGAGATACATTTGTATAAAACGAAAAGAAATAGAGTATAGAATAAACTCATCATTGTCTTTGGGTTTTCTTGTAGTCTTAATTGGTTCAGTTATAGCTCCATCTTTATTGTTTGCATCATCCATTGCATCATGGTACCTGAGGAAAGAAAAAAAAAAAAGAAAAAAATAGCTGCTTGAACTCGTGGTTTGATCTCGTATTCATGTGATATCTAGCTTCAGGAAAATGGATCTCCTAAGATAAATATTAATAAGGTACATCAAAGTAACATATACAGAAATGAAAATTACTATCCTGCAGAAGCACATGTGATTCTCAAAATCATGACAAACAAAAGAGAAAAGGAATAAAATATAAAAAAAATCACTATGGAACACAAGAGAGTCTAAAGCCTATTATTTTCTAACTATTTTGTTTAATTTTGGAGGTATAGGTTGCAGCATAAAAAAACTCATTTCACAACTTAAACTATTTACTAACAAATGCAGATTGCACTCTTTTTATAAACAAAATGATCAAGGTACCGAGTTCAAAGAAGATACATTCTATTGAATAACTTAAGATAATACAAAGTACAGATTGAATGAGTTAAACCACCATAGTACTACACCTGAATCAATGAAATCTAGCTACATAAAATAAATATGAATCCAATCCTTAATGAAAATATCTTATAGACATGAAGGTTTGTTGATCAAGAAATAAGTGTTTTAGACCACCTGGAGAAGTACATTTTATACCAAGGAGGACTACATATTTATGTTCTTATAATAAAAAGAACCAGCTTCAACACTTATAAATGTCAAAGCACAAATTGAATTTTCAAAGGATGAAGAAATACAACAAAGGTATAAATTTCAGAGTGAATTGATACTTGACATAAGTGCAGTTTCTCAAAATACTTCAACTACAATAGTTTCCCTCTTAAGAATGGACTATGAAAAAATAGTAAGATTGAAGAAACTGGTTCATGTTCAAAATTCATCTACAACAATCTCAACCATAGATCAAAGAAATATGAAGTATGTTACATATTGCAAGAAGAAGAATTCATATAAGTGGTTAGAAAGTAGATTATAATACCATGAAATAAAACATAGATTATGACTTCCTTCCAAGAATTTATTTTAGGTACTCACGAGTTCAAACTTCAAATGGAACAAAGCTCGAAATGAACAAGAAAAGTAACAAAGGTACAAGCTATCTAGGTTCAATCAAAAAGATTATCATTTTCTAAAGGTATTTTGAATGTTTTCAATAACCATCTCGAGCCAAGATTAAAAGATGATGTGAGTTATAACTATATAATTAGCAATTGAAAGAATTCCAATCTACAAGATTAAAAAAGTAGTAATCAAGATTACATATCAAGAGGAAAACTAATTTTCAAAATTCAAATTGTTGAGTATAGGTTTCAAACATAATCTTATAAAGCAATTATACATGTTTCAATGAAGAATATTTTTCACGATTACATTTTGGAGTACAAGTAAATTAAAAGTGATGAGATATTTCTATGTTGATGCTCTAAGGAATTAAATTACATTATGAGGTTATCTAAAGATTAAAAGACAAATGCATAAAAAGGTTAGCAAATACAAAGCTTCAAGAGATCTTATGACTCAATCTTGAAAGATATTTCGTTAATTATGCAAGAGTTTCATATTACAGAGTGAAGATGGGGTTACAATAGAAGTACATTAATTTATTTTTTAAAGAAATAAGAAAATATGTAGAGACTTGATATTTCCAACATGGTTAAACATCAATAATTAATAAATGACTTTGAATCATTCCAGGTCATGAAATGACAACATAGTGGGTTGAGCCTATGCCCTCAAAATTATCAAAGCATATTACAAAGATCCCCTACATGATTCGGATCAAGAAAATGACTCAAGAATGAAGAAAAGGCACAACTATAAAATCTTATAATACAAGATACAAAAGTGTCATGTTCTAATTATAGATATTGTAGGAAAAGATCTAGAATTTCAGAAAAGAAGATGTTATCTCTTTAAATGTTATTGGCGTGTGAGCATAGATTCTACAAAAAATTCACAAAGAATGACACAAAACTAAAAAGTTGGGAATCATTCAAAAACTATAAGGTGCAATGTATGAACATCTTAGAGTTTTAGTAAAAAAATTAAATAAAGGAAAGATCTCCATTAAGAGCTTGGTTCAAGAAAATAAAGTTGTTAGAGCTACAAAAGTAAAATGTAAACTATGTCTCTAGGTAATAGCTCGAATCTAGAAAAATACAAGCTCAACCAAAAAGCATTAAAAATAAGTGACTTATTCAGTTTTAATTAATTTATCTAGACCAAATTGATAAGAACTATAGATTTTCGGCTTCGAGTTTGAATATGTTAAAATAATGGAGCAATATATCTCACAATGAAGAACAAAACAATGGTAGTGAACACCAAACTAGTCAAACTCCCTCATGATAGCAGAGTTCAAGATTACAAACAAAGTGAAGTAGTCCGACATATTGAAACCAAGCCAAAATAGAGTAAATGAACTCAATAATTTAGACAATCAAAATGCAAGACCCAAATTTAATAAATACAATAAACCCAAATTTCTAAAGAAGAAGATTTAAATATCCCATTGTATTTAGGTGAAACCCTCACAAGATTCGAGCAATAACTTCAACACAAAGCCAAATCAAACTCTTTGAAAGCAAAACCAAATTTGAGAATAAGAGATTTATATTAAAATATGAGGTTACATAACTTCTAGAAGTTATTCACTGTGCCATCAAGTGAAACAAAAGCTAGAACAATGAATAAATATGGGTATCAAAAGATATAAATGACAAGCCAAGAAAAATAATTTTATTCCTTCATGGTTATAACAGATTTCTCGAGAAATTTAAAGAAGATCTCGAAAAGATGGAAGATACTTACCATTTCCATTTGAGTAGTCAAAACCCTCAGTACAAAATGAAAGAGGTAAAAATGACTCCCATTAATGGATTTCTAAGCTTGTGAAGTTACAATTGTCATACATAGAAATAAATAGAAATACAAAGAAAATGACGTATCAAGTAAAATAAAAAAATGACAAAAATAATGAATGGAAAAGTTTGAAAAATGGGTTCAAGTAAAATATCACCTCCATAGTAAAATGGTCACCAAATGACCACATCAAAGGAAGATAGAAATAGCTATAGAGCATTCTACTGTGAGCTCAAGGAATCAAACAATGGCAAAATACTAAAAATTCACACTCACAGAGTCTCATACAGTCTAAAACTCCAAAGAACCAAGATTGAAGATCAAATTAATGATGGTTTAGAGAAAAGTTTCCAGCGCTTCACCTCTTAGGAAAGAAAAATAAATGACAAAATGATAAACTCGGTGACATTTTTACTCAACCTAACTCATTCAAAGTTATCAATCAATGGTTCAAAGTTGGAAGTACAAGAATAAATCAAAGTGCATAATGCAAACCATAGTCAAACCACAAAGAGTAAAAGATCGACGGTTCAAATAATGCAGATACAATGTTGAATGGTCAAAATAGATTTATGAATTTCAATGCAACCCATCTTATCAAAGGTTGGATCAACACTCTAGATTGAAAGATACAAGATCTAGAGGTATAAAAACCAAATCACAATTTCTCGTAAATGAACGATAGAAATCAAAACGCATACATGATCAAACGGTGGATATCACAAGCCGCAACTCTCAACCACAAGTTGAAAAGGTACAAAAGTGGAAATCAAGTGGAGGAACCATTAAGTAGGGTATGGTCATCTTCAATCAATGCCACCAATAATAAAAATTATGGGGTGAGTCATTGTAGAAGGGGGACAAACCCAAATAATTTAAAAATTATTGCATTTAGCTTACTTAGTTTTAAGTCATGATGTCACAGAATATGCAAAGGGATGCCAACCAAATCAAATGGAGAGGGCCAAATATGATACCTACCATGTAATAATCAAAGAAGACTAAAAAATTTTTTTAAAACCATCAAAGATATGTCAAGGATTATTCAAGAGGCTCCCAACTATAATTAACAAAGTTGTATACTATGATACAAAGGAAGCCAATGATATATATCCTAATGTCAAGAATTTTATTACCTTAAAAATTGCAAAAGCAACTTAATTTTTCCAAATACCTTGACAAAGGAAAGTACAGTGGCATGATAAAGAAGGATATCTCATCATGTGCACATTCCAATAGGTGGTTCCCACAATGGATAAAGTATTGAGTAAATTATTTTTCTAATTATGTAAAAGAAATGCATTACTACTTGACAAGAGTATTTTCACATGACCATCATAAGAAGACAAAAATGAAAATGACCAAATTATCATCGAAGTGGATAAAGAACACAAGTGTCACATCATGTAAAAGAGGACAAAGGGTATACACTTGCAAAAAAGACTTTCACATCAAGAAAATACTATTATTAGCCAAAATATTCTCCCATTTATTGTAATAGAAATAGAGTTGTCAACTATACTTTGAGTTAGTGTATTTTTTTAACTAAGGTTATTATTGCATCATTATAAAAAGCATGGTTATTTTACTCCTTTATTTGGTCATGATAAAGGCTAAAATTAACATTCATAGGTGAGTTTAGACTGTAGATTATTTTTGGAGGGTTGGGTGAATTATTTTTGCTATATATTATGTGCATTGACAAAGCAAAAAGGAGGACTTTTTGGATGTAGGAGTAATGAAGAAAATTTTTTCCTGGAATGACAACCAATTATTTCAATTTAAATTATTTATAGTGGTTTGTTTTTTTAGCTCTTGTGAATGTTAATTCCCGATTTAATTATCTTACCTTCTTGCAATTTTTTTTTTCTTTCTACAGTATTAGTGTGCATGTTAATCATTATGTTTTTGTGATTTATTCCTTTAACACACAAGTGTTTGCCTTAGGATCAAGATGAAAACCCATTGGTTTATGCATCTACAATTTGTTTCAATTTTATTGTGCATGAACTCATTCAAGGCCCTCAATCAATTTGGTGTATCACCCCACTTCAATTTCAGTTATAGCCATCTTTTTCACCTTAAAACTCAAAAAACCCCAAAAACATACTTTCTGATACATCAATATGGAACTGACCTTGATACCAGAGAATCATATCAACAATAGGTATACCTAAATACCTGAGGTGTTTCCACAGTATCTATAAAAGTAAGGGAATAAAACAAGCCTAGAACCCCTATTTTTATCCCTCAACCAGGGTGCACTTCTAAGTGATAACAAGTTTTGGCACGCCGGGTGGGACATGTATTAGATTTACATCAATTTTTATAAAGTTACACTAGATTTAAAGAAAATAAAACAACACTTTTGAAAGGAAAAACTTTTAGATATTAATTGAAAATCAAAGTAAAATTATTTGGTGACTCTGTAAGGCTGATTTCAGATCATTTTTATAGCATGTTCCATGTCTAACATGACTAAAAGATCAATGGTAAGAGGTCTTCCTCATAATTTGGTTTCTTTACATTTAAATTCAGCAAGAATAAGGTGAGTTGGTAGTAGCTTACCCTATAAAAACCTAGTTTTGGCAACCCTCCTCCACTTTCTTCACCACGTATTAATTCTTTTGTTCAAATACCATTTATTCCAATGGCTCAACCACCACCTAGAAATTTTGTTACCTTCAATAATGATAGCCCTTTGATAATTCTTTTTATCATGATATAATTGTTGCTTCCTTAAAGGGTTTACCCTCATTTACTGGTGAAAATCATATTAACCCTACTGAGCATATTAAATACATTACAACCCTTTGTTTAGTTCATAATATTACTCATGAATATCTAGCTTTAAGACTATTAGCTACATCATTTAAAGGAAAAAGATTGACTTGTACTAAACATTAGAAGCAAGGACAATAAAGCAACTTGGGATGAATTGGTAAATTAGTTACTTAAGTAATTTGAAATCAATTCTTGCGATTTATCTCTCATAGAGAATCTTTCCACAATCAAGAGAGATCCTCATGAATTTATTGTTAGTTTTAATATAAGATTTGTTATAACTTGGGAGAGAATTCCAGCCAGTGTTAAGCCTCAATTTGATCATCAATTTTTATATTATCTCATAGCCTTAAATAGTGATATTTCAGCTATGATACAGTCTATGAGAGGAACTACACTTCCAGCAGCTTATGACATTACTATTAGAACTAAAAACAACCTTATTCACGATGGTAAATTTTCTCCTAGGCCATCTATGCCAAATATGGCAGATCTAACACCTCTTCCCTAGCCTATTACCATAATATAGCATGTTATTGCAACACCTTCAGATGAAGTACTCAAATCCTTGCAAACTATTGGGAATAAAGTGACATCAATTAAGAATCGAATGGCATAGCCTAATACACCTTAACAATAAAATAGGAAGCCATACTAGCAAAATCATAATTATAGGTAACCTTATTAGCCAAAGAAATTTTGTCCTAAAGATCCTAGTTCATTTAGCACCCTTTTACCATTCAATATAGCCTCAAAAGAGTGGTGTCCACCTTGCAATCAACCTAATTCAACTTTTTATTATCCAAATGATTTCTGAATTTGATCCTCATTGCACAACCCCAATTTGAAACATTCTACATGACTCAAATGGAGGGTGGGCATCAAGAAACTCAGAGTCGAAACCAAATGAATAGAACTTAGTCAGTTTTGGAGAAAAAGATTTTGTTGCAATTATAACTAGGTCTCAGAAAAAGGATCAAGATGAAGAACCACAAAAAGACCTATTTAACCTATCAGTAACTGACATTTCAGCAAGTGCAAGTCAAAAAACAACAAATAGTCATGTTTCAAGTCAAAACATAGTAACTAGTTCAGTTGCTAAAGAGTAGCTAAAATAATTACAACCTGATCCCAAAAGATTATTCATACCTCATATTTCAAAATATGTTGAAGGAGAGTAAGTTTTTCCTAAAGTTTGTTGTAAAACTGTATAAGTTGTTTCTAAAACTATTGTTTCTTTTAATGTTGTTGAGGTTATGAAAAAATAAAATATTAGTATTTCATTATGGGATGCTTTAAATCTTCTAGGAAAAAGGATTTACTTGCTCAAGAGCTTGCTAAGTTGCATATTTATTCAAAACCAATAGAGATAGAAGCTCATAAAGTTGATATGGTCCATGGTACAATTAATCAAGACTATGTGAAATAGGTAAAAAGGATGGTACCAAAGGTTCTAAATGCTCATGATATCAAAAATCCACCACCCTTTTATCTTTCTCTTATAATTTGAGATCATCTAGTTCATAACTACATGGTTGATAAAGTGGTACAAGTAGCACATCTATGCCTAAAGAAATTGCATAAAAATTAGGGTTGTGGTATGAACCAACATAAATGATTGTTTTGCAACTTGAAGGAATAAAAACCAACATAGTTGGTGTCATAAAAAAATTTGAGGTAACATTACGTGCTTGTCCCAATATTTCAATTTTACCAAATGTAACTTTTATAAATCTACCTCCATACTTTGCCTTCTATTTATCAAGAGATTTTACAGCAAAAATAGGAGGTTACCTTTCTTTGGATTGGTCATTTTTTTTCTTCACTATGAGGTATGGAACTAAAGTTACAATTAATATAGAGCCTTTGGCTAGATTTCATATTGAACCCCATGCTTTAAATGTTGCAGCAAATTATGCAAGCATAGATTAGACTGATTTTTCCATCACGACACATGTTTATGCATTATATGGTGTTTCTAACTTTTTTAAGGATGAAAATATCAAGAAGAACATGCTTATGATCCTTTTAAGGAAGTAAAAGAAGGTTTGTTTGGTATTTATCATTTGTATGAAGAAAATACACCTATCCCTTTGCTTTCCAAAATAGAAATTACAGCAGAAAGATTATGGAAGCTTCTTTTCTATGGAGCAAAGAACAAAAAGGACAAGGTTAAATTTTGGTGCTTACTTCCCCTTTAAATGAAAGGCATTTTTCATCTCTAAGATTGCAATTTTCATGTACTTGTAACTTAGCTGAATACAAAACACTAATTGATGGCCTACAATGGGCCAAAAAAGAGGAATCAATATGTTACAAGTTTATGGTGATTCTGAGTTAGTGATAAATCAAGTAAAAACTTTAATGTTTGTAATAACTCATTGCTGAAATATTAAAAACATAGAGTTTTTGATTTAAGGTATGATTTTGAAGCTATTAATGTTAAATGTGTCCTAAGAGTTGAAAACAAACATACGAGATAGAATTACACTAGTTGCAGCCATATTTAAAGTACTCAAACAAGCTCGGATAATGAAACAATACAAACCACATATAAATCTAATTATCGACTATCAGTTCTTGATAATGAAGAGAATTGGTAAGTCTTTGAAGATGATGAACACATGTAGATTTCTGCAGCAAGAAGCTGAATTTTTTACAGTTAATCAAGAAAAATTGCAGCACTTATATGGTGACCATATTGTTCAATTAAAGACAAATAAGTTACCTCAAGGGTTAGTCACATTAGAAGATATCTTCAGTTCAGATGATCAGCTCAAAAAAGAAAAAGGAAATATCTCAACTCATACAAATAATTACGAAGAGGTCTTAGTTGATGATGAAAAGAAATTATTCATTAGAAAGGTATGTTCCTTAGCTAAAAAATAGTCTTTTATCAGTTTATGCAAATAATTTAAAGATTTTTTTCTTGGAAATACCAATATTTGAGAGGATTTGATCCTAGTTTAGCTCAACATACCATAGAATTATAGCCAAATTCAAAACCAGTAAGGTAGAAACAAAGGCCTATTAATCCTAAGATTGAGCCATTAATGAGGAAAGAGTTATCCAAGTTAATTGAATCAGGTATTATCTTTCCAGTTAAGCATTCAAGTTGGGTAGCTAATCTTGTGCATGTTTGGAAAAAGAATGGTGAAATCCGGTTGTGTGTGGATTTTAGAGATCTTAACAAAGCTTCATTAAAATATCATTATCCACTACCCAATATGGACCATATTTTAAGGAAAATTTTAGGTTCAGATACAATCAAACTCTTGTGAGAAACAAAGGAAGATACAATCAAATTCTTGTGTGAAACAAAGGAAGATACAAGACAACCTTCACCATAAGGTGGGGGAATTATGCTTAAAGAAGAATGCCTTTTGGAATTTTTAATACTGGTTTGATGTTTCGGCGTGCAATGGATATGGATTTTAATAGCCTTCTAAATAAATGCATCTCGGCTGATTTAGATGATGTTATATGTATTTTCAAAGAATTATGATGATCATCTTGTGCATTTAAGGAAGACTTTTTATCTTTGAATGCATTTTGGAATATCATTAAATCCTAAAAAGTCCATCTTTTCAGTCCATGAAGGTAAAATACTTGTACATATTATTTCTAGGTAAGGTTTAGCTATTGATCCTTTCAGAAATGATGCAATATTGAAGCTATCCTTGCCTCATCATAAGAAGGCACTACAAAGTTTTCTTAGAAAAATAACCTTTGATAGAAGCTTTTTCCATATTTTACAACATTGGTTATGCCATTAACAAATATGTTAAAGAAATGCAATAATTTCTCTTGGACCAATGAAAGAATAAAATGATTTTAATCTATTAAATCAACTATTTCACAAGCTCCTACTTTGGAAAATCCCAATTTTGACAAGGATTTCACTATGTATGCACTTGCATAGGAGCTGAAACTATTTTAGACATATTAACTTAAGTTAATGATGACAATACAAAACATCTCATTTCTTTATTTGGACAATTTTACATGACTATGAGACAAGGTACACTTTTATTGAAAAACAATTACTTTTTATAGTTAGAGGACTAAAAAAATTCAAGTACATGCTTTCCAATAAAAAGATTCATGTTTTAGTCTCTCATCTAAGTGTTTAAATGTTCTTGTTGAACAAGGAATTAAATGAGAAGTGAGAAGGTTGGATTACAAAGGTTATGAATTACGATGTCAACATGCATGTTACAAACACAATATGAGGAAAAGGATTATGTGAACATCTGATTGCTGATATAGAAAATCAAGAATCTGCAGTAATCATTCTGATCATCACAACATGCCGTAGTTTTGTATCAACAACCTGAAATTTTATTACACCTGAAAATCAACAACCAAAACTCAATCCATAGGTTTCAGGATCAAGTTGGATGACATATTTGATCAATTAATTACAACATGGTACTTATCTGGAAGGTATCGATAAGAATAAATGAAGATATTTCATATTACAAGTTATACTTTATGTTTCATTAATGGGGTGATTTTCAAAATAGACATAAATGGAGCTTTGTTGCGTTGTATTGATTATGATAGAGTGCAATAATTATTATCTAAAATTCATGAAGGACATGGAGGAGGTCATTTCTCAAACATACTACAACTCTTAAGATCATGAAAGCTGGTTATTGTTGGCCCAACATAATCGAGAACTTTTTCGAATGGATTAAAAAATGTAATAAGTGTGCATTCTATGTTGGAAAAGAAATATTAGCTTCACCGCCCTATAGTGAATGTCGGTGGATCATCCTTTCATGCAGTTGGGTCTTGACTTCATTGGCATGATAAATCCACCTTCATCACAAGGACACAAGTGGATATTGAATGCCACAAATTATTTCACACATTGTATTGAAGCAGTAGTCTATAAAGAAGATAATGAGACTTCAATCTTATCATTTTATGAAGGCATAGTTTGTAGATTTAGTTTTCTAGTAAATATCATTTTAGGTAATGTTTTAGCTTTTCTTTGTGCAAAGGTAACATAATGGGCTATCAAACATGACATTTATTTGAGTAATTCATCTCATTATTACCCACAAGGTAAATGATTAGCGTAAATTACTAACAAAACCTATTTAAGATCATTAGAAGAAAACTCAAGGACAACCAAAGATCTTGGTATCTGATGTTGAATTCAACACTTTGGGATGATAGAGTGACTCCTAAAAGATCATTTACTATACAATATTGTTTATGGAAGTGAGACATGAGCCTATTTTATTCAAGATACCCACATCGATTAACTACCTCAAATGAAATTACTTGAGAATGAACCAATGCAAGTTTGTTGTGTAGAATTAATGGAGATACAATAGCTAAGAGATCAAGCTCACATAAACATAGATAACAATCAGAAATAAATCAAGAGAACCTTTAATAAAAAGCTAAGTTCAGAGTCTTCATTGAAGGAGACATTGTGTTGAAGTGGGATGTTAATTGTGCATAGCCAGGAACCACACGAAGTTTGATACAATAAAGAGTGGTTTTTATATGATTTCATCTTGCAAAGAGTACAATGCATTTCATCTTTCAAAGTTGAATTAAAATGAACTTTCCTTTCCCTGTGAATGGTATGTTTCTTAAACACTATTATTGAAAATATTATAGTGTCTGGTTAGAGTAGGATTTCCCTTTCAATAAGTGCACTTCATGCTCATTGCAACTTTTAATTTCAATAAGTGCATTTCATGCACATGATCTGGTTTACTATATCCTTTCCCATCTTTAGTTTATTTTTCAAAAGGTCAATTTTTTCAGAAAAGGGTAGATTTTGGTTATATGTTTTTGACTCCATGCCCAATGGAAAATAGCAAGACACTAGTCTTGAAGCTAGAAGAGACAACTTTCCCTACAAGATCACTAGAAATGTTGACATTTTTACACACTTGTAGAAAGGAAACTCAAAAATTTATTTTTGATGGAACGGATTGATGAAATGGACCTAACTAGTGGGAAGTCATATAGTTTTCATTATGTTTTTAGTTGCAGTAATTTATTAAAAACATGTAATTTGCAACTATGTGTGTTGTTACAGAATGTAACACCTCACATATGTTACCATTCCATGCTCGTATTCAGTAAGGAAACACATAATCCCCAAAGGACTAATGCATTTCCTTGATGAATGCATGAATCACAAGATATGTGACATTTTACATCCCATAGAAAAAATAGAGTTGGTGATTGTAGGTTGTAGATGTTCATTATTAAGTTACATGTTTTTTTAATTTGATCATTTCCTATGATTAAGTGTTATTAAGTATCTTATTGAGTTGTTTAATTAATTTTACAACCATTACATATCATAAGAGATGAAAGTACAAGGAATTACACAACTCAATTACAAAAAAATCATTTATTCATGAGGAAATTCAATATTTCCCATAGAATTCGTGGGATGTAACTTATAACTAGTGAAATAAGAGATACATGTGTATAAATCTAAAAGAAAAAGAATATAGAAGAAACCCATCATTTCCTTTGGGTTTTCTCCTATTCGTCATTGCTCTAATTCCAACTTCATCTTTATCTTCTGCATCATCCATTGCATCATGGTACCTGATGAAATAAAAAGGAAAAAAACATCGATTCATCGAGCTCGGGGTTTGATATGTATTCATGTGATGTCTAGCTTCAACCAAATGGATGTCCTAAGATCAATATGCATAAGGTACATCAATGTAACAGATACAAAAATGAATAGTAATATCTTGCAGACACACATGTGATTCTCACAATCATGAAAACAAAAGAGAAAAGGAAGAAAAGAGAGAAAATATTCACTATGGAACACAAGAGAGGATAAATCCTTTTGTTTTCTAACTATTTTGTTTAAGTGTGCAGGTATAGGTTGCAATAAAAAAATCAATTCATGACTAAAATTATGTACTAAAAATGCAGATTGCACTCTTTTTATAAACAAAATGATCAAGGTGCAAAGTTGAAAGAAGATACATTTTGTTGAATAAATTGAGATAATAAAGAGTACAAAATACATGAGCTAAATCACAGTAGTACTACACCTGAATAAAAGAAATCTAGCTACATAAAAGAAATATGAATCAAAGCCACAATGTAAATATCCTACAGATGAGAAGGTTTTTGATCAAGAAGGAATTGTTTCAGACCATTGGAGAAGTAAATTTTATAGTCAAGAACTAAAGATTTTAGTGCCCATAATAGAAGAACAAACTTTAAAACTTACAAATGTCAAAGCACATATCCAATTTTAAAAGGATGAAGAAAAACAACAAAGGAATAACTTTCAGAGTGAATTGAGACACTGCAGTTACAAGTGCAGTTTCAAATAAGACTTCAACATCAATAGTTTCACTTGTTAATAATGGACTATGAAAACATAGTAAGATTGAATAGATTGTTTCATGTTCAAAACACATCTATAACAATCTAAAGCATAGATCAAAGAAATAAAAAGTATGCTACTTATTGCAAGAAGAAAAATTCATAGAAAAGTGTTAAAAATTATACTATAGTACCATGAAACAGAACATAGATTACAACTTCCTTGTAAGAAGTTATTTTAGGTACTCATGAGTTCAAAATTCAAAATGGCACAAAGCTCAAAAAAGAACAAGAAAGTAACAAATGTACAAGCTATCCAAGTTCCTTTTACAAAGGTCTTTTCAATGTTTTCAACAACCTTCTTGAGGGAATATTGAAACATGATGCCGATTATAACTTTAAAATAAGTAGTTGCAGTAAGAATTCCTATCTACAATATTAATGAAGTAATAATCAAGATTTCATATGAAGAGGACAAGATACTTTTGAAACTTCAAATTATTCGGTCTGCAACTATCAAAAATAATATTCTCAAGAAATAAAAATGTTTTTGGATTAAGGTATAGGTTTCGGTGAAAAATATTTTTTCATAGTTACATTTTTGAGTGCAAGTTAAGTAAAAGTGCGAGAGATTTCCATTTTTATGCTCTAACGAAATAAATTACATTATGAGGTTATTGGAAGATTAAAAGAAAAATGCATAAGAAAGGATAGAATATACAAAGATTAAAGATATCTTAAGACTCAATGTTGAAAGATATTTTAGTATTGATGCAATAGTTTCGTATTATACGGTGAAGATGGGATTCCAATAGAAGAACATAATTCTCATCTTTTAAAGCAATAAGGAAAGATGCAAATACTTACAATTTCCAACACGGTTAAAGATCAATAAAATATCAATTAGTTTGAAGAATTCCAGGTCATCAATTGACAACATAGCAGTTTCATAGCCTAAGCCCTCAAAATTATCACCAGTTACGCAAAGAGCTGCTACACGATTAGATTCGGAAAATGACTCGATAATGAAGAAAACCACATCTATAAAAGCTTATAATGCAAGATATAGAACTATCATGTTCCAATTATAGATATTTCATGAAAATATCTATAATTTTAGGAAAATGAGATGTTATATTTTCAAATTATATAGGCATGCAAGCATAAATTATAAAAACTTCATAGAGAATGACACAAAACTCCAAAGGTTGGAATCATTCAAAACTATAAAAAAGTGTATGAACATCCTAGAGCCGTAGTAAATAAATAAATCAAAGGAAAGATCTCCATTAAGAGCTTGGTTCATAATACAATTCATAGAGCAATGGAAGTAAAATTTAAACTATGTCCCCTGGGTAATAGCTTAGAATCTAGAAAAATACAAGCTCACTAAAAAGGCATTCAAAAATAAATGATTGATTCAGTTTTAACGAATGTATCCTGGAGTGAATTGATAATAACTATAGATTTATTCTACATTCAAATTAAATTTTGAATCTATTAAAAAAGTGGAGCAAGATATCTCAAAATGAAGAACAAAACAATGGCGGTGAGCACCGAACTAGTCGAACTCCCTCATGATCGTAAATGTACAAGATTACAAACAAAGGGAGTGTAGACGACACATTGAAACCAAGACAAAATAGAGTAAATGCAATTAGTCATTTAGAGCATCAAAATGTAACACCCAGATTCAGAGATATAACAAACTAACATGTCCGATAAAGAAGATACAAAGCTTTCATTATGTTCATGTAAAACCCCACAAGATTCGAGCAAGAACATCAATATAAAACCAAATCAAACTCATTAAGAAATAATAGATTCTAGTATAAGAGGTTTACATTAAAATATGAGGTTACGAGAACTCCTTGAAGTTCTTCACCAAGCCACCAATTAAAATAGAATCCATAAAAATGGACAAATATGGGTATTGACATATATGAATAGACAATTTAGGAAAAACACTTTCATTCCTTCATGGTCATAATGGATTTCTCAAAAATTTACATAAGAGCTAAAAAAGATGGAAGATACTCACCATTTCTAGTTGAATAGTCAAAACCCTTAGCAAAAAATGAAAGAGGTAAAAATGACTCCCATTAAAGGATTTATAAGCTTGTAGTTAAAGTTTCCGTGCACATAAATAAAGAGAAATATGAAAAAAAAAATGTGTGAGTACAAAAAAAAATAAAATGTTATAAATAATGATTTCCGAAGTTTGAAAAATGGGTTCAAAGAAAAATCTTACCTCCACAATAAAATCACGCCTAAATGACCACATCAAAGGAAAAAAAATATGGCCATGGAACATTCTACAACGAGCTCGAGGAGTCCAACAATGGTAGAAATGTTGAATATTCACACTTGCATAGTCTCATACACTCTGAAAATACAAGAACCAAGCTAGAAGATCAAATTAATGGCAATATGGAGAAAAATTTTGTGGCTTAGCCACTTGGGAGACCAAACAAAATTATAAAATGATTAGCTCGATGAGGTTTTTACTTATCCTAACTCATTCTAAGTAAGCAATAAATGGTTCAAAGTTAAATACAGGATCAAATGGTGCACAATGCAAACCACATTCCAACCACCCATTTAGAGTTAATAATAGATCAACGTTTTAGATGATGCAGGTACCACGATCAATGGTCCACATCGATTCATCAATTTCAATGCAACCCAACCCATTAAAGGTTTAAATCAATGCTCCAGATTAAAATATACAAGATCTAGTGGTGCAAAAACCAAATCATAGTTTCTAGTAAATCAACGATAGAAATCAAGATGTACAAGATCAAATGGTGGATATCAAAAGCCGCTAACTTAACTTAACCACAGTTCAAAATGTACCAAAGTCGAAGACAAGTGGAGGAACCACTAACTAGGGTAAGATCAACTTCAGTCAATGCCCTTGAAAATAAAAATAATGGGGTGAGTCATCATAGAAGGGGGCCATATGGGGGTTCACTTAGTAAACTTATGGTATAACATGTTTGTTTGAAGGGTATTAAATAATACCTTTAATTCTAATTTTTACCTCTAATTATTCAATTGGTAATACCCCCTCCCATTATATTACTAGAATGAACATACCCCTTATTTTTTCAAAGTAGCTTACTTACCCATTTTTTCATCACAATTTTATTTACCCCTTTTATTTCAATCCTAATATATTAAACAAAAAAAATATATCCTATTTCTCACTCAATTTTTTTAATATGCATTTTCTATCGAAATATAGTTTGAAGCCATTTAAGACCTATTAACAATTACCTTATAAATGTTAATATTTTATCATTTATCAATGGTTATTTAAATAATTAACATGGTGAAATTATATCACTTATGTTGAAAAGTGTACCGAATCCTAGTTTTCTACCATCTTATTATTCCTTGGTTAAGAATCTCTTAATGGAGATTTCTTTATTAAAAAAGATATTATAATTTAACTTGACCACACTCCTTAAATTACAATTTTAAGGTATTTAGTTTTAAAAACTATGGTTCAAATGTTTTCATGTCGATTAAAATAAAACCTCCCTTTCCTTTGGCCCACCTCTCTAACCTACCACCAATACCCGATTTAAAATATTAATAAATTAAACCATTTCACCCCCTAATGTCTACTGGTGTATTGAATTTACTTTTATTAATTTTAATTACCTCAATATGAACTCATGTGCTAGGATATTGCCTAGCTAATGAACCCCCTGTGAAGGTGCCAACCCCAAATAGTTTAAATATGCTTACATTGACCTTACTAAGGTCTAAGTCATGATGCCCTGCAGAATATGCAAAAGGGATGTCGACCAAATCAAATGAAGGGGGAAAAATATGATACATACCATGTAATAATCAAAGGAGACTGAAAGACTTTTAAAACCATAGTCTATGCCACTTTGATTATTCAAGAGGTGCCCAATTATGACTAACAAAGGTCTATACTATGATACAAAGGAAGACAATGATATATATCCTAAGGTCAAGAATTTTCTTACCTTAAAAATTACAAAAGCAACTTAATTTTTCCAAATACCTCATACCAAGGAAAGTACAGGTGGCATTAGAAAGAATGATGTCATTATTGTGCACATGCCAAAAGGTGGTGCCCATAGTGGCTAAAGTATTGAGAGAATTATTTTGCTAAGTATTGAAAAGAAAGGCATTATTACTTGCATAGGAGTTATTTTACATGACCATCACAAGAAGACAAAATAGTGAGAAAGACAAATTTATCATTGCAAGTAGATATAAAAAAAAGGTGTCACATCATGCAGAAGAAGACAAAGATCATGCACTTCCAAAAGAAGACTTGCACATCAAGAAAAGGTTATTATTAGCCAAAATATTCACCCATATTTATTGTAATAGAAATAGAGCAATCAACTACACTTTGACTAAGTGTATTTTTGGAACTAAGGCTATTTTTTCCTCATTGTAAAAGCATGGTTATTTTATTCCTTTATTTATTCATGATAAAGGATAAAATTAGCATGCATGGGTGAGTTCAGACTACATCCTATTTTTGGGAGGGTTGGGTTAATATTTTTGCCATCTATTTTTGCATTGGAAAACAAAAAGGAGGATTTTTTGGATGTAGGAGTGCTAAAGAATTTTTTTTTCAGTTTTTTCCTTGAAAGAGAACCAATTATTCTCTTTCCAATTATTTGCAGTGGTGTCTATCTTTCGATTAGTTCTTGTGAATTTTAATTCCCTGATTTAATTATCTTACCTTACTGAAAATTTGGTGTTTTCTACACAATTTTTGTGTGCATGTCAACTATTGTGTTATGATTTATTCCCTCAACACACAAGTGTTTGCCTTAGGATCAAGCTAAAAAAACCCATTGATTTTTGCATGTTTAATTTGTTTTAACTTTTATTTTTCATGTCTTCAGTCAAATCCCTCACTAAATTTGGTGTATCATCCTACTTTAATTTTACTTACAACCATCTTTTTACCCTTAAAAATACAAAAACTACAATAAATTAGTTTAGAATAGATCAATAAGTAGCGGGATTTGATACAAGAGAATCACCTCATCAATAGGTATACCCATATATATGAGATGTTTCCATTGTATCTATAAAAGTTAGGAATAAAGAAAGCTTTGAATCCCTGCTATTATCTCTCAATCAGGGTGAACTTCTAAGAGATAATAGTTCTCGTCATATGCATGATTGGTCAAGAATACATTGTGATTTTTCATGGTTTGGTCAAGTGGGTGAAGGCATCCTTCATTTTATACAGTGGTCTATTGATCAAGTGCTTCTCACTTCTTCTCTTACTATACCAAACATGGGCTACAATTATTGATCATTCAAAAGGAGGATTCTCACGATGCAAAATAGCTCAAGGATCTAGAGTTCATAATTTCATTGAAGCATTTCAATGGTTCATCACAGGATTGGATCATATTCACAATTAGATCTTCCTCATCCTTCTTCATTTGATCTTGGAGATTCTCACCTCTCTCTTTCTTTTCTATTTCTCTCTCTAAAATTCTTTATCTTCATTGAGAATATATTTTTTTTAAAGTGACTTAAGTCATTTAAAGCTCTATTTCTTTATTGAGGATTGAACTTTAAGTGGAAAGGTCACATTGGAATGTGAAGAATCACTAAAGTTAACTATAAATTATATGGCTTTTCTATTACAACAGGGGTTATATTTTCTTGCAAAGGGGTTATAATATCAAGTAAATTGTTTGTGACTATAGATATCAATCTAATTGTGCCTAATATCAACATATAACACATACTTTTGATGAAATGTGTTTCATCTCTTACTTCACTTAGGTTGACCACCCTACAAACTATGTTTCAAAGGCATCATTACATTGGTCTGTTTACTAGTATCACTTTATTTATTTTCAATCATTATTTAATGTTTGATTTCCACATTGTCAAGGTCATATCTTCCTTTACTATTGACAATGCGGAAGGGTCATAGATATTTCTTTTTTATCTAAGGTTGGAAGCTTCGACAATATTATGCACACCAATTAGGATAATTCTGAACTTGATTTTCATTTTAGTCTCAACTCTTTTAAATTTTGTTGCATTACTATATTTCTATGGATCTCAGAATTGGTTTTCAAGAATAAGGATGGTTTCTCCATTTGATAATTATGGATAGTGAAATGTATGTATATGTTATTTATGTTGAGAATATTGTAGATAAATAATTATACTAAGACAATTTTCATTGAATTCTTGTGGAAATTTATCCAAAAGGACTTTACACAAGCAAAGACGAAAGTTGTAGCCCATTTGGCATGAAGGTAAATTGTGAGATTTAGGTAGTCAATAGGCTTCTTCCAATAGAAGTGAAGTATGTCTATAGTGTTGCACATGTGTGCATAACATATATAGGTTTTAAAGATGAGACTCTTGTGAATAAAAATTTGAGATCATAGTAGAAAAGAGAGTGCAAGTTCATTTGCATGATGTATCCATTTGATGACAGGAGATAAAGAGTGGACATAAAAATAAGCATATACTTTATAAAAAGAAGAAGAGAAAAATTAGTGGGTGGATTTGAGTTTATTATCAGCCCAATCATGTTTTGTAGAGGTTTATATGTTACAACTAAAGTGTGTCTTTTGGTTGATATGAATATAGAGAATAAATATCTACAAGTGAAGAAAATGATGATTTCGATGAAGTAATATTGAATGGAAAAGAGGAGAGTATGGTTTTTGTGGATATATGCAATTTAAAAATGATAAGGTTGAGTCATTGTTTCTACAATCATTAGATCTTAACATGAAAAAAATACAAATGTTGACTTGTTGCAACAACATTCGAAATGGATACAAATGATATTTGTCAAGACATATGAAGGTGGAAATAACACACAAAGAAAATATTCCAAAGAGAATTTATGATGTTGTATGACATAGAAATGAGAGAAAAAGGAGAAGGGGAGATGAAGACTATCTTGGAGATAACATTAGAGACAATACCTATGAGAATGGAAAATTCTCAAACTAATATTTATGTTGATCTTATTGCAGTAGTTGAGGATTTCGGGTGAGTGATAGATGTCATGCAAAGACAATTTGTTGTGGCATTAGAAAAGATATTTTGGGGTTGGTTGATTTTCAAAATTATTTTCTCATTAACTTAGTTGTAGGTGTAAATAAAAGTATAGAGGAAGAGGATAATGCTAAGAAGATCTCATTTGAATGAGCCTTTAGAGTATGAGAATGTGGTTTGTTTTTGTGTATGATTAACAATGTATATGATCTTTTATTCAACAAGAAATAAATAGTAGAAGTCGTGAAGGAAAGGTGGTCACATATACAACATGTTTTGCATGATTTTATTTGAGGAAGAGGTGTTTTATTAAAATCCCAAAATGCTTCAGAAAATGGTGTTGAATACACTTGGATGTGGTGTGTGAATAGTGGACGGTCAAATCCCACAAGAAAGAGCAAGAAAAAAGAGAGAAAAATTAATAAGGTGGATGGTTATTGCCACAAAAAATGGAAAGGAGAGGAGAAGCACATCAAAGGTTAGAGGATGAGGATGAATTGTGTTACAATAGGTGTTTTGAAAACCAAGAGGAAACAAGATGTCAAATTTTAGAGTTACTTAAAAAGTTGGAAGGGGACATTTTGGGCAAGTTCATTGGCCAAGAGAATGGTACGTTTGTTCTTCATAGCTTCATTATGTAGAGAAAATGGTTTATTAAATGTTGGGTGTATTATGCATAAGCTTCTAAGTGTTCAAGAAATATTATAATATCTAAAACAAAGAAGAATAGAAATGTGAAAAGTTGGATTTATTTTCTCTTGTTGTAATTTTTTTGAACGGTTTCATACATATATTATGGGCTGGAAGTACTAAATACATCTCAACACAAGAAATTAATGCATTTTTTTTTCTAAAACCACATGGTGTAGCTAAATTTGATTCAAAAAATAAGGCTTGGTTGGGAGTTAAAAATGCTTAAAATTAATAAAAAAATGTTATGAGAACACAAAAAAATATATTTGTAAATGGTTTTTAAAAGTTATCATGAAGCAAGAGCTTTGGGATGTTCAATGAGCAAAAAATATTCAGAAAATAACTTGGTACAACTATTGTCATGTAGAATTTCTACCATGAAAAATTCAAAAAATTGTCATGATAACCTATACCTCATTTGAAAATCCCTCTCCTGGTTAATGTAAACATGTCATCCGGCTAGTTTTGTTAACTTTTTATCCTCAAAATAGCAACGTGGAATGTGATAATGTTATTTTCAAGTGTGTCTCATATGCATGGAATTTATTGATGGATTCATTCAAAACCATTCAATAAGAATTGCTCCTAGATGCCGAAAAATACCTATTTTGAGGCTTTTTACGCCGGTAGTGTAGTGCCCACTTCCCTTCGATACATTTTTCTATTGATTATGATATCATCGATTATACTTATGGAAATTACTATAGCTTTTGAGTTTGTATGATGTCATACATTAGAGATCATGGAATTTGGTTGATTTGATTCATATATGATGCATGTGGATTATTAGAGACATTTTATATTGATATTGATATAATGCTTGTTATGTTTATATATATATATATATATATATATATATATATATATATATATCTATGTGTGTGTGTGTGTGTGTGTGTTTTTCCTACATGTGATATGTTTTCATATTGAGTAAACCTAGAAAATTAAACTAATTTTACGATCATATGGTCATTGAGGAAATTGTAAATGATGTCATCTCTTGCTTGATGATGTTTGAATTTATATATATATGACCTTCGATATTATTGTATAATTATTTATGATGATTTGATGTGGTATAAGGCCGAAGGAGGTATTTGTGTTTTGCAGGGTAAACATGTCACAACAAACATCAGGAAATTGGAGACCAACCACATTGGAATCCTAAATGAATTCAATAAGGGTCACCATGGCAATGTGTATTTGTTATGTGTGTGTTTGAATTGATTTTAGGGGTCCCCATGGGGGAAATCACCTTGGAATGTTACCAAGGGGTTATGTGTATTCTTTTATTTAGTTCCTTTGTTTAAATTTAGTATGTGAAATTTAGTGATGTATTTTCCCCTTTATTATTTATTTGTGTCTAGATTAGTGAATAATAATGTTGTTAAATAAATTAAAATGGGTCAAAACAATGCATTTATTAGAGCTGATGGATCTTTGATTGTGTTGCAAGTAATGTGTAATTAATTTTGAGTGTGAAACACTCCACCTTCCTTTTGAAATTGAGATTTGTCCTTAGGGGCTGATTTTTAGGCTTGTGGGACAATTTAAACTTGTCCCACACCTCTTAAATTGATACACCAACCCTACCTATGAGTTGGGGAGTCAAAACTAGGCCTTATTATGTATTTTGGGAAGGAAAGTTGTAAGTCTTTTTTCTCACCTTCTTGCATGAAATTGATTTCGGTCCTTGGGGTGTGGACATGGATTGTGTGTGTGTGTAAGTAAAATTTCATTCATTCACCTACATTTTTAATTGTGCTTTGGAGTTTGAAGTTGACTTGGAGTGGAGGTAGAGTGATGCCACCTCATCCTCCTCCCTCCCTTTTCTATTTATTTGAATTCTTTTGTTGTTTTGGGGGTTACCTGAGGGGTTACTTCATTTGGTGACTTAATTTTAGGTTACTTATTTTTGTTTTGAGCTCTGGTAATTTTGAAGAGAGTTAGAGATTTTTTGAATGCTTGTGGATTTTTGGAGCTTTTGGACTATTTGGATTAGAAAAATCTTGTAGTTGAACCTTTGTAGAAAACTCTACCATGGAGAGGTAGGAGCTTGGCTCTTTATAATGTTCTCCTTTTATTTATACATATGTGAATGCTTGAATATTGCGGTATGTTGTTGCCTAGGTATGGTGTAGGAGAAGAGTATGGGGATCTCTTGTGGGGAGGCATAAGAGTTTTGGGGAGGTATAAGTTTTATTGTGGAGGAGTTTGGCATTGGGATCCACCTTGTAAAATAAATAGCTTGCATTTCTTTACTCTTTATGCGGTGTCATAAGAGTGTGGGGAGCCATAAGAGAATGGGAGGTATAAGGGTACTTGGGAAGGGATAAGGGCAAGTAGTGGTTTTGAAATGATGTGTGTGTGTGTGTGTGTGTGTGTGTGTGTGTGTGTGGGTTTATTTTAAGGTGGACACCCATTTCTCCATTGGGAGGCATAATCAACTTCTCCCATAAGTCTTGCTCCTTTGGCTTGTGCATGATGAAGCATGAGTATTGGTTGTTATTCTTCCTGTGGTTGTAAATTGCGTATGTATTTAGACTGTGTTCTATTTTTGCAAATTGTTATTGTGTTGTGGAAGCCACTTTGTTGCCATGAGTTGAAATGTATTTCTTCATTGGAATTCTTGGTTGGGTGGAGAGGGTTACCTCTCCTCCTTTTTTTTGTTGTGATCAAAACATATAGGGTGGATCTTCTCATTGTTGTTCTGGAGTTGAGGATGAAGATAAATTTTGTAGTTTCTCCTTGGGTTCCTTATTGTGAAATTTCCCACTTTAAGTGGATGGCATTGTAACATTATTTGTGGTAGAAATTCACTCTGCTTTTGGAAATGGAACCTACATTTGAATGTGAGAGATGTATATTCTTTAAGTTGTATTTGATGAATGAAAAAAAAGTTGTAAAATAATTATTGGAGTTCAATAAAAGTTGTTTTAATTACCACAAATGGTATGGTTTTCATTTGAAATCTGTGTTTGAAATATATTGTAAAAGCTTTGTTTGAAACAAAATAAGAAAAAGGAATACGTATCAAGAAATATTACATTCTTTGTTTCATTTGAAATACATGTTTTGAAAGTAGAACTATATTTTGAGTTTTCATGCATGGATTGAAGTAAAGTTAAGCATTGTAAAATTGGAATGGATTGAACTTAAATATCTAAAGTATGATAACAAAAATTAGATCAATTTGGGCTTAAGTATGTTTTTCCATTTGGATTCTTTGTAAAGCCTGCAAATAAATATTAGAAAATATAAAGAGTACTCTACAACTTGAAAGACAAAACGAAACCTTGGAATGAACTAAGGATGAATTAAGCACATCATAGAACAATTACATTGCCCTAGTAATTTATTCAGAACTCTAGTACTTAGGAAAGAGGCATAATAATGCCATTTCACATAAAAGAAAAGAAATTCCTATTGAAATATCAACAAAAATTAATTAATCCTTGCAATCCATTAGAAATATTTCGATTACGTTTCTACATGCCTATTTTAGGTGTCAAGGAGAAATAATAGCGAATTAGAATAATTTTGGTAGTTACAAAAGTTATGTTCATAATTTTATGGTAGGAAATACGTTTTCTTAAAATTCACCCATCTAAGTTTGATGAAAATGAATTCTGAAGTTTCACATGCAAAGTGGTGTTCCAACCCTTCCCAAAAAGTCCTCATTTTCCCAAATCTAAGCTTCCAATCGAAAGTTATGTCCTTCTCAAGTTGTTTTTACTTTGGTTGGTTTAAATAAAATAACTACCTTAAAAAAAAAAGAGGATATTTTTGCAAATCGATGTGTGGGCTTGAAAATTACTTAGTGTACTTTTTTAAAGAATGCAAAATTCACAAGTTCCTCTCGGCCATGCAACCCTGCATCCTTTCCTTTTGAAAAAATATATATACTTTCGCGAGTTCGCGGGCCCACACCTTCAAAATATACCTTTTTGAAAAAGAGCAAAAAAATCTTAAGTCTCCCCACCGGCCCACCTTTGGGAAAAATTTCCTCCCAAGTCTGTGACCAGTAACTTAAAAAATATGAAGAGTTAGGAGGACTTCTTTATATCATGGAAAGGGAAGAAATTTCTGTCTAATGGAAATGTTTTTTCTGGAAACATTAAGTGTGTTAAATATGTTAAAAATTAGGTTGAAAGGAAAAGATGAATCTAAGAGTGGGTAAGGGAAATTACCCCTTTTTAACCTACATGAGTAACTCTAGAGCATGGGTTGACCTTTTGAAGGGTCACGCTAGGGGATAAGAGAATTCTTTTTTTTTTTTATTCCATGTAAATAATACCTTGGTTATTTTTTTAGACCTAGTAAAATTAAATACCTTGGACATTTAATTGTTTTCGCCCCTTTAACCCTCTAAAATTAATTATAGAACATTTAAATATAGTGTTAATTTAATTATTTATTAAATAACCTCCTAAGAAAAATTTAACTATATTGGATTAATTACACTCATTAATTTTGTGATGTGGATTTAATATTTTTATAATAGGAAAATTTTATTTATTAATTATAATTGACTTTGAATCTTTGTTGTGACAACTGTTGCTTAAAGCCTGGTAGTGGTCACGCTTTTCAAAGGAAAGAAAAAAATTATTCCATAATTTTTCTATCTAAACCTAGGTTGTTCTTGGGTCTCGAGTGGTTATTTTAGAGGGTGTTACAACTTTGTATTAGAGCCGTGGGTTCAAAGCTTGGACCCTTGGCACACGAAAAAAATTTGAGAAATGAATATTAAACCTAACGAGACTTTTAAACCTAGAAAACAACCTTGTTTCAAAATTGCATATTTTAGTAAACATGAAAAACTAAATAAAACCTAGAATAGTGAACTAACTCTACCATAGAGAGGAGGCACAAACAAGATGAGGGATCCTTTCACATAGATCTAGACTTACCACCTCTAGATCATATTGTAATAATCATCCTAACTTAGATTTTACAAATGCTTCAGGATGTTATGTTGCTTTATGTAGAGGGTCCTGTAGGAGGACGGTTAGTTAGACATGATAGGGAGACATCCGTTGAGGCTCATGTATCTCCTCGACACAACAAGGATAATAGAGGAGAGAACTCCCATGTGGAGTTAAGTAGAGCAGAGTCACCATAGAGGGAATAAGAAGACCAAATTTCTGGACATAGGGATAGGTCTTGGAGCCCTAGGCTTAGAGATGAGCATGCAGAGAGGCCTAGGGGTTGTCGGACTACATTTTCTAACCATATTAGGGAGATCTCGAAGGTATAAACATCCCACTATTCTAGGGATATACGTGTATTTTAGGCAGAGGCCTGGTTAGTGAGCTTGAGAGGGTGCTTCAAGTTCTACTGTTAGTACTAACAACACGAAACCTCGTGTTGTGATCCATCTTCTGAAGGATGAAACAGTGTCTTATGGAGGACTGAGGAGTAGAAGATCCATGTTGATTGAGAGATGGTTACCTAGGAGCTCTTTGAGAAGTGGTTTAGGACCAGGTACTTATCTCATAGGTTCATTCACCATGGGATAGATGAGTTTCACAACCTCCGATAGGCATCTTTGACAGTAGTTGAGTATGAGATTTGATTTCTAGATCAACTCGAGTATGTTGACTACATGAAAGATGAACATGTATGGATTCATAGGTTCATCCAGGGCCTAACCGTAGATGTGGGTGGTATGGTGTGTATCCATTGTCTATAGACATTAGCTGAGGCCATTGAGAAGGCCTGCATAACAGAGGAGGCTTGGGGAAAGACATAGCAGGCCGAGACAGAGACGGAGTTGCATCCAATAGATGCAAGATAGTAGATCAAGGGGGTCGACTCTTCATACTCATGGTGGATAGGGTTCATCATAGTCATCTTTTAGACCACGTAATCATAGCAACAGTCTCGTCCATCGTACAGACCTCCATAAAGATTTGATGCACCGAGGGTTCGGAGTATGGGGCCTCCTCCTAGGGGTCCCATTAGGACATAAGGTGCACCGAGATCTCATTCAGTAGGAGCTCATCAAGAGAGACCTCAACAGCCCATAGCTAGATCATCAATATCCAAGATAGACATCTAGAGTATTGGATGGACTCGTTACTCCTGGGAGAGGATCGGGAGGTTGTTGTGGTTGTGGTGTTGCTATAAATTTTTGGAGAGACTACCCACAGAACCCTAGTAACAATGGCAAGGTGTAGATCTCAAAGTTTACTATTGGTGACATGGGGCATGGCCATCAAATATATGTAGCAATTGAGAAATTCCAAGATGAGCACTAGAGTACTATGATTGAGACAACATGTAGCATTGGTGGTGTTCCTACCTCCATTCTATTTGATTTTGGTTCTTCTAATTATTTTATTGCACCATCTTTGGTAGAGAGATACAGGATGGTGGTAGTTAGGAAGGGTCTTAGTTGGGATTTCGAGATGGATTCTAGAGCCAAGATCTCAGTAGACTCCTTAGTTAAGGAGTGTGTAGTGGATTTGGGACCCTTCACCACTACCTTGGATCTTCGTATCCTTCCGTTGGGTTTGTATGGAGTCATCTTTGGTATGGACTAGTTGTCCGCACACATAGCTAGATTAGATTGTTACCATAAGATTATATCATATAAAAATTATCTATGAGTTGAGTCGTGATAGTAGGGGTTAGGATACCCATTTCCATTTGCACCATCTCCACCATGTAGCTTAAGAGGTGTATACGAAGGGGTTATCAAATGTATGTTGTCACAGCTTAGTGAGAGATCAAAGGATGAGCCTAGTAGACCATCACTTGATGACCATCCCATCTTGAGAGATTTTTCGATGTATTTCCAAGGAGCTACCGGGGTAACCACCTCCACGTGAGATATATTTTCACATAGATCTAGTCTCGGGAGTAGAGCCTATCTCACGAGCACCTTATCGGATGACCACCCCTGAGCTTTGTGATCTCAAGTTGTAGCTAGAGGGCCTTTTGGAGAAAGGCCTAATCTATCCTAGTATATCCCATTGGGGTGCACTAGTGATATTTGTAAAGAAAAAGGATGGATCTTTGTAGTTGTGTAATAATTACGCAAAAGAACAAAGTAATGATCAAGAATCATTACCCCCTTCTGTACATTTATGATTTGTTTGATCGAATGAAGGGAGCCATAGTTTTCTCCAAGATAGACCTTAAATCATGTTATCATCAGTTGAGGATTATGGAGGTAAACATTCATAAGACTGCCTTCCGTACAAGATATGGCTAGTACAAGTTCACAAAGTGGTGCCTTTTGGTTTAATGAATTCCACTACATTGTTTATGAGCTTGATGAATGGGGTGTTCATGACATTCTTGGATCACTTCATACTCATCTTCCTTGATGACATTTTGATTTACTCACATACTTGTGAGGAGCATGAGGGGAACCTTCGCTAGGTCCTTCAGTGTCTTCGTGAGTAGCAACTTTACGAGATCCTAAAGAAGTGTGCGTTCTTTTAGACAAAGGTGCAGTATTTGGGCCACATCATTTATGGGGAAGGTATCACAGTCAATCCTTCAAAGATTCAAGCTATTAAGGATTGCCAACACCAACTAGTGTGACAAAGGTGTGTAACTTTATAGGTATAGCAGGTTATTACAAGGGCTTTGTTTAGGAATTCTCTTAGGTTGCACACCCCATCAGTTCCCTTCAGTGGAAAGGGAAGAATTTTTTTTGGTTAGACAGATCTGAGAAGGTCTTCAAGACAGTGAAGGAATGTTTCACGATAGTATTTGTTCTTGCAGCACTAGATCCATAGGGTGTGTTTTTCATATACACGGATGCTTCTTTGGTAGGAGTTGGAGGTGTGTTGATGCAGGAGGGTAGAGTATTTTCTTTTGAGTCTCGTAAAATCAAAGATTATGAGCTCAATTATCGAACTCATGATCTTGAGCTTACGATAGTTGTGCACACCTTGGTTCTATGGATACATTTCCTTCTTGGCTGAAGATTCACACTCAAGAGTGATCACTTAAGTCTTCACGCATCCCAATCTCAATGCTCGTCAGTGTCATTGGATGGAGTTTATTTGTTAGTATGATATGGAGATACAACATATGAAGGGGAGGGAGAATTTGGTTGCAGACGCTCTTAGCAGATGGATACATGTCATTATGGATACCTTTGTGAGCATATATTTACTGAGATCAGGATCCTACAAAGAACTTCCTCTAGATAGTTTCTATATTGTAGCTAGAGCAGAGATCGAGTCTCGAGACCCCATAAGGGGAAGTTTGATGGGTTTTCATTAGATTAAAATGGACTTCTCAGAACACAAACCATATTTATGTTCCCAGATATGGAGGCTTGAGGCGGGACATCTTGATAGAGGTACATCGTGCACCCTATTTAGCCCATCCTGGGGTGAAGAAGATGCACACAACCTTGAGACAATGGTGTCATTGGAGGGGATTTTGTAGAGATATGGCTCTATTTGTGTCACACTTGTTTAGAGTGTTAGAAAGTGAAGGCCAAGCATCAACATCCAACTAGCCCTCTCTTTCCGCATGCTATATCTTGGAATGGAAATCGACACCATTCCATGGAATTTATTGTTGGGCTATCGATGTCGAGATACCACCACGACGCCATCATGGTCACGATGGATAAATTGATGAAAATGGCTCATTTTTCTTTGATGAAGACCACCCACATAGCTAGTGTAGTGGCACGTGTCTATTTAGATGAGATTGTCGATTGCAAGGATTCCATGGAAGATCATTTATGACCATGATCTTTGTGTACTTCCCACTTTTGGACTACCATGCAGCATGCCCTTGGGATGATGATCAACTTCAGCATGGCATATCAATCTCGAGACAAATGGACAGACCGAGTGGGTGAATCAGATCCTATAGGACATGCTTAAGATGTATGTTATGGATCACAAGTCGAGATGGGAGGAGTATTTATACTTGGTGAAGTTTCTCTACAAAAAAAATTTCGAGCTCGATAGGCATGGCTCATTTTTGGGATTTGTATGGTAGAGAGTACAAGACACCTCTTAGTTAAAATAGGTAAGAAGACAGGGTTTGTCTTGGTCCAGCTTTATTGTAGGACATGGAGCAAAGAGGTGGTTATGATCGAAAAGATTGCAGGAGGCACGGGATAGACAAAAGAAGTATGCAGATCAACATACAACCCGACCATAGTTTTAATGTGGACATGAAGATTTTCCTTTATGTCGAGACCACATAAGAGGTCTATCCATTATGGAGAAGGTTCCAAGTTAGCTCCTAGATTTGTAGGCCCCTTCGAGATTTTGGAGTGTATCGGTCCTTCGACTACCATCTAGCATTGTCACCTAGCTTATCTCACATCCATGATGTGTTTCATGTTTCATTACTTAGGAGATATATTACAGACCCTTCTCATGTGATAGATTGGACCTCATTACAAGTGCAGGATTAGGGGTAGGTGATTGTGGATCCCATTCACATTATAGAGCGTAGGACCCTAGGCCTTTGAGGTAGAAAAATTTACTAGGTTCGATTGTGGTGGGACATATATGATGAGACTGCGGCTACATGGGAGGATGTTACTTTGCTACGAGTTTAGTTTCCACACCTATTCCAGTGACTTTCAAGAGGAAGTCGAGTCTAAGGGGAGGGGGATGTAGTGCCCACTTCCCTTCAACACCTTTTGTTATTGATTATGATATTGTTGACTATACTTATGGACATTATTGTAGCTTTTGAGTTGGTATGATTTCGACATTAGAGATCATATACTCGTGGTTGATTTGATTCATATAAGATGCATGTGGACTATTAGAGACATTTTAGATTGATGTTGATATAGTGATTATAAATATATATATGATTATAATATATATATATATATATATATATATATATGTTTTCCATACATGTGATATGTTGTCATATTGAGAAAACCTAGAAAATTGAACTAATTTTATGATCTTATGGTTATTGAGGAAATTGCAAATGATATTGTTACTTTCTTTATGATGTTTGTATTTATATATATATGACCTTTGATATTATCGTACAATTATTTATGATGATTTGATGCGCCACAAGGCTAAAGGAGGTATTTGTGTTTTGCAAGTAAACATGTCACAACAAACATCGAGGTATTAGAGACCAACCACATTATAATCCTTAATGAATTCAACAAGGGTCACCATGGCAACATGTATTATTTATGTGTATTTATTTGAATTGCTGTTAAGGGTCTCCATGGGGGAAATCACCTTCGAATGTGACCAAGGGGTTATATGTATTCTTTTATTTAGTTCCTTTGTTTAAATTTACTATGTGGAATTTATTGATGTATTTTCTCGCTTTATTATTTATTTTATTTTTGTCTAGATTAGTGAGTAATCATGTTGTTAAATAAATTAAAATGGGTGAAAATACTGCATTTATTACAGCTAATGGCTCTTGGATTATGTGTTGTAAGTAATGTGTAAGTAATTTTGAGTGTGAAACACTTTGCACCTTCATTGTGAAATTCGGATCTGTCCTTAGGGGCTGATTTTGGAGGTTTTTTGGGACAACTTAAACTTGTCCCACACCTCTTAAATTGATGCACCAACCCTACTTATGAGTTGGGGAGTCAAAACTAGGCCTTATTATGTATTTTAGGAAGCCAAGTTGTAAGTCTTTTTTTTTTTGCACCTTTTTGCATGAAATTAATTTTGGTCCTTGGGGTGTGGACTTGGATTTTGTGTGTATAAGTAAAATTTCATTCATTCAACCAACTTTTTAATTATGCTTTGGATTTTGAAGCTGACATATGAGGTGGAGTGGAGGATGAGTGATATGGCATCCTACATGGAGCCCCCTCATCCTCCTCCCTCCCTTTTCTATTTATTCAAATTCTTTTGTTGTTTTGGGGTTAATGGAGAGGGTTACTTCATTTGGTGACTTCTTTTGGTTTCAAGCTCTAGTATTTGGAAGGACTTAGAGATTTTGTTGAATGCTTGTTGATTCTTTGGAGCTTTTTAACTGTTTGGATTGGAAAAGATTTTTGTTGAACCTTTGAAGGAAACTCTACCATGGAGATGTAGGTGCTTAGCTCTTTATAATGTTCTCCTTTTATTTATGCATATGTGAATGCTTGAATATATTGGTATGTTTTTGGTTGGTTTGGGAGATTGCCTAGGTATGGTGTAGGAAAATACTATGGGGATCTCTCTTAATATGGGGAGGTATAAGTGTTATTGTGGAGGGAGTTTGGGATTGGGTTCCACCTTATAAAGGAAATATCTTACATTTCTTTACTCGTTGTGGGGTGACATAAGAGTGTGGGGAGGCATAAGAGAATGGGAGGTATAAGGGGTGCTTTAGGGAGGCATAAGTGTAGGTAGGGGTTTTTAAATGATACCACCCATATATTTATGGGTTTATTTTAATGTGGACACCCATTTCTCCATTGGGAGGTATAAACAACTTCCCCCATAGGTCTTACTCCTTTCTCTTATGCATGATGAACCCCTAAGTATTGGTTGTTTTTTTCTTGTGGCTATAAACTGCAGTATGTATTTGAACCGTGTTCTATTTGTGCAAACTATGTTTTTGTTTTGAAGCTAGTTTGTTTCATGAGTTTAAATACATTTTTATTGCTTTTTGGTTAGGGCTTGGGGGCCAATGTGGAGGACGGCTTCTCCTCTTCATTAGAATTATTGGTTGGGTGGAGAACATTGTCTCTCCTCCTTTTTTTTGTGATCAAATGATATATGGTGGATTTTCTTGTTGATGTTCTAGAGCTGAGGATGAAGACAAATTTTGTAGTTTCTCTATGGGTTTCTTATTGTGAAATTTCACACTTCAAGTGGATGGCACTTTGTAACATTATTTGCGGTCAAAAGTTCCTCTGTTTTGAAAATGAAACCTACATTTGAATGTGAGAGATGTTTCTTCCGTAAGTTGTACTCAATGAATGAAAAATGAAGTTGTAAAATAATTATTGGAGTTCAATAGAAGTTTTTTTAATTACCACAAATGGTATGGTTTTCATTTGAAATCAGTGTTTGAAATATATTGTGAAATATCTATTTGAAAATAAAGAATAAAAAATAATACATATGAAGAAATATTACATTCTCCATTGCATTTGGAATGAATGTTTTCAAAGTAAAACTATATTTTGGGTTTCCACACATGGATTGAAGTAAAGTTAAACATTGTAAAATTGGAATGGAATGAACTTAAATATCTAAAGTATCTTAACGAAAAGTAAATCAATTCGGGCTCAAGTATGTTTTTCCATTTGGATTCTTTATAAAGCCTACAAATAAATATTAGAAAATATATAGAGTACTCTGCAACTTAAAAGACATAATGAAACTCTTGGAATGAACTAAGGATGAATAAAGAACATCCTAAAACAACTCGTATTGCCCTAGTAATTTATTCAGAACTCCAGTAATAGGGCAAGAGGTATAATAATGTCATTTCACAGAAAAATAAAATAAATTCATATTGAAATTTGAACAGTAAATCAATTAATCCTTGTAATCTATTAGAAATATTTCAATTACATTTTCGCACACTGTTTGGGGTGTCAAGGAGGAAGAATAGTGAATTAGACCAATTTTGGCGAGTTGAAAAAGTTATGTTCATATTTTTATGGTAGGAAAGACATTTTCTTAAAATTCACCCATCCGAGTCCGATGAAAATGAAGTTTGAAGTTTCCCATGCAAAGTGGAAATCCATCCCTTTACAAAAAGTCCCGATTTTCCCAAATCTGAGCTTCGAGTCGAAAGTTATGGCCTTCTAATTTTTTTTTACTTCAATTGGTTTCAAAAACAAAACTAAGCTGTAAAAAAAAAAGGAAATTTTTGTTAATCGGATCCACGGGACCTGAAAATTACATAGGGTACTTTTTGTAATAATGGAAAAATTCACAAGTTTCTCTATGACCCGGCAGCCCCACATCCTTCACTTTTGAAAAAAAAATACTTCCGTGGGTTCGTGGGATAAAGAACTTCAAACTCTTCCTTTTGAAAAAGGGAAAAAAATCTTAAATCTCTATACTAGCCTCCCTTTGGGAAAATTTTCTTCCCAGTGCCCGCAGCTCCGCCTTTAGGAAAAATTTCATCCCTAGGTCCGTTGGCCTCGTAACTTAAAAAAAATATGAAGACTTAGGAGGAATTCTTTATACCATTGGAAAGGGGATAAAATTTCCTATCTAATGGAAATGTTTTCTGAAACCTTAAGTGCATTAAATATGTGAAAAATTAGGTTGAAGTCTAAATATGAGTATGAGAGTGGGTAAGGGAAATTACCCTTTTTAACTTACATGAGTAACTCTAGAGTATGGGTTGACCATTTTGAAGGGTCACGCTAGGGGATAAGAGAATGTTTTTTTCTAACTTGTGTAAATAGGACCTTGGTTATTGTTTAGACCTAGTAAAATTAAATACCTTGGGCATTTAATTTTTTTGGCCCCTTTGTCACTCTAAAATTAATTAAGGAATATTTAAATATAGTATTAATTTAATTATTTATTAAATTAACACCTAACGGAAATTTAACTATATTGGTATAATTACACTCATTAATTTTGTGATTTAGATTTAATATTTTTATAACAAGAAAAATTTATTTATTGATTATAATTTACTTTGAATCTTTGTTGTGACAATCATTTCTTAAAGCCTAGTAGTTTTCACGCTTTTCAAAGGAAAGAAAAATAAAATTATTCCATAATTTTTTTAATCGAAACCTAGGTTGTTCTTTGTTCTCGAGTGGTCATCGTTCTAGTGGGTGTTATAGGTAGAGACCCCCATAATATGGTTATTGAGTCACAACCAACCTAGGAGTTGTGAAAAGGAGCTAAAAGATGCAATGAGGAATTTTATGAACAAGTTATACAATATTGGGCTATTTATAGCATGGTATTACGAAATGAAAGTAGTTAAAAAGCTAGTTTACTTATTCGAGTGTTTCAAGAGCGTCGAAAGCAATTAGAAAGCAATCTGATACTCATAGCAAAGATATAAGAGCCTACTTCATGGTGGAATTATTGAGGAAATATTTTTGGAATGTCAAAATGTGGAAAAATTTCTGAAAGTGCAGCTGAAGAATGAAATTATAGGGTGAAACTTTATCAAAATGTTCCACACACTCGTGAAAAGAATTGGGAGCCTAATAAAATCTCAAATAAGAGTAATTTTGAATATTATCCATTATTCATGATTTTTGTGCTCTATTTCATCGAAAACTATTTTTGCACTTAGCTCACCAAAGACACGACTTAAGGAAAAATTGAAGGTATGGGTAAAACATTATGAATAATTCATTTTTATGGCCTTTAAATGGTCTCATTTGACTCATTGGCATGTTTCAGTGAATATTCATATATTGGCTGGAAAATTTTTTTATGTTTTGACTCTAGGGCGAAGGAAATATTTGGGCAAGGTGCAAGTTTCAAATCCAAACCATGCTAGGATGCGACATTTGAGTGCTTAGGTGGATGGTTTAACCCCCATACACCCTTGGTGCACCTTTTCAATGAAAATTCACCCCAAAAGTTTTCCTCACTCTCATTCTTTACTTTACCAATGAAGAAACATAAGATGATTGGATTAAAATTGCACTTTATGGCTTTACCATGCATTTTAAGTCATCCTGGGCCCCCTCTCTTCATCCCAAAGCACACATTTTTTCCACTCATGCACATTAGGAGAAATTTTGAGGTCCACATGCACCACAAATCACCAGCATTCTATGATTGGTCCATAACTTACATGCATACATACCATCCTCAACTCAAAAATAATAATAACATTACTTGAAAAAGTGCATGTGTGTATCATGCTTCATGCATCCCCAAGTTCATGGTGCAACCCAAACTCCACCACGCATCTTGGAAAATTTTTGGCCCAAAATGTATTTTATGATGCATGGGACAATCTAATCTCAAGTTCCCCACTTTTCCCTCCTTCACACTCTACCATGTGTTTCATCTTTCCATCTCCCACCTTATAACTCATTCACTCATGCTCACCACCACTCATAACTAAAAACCAAACTTAAGAACATAAACCAACCTCCTTGGAAGCCATTAAAGCATATTTTGAATCTTATTATAACATTAAAATGCAGAAAAAAAAATCCTTTTTCACCCTAGACTTCAAAAATTAGTTTTCCTCGTAACTCATGTTATCAAATTCCATTTGTAACCAAATTTTAACCATGGAATCCTAGTGAGAATGCCTTTCAAAAGAGTATTTTCATGACCCCATTTATGTGCTCATTTATTTTGTCTAGCTAGATGAATTTTTAAGAAAAATCCACATTTTTTCAGATCCCAAAAAACCCGGTAATTGGAATCTCTCAAAAGTTGGAGCAATGCCTTGAAATGGAATATAAAAACTAATGCAAATTGTTTCATTATGATATGAAATATAGAAGACCACATTCTAATTTTAGTAATTCCTTACCACATATCCTACTAAAAATAGTAATTCTGAGAAATAGATGGTTTATGATACTTCAATACATTCCTTCCAAGTGCAAAACATTCAAGAATGACAAAATTGACAAATTTGGAAAAATTGCTAAGAATGGGTACCCATGTGAAACATGCTAAAATAGTAAATGATTAAGATGAGATGAATATGATCACATGTGTTCCTCCTCTTCATGCATTATTGATTTGATATTCCACGAAATCATATCTTCAATTCACAATCAAATTCCCACCTTCCCGAATGTAGTGAGCATAAAGTGTAACAAAGTGAAAATGATAATTTTGGAGGTTCCTATAAATCTCCACCATTCACTAAGTAGTAACCATTTCTCTGGATATTTCCTCATGGTGTTGGTAATGATAAATTCATGATTGTGAATGAGTAAATATGATTTGTGACTTATGTGAATTGGTTACTAATTTTGGTCATCAATGTCCTTTAGGTGGTAAAATATTATGGTTGCATTTTACAATAAATTGTTTCAAGTTCTCGTAATATGAATGATGTGTCAAGAATACATGGTAGTTTTTCATGGTTTATTCAAGTGGGTTAAAGAATCCTTCATTTTCTATAGTGGCCTATTTATCAAGTGCTTCTCGCTTTTTCTCTTAGTGTACATGACATGCACTATAATTATTGATGATTCAAATGGAGGCTTCTTGTGGTGCATAATAGTTCGAGGATATATATTTTATCATTGCATTGGAACATTTCAAAGGTTCATCACAAGAGTGGATCTTCTTCACAATCATATCTTATTTATCCTTCTTCATTCAATCTTGGAGATTCTCACCTTTGTCTTTCTTTTCTATTTATCTGTCTAAAATTCTATTTCTTTGTTGAGAAGAAACTTTGTAAAATGTTACTTAAGTCACTTAAAATTTTATTTCTTCATTGAAGATTTCACTTTAAGTTTAAAGGTCACATCGGAATGTGAAGAATCATTGAATGTAACTATAAATTGTAAGGCTCTCTCCATTCCAAAATGGGTTATATTTTCTTGCAAAGGGTGAGATTTTATTGGTTGCTAGATGTGATATTTTCTTGATTCATAGCTCCCATGGCATCACTACAAGAAAGGAACTAAAATTCTTCTACCTCTTTGTCTCATGTTTTCCTCTCCATCTTAACTTTAGTCAAATAGATCTTTTAAATCCAGCATTGTAGTGCCCACTTCCCTTTTACACCTTTTTGATACTAATCATGATAGTGCTAATTATATTATGGACATGATTATGGACTTTATTATAGTATGATGTTAGATGTTAGATCGGGATTATTGTTGAGTAGACTCGTTATGATGCATGATGATATACTTGTTTGACATGGTTATATAATAGATGTTGTTCGGACATGTGATATTTGGATATTGTGAGTAGACCTAGAAATGGAAATTATTGGATGATGATATAGTTGTTGATAAAGCGTAAATGATATGGTTAGATTTCTTAGATGTTGTTGTGATGCATATATCTGGATGATTTTGGGAGTTATATTTATATTATTTTAGAGTTTCGATATGGCCATGAGGTGAAGGAGGTATTTATGTTTTGTAGGTTAAAATATCACAACAAACATTGGGGATTGGAGACCAACCACATTACAATTCTAGATGAATTCAACAAGGTCACCATGGTAACTAATATTTGTTTGTGCATGTTTGTGTGTGTTAGGTATTTCCATGGGGTGATCACCTTTAAATATGACCAAGGGGTTATGTGTATTTATTTATTTGACCCCTTTTTAATGTTGCATGTGTTTATTTTGTGATGCATTTGCACCTTTCTTTATTTATTAAATGTTGTATTAATATTGTGGGTAAGCCTATTGTTAAAATAAATAAATAAAATATGTCATCAAAAAGTAATTAATAGAGTTGTTGGCCATGATTTAAAGTGTTATAGTAATGTGTATGTGATATGTAAGAGATATGTAAGTGATGTGTGAACTGATTTTTAGTGTGAAACACTCGACCTTCTCTTGGAAATCCGAATTTGTCCTTGGAGGCTGATTTTGAGGCTTCGGGACAAGTTAAACTTGTCCCATACCTCTTAAATTTATTTAACAACCATACCTATGGTTGGAGAGTTGAAATTTGACTTTTATAATGCCTTTTTAGAAGGAAAATTATAGGTTTTAATTTCACTTTGCTTACATGATTTAATTTCAGTCCTTTGGGGCGTAGGTTGGATTTAAGTGTGTAAGTAAACTGTTATATTATTCACCCACCTATTTATTGTGCATTGGATAATGAAGTTGACTTTGAGGGTTGGGGTTGAGAATGTGTGATGTGGCATCCTACATGGATCCACCTCATTCCCTTCCCTTCCCTCTTCTATAAAATTTGAATTCCTTTCCTTGTTTTGGGTTGCTTCACTTTGGAGACTTCATTCTTGGGTGAATTATTTTGCTATTTTGGAGCTCTTGCTTTGAAGAAGTTTTTTGGAAGATTGTTGCATGCTTGTGCTTGGCTGTTTTGGATTGCTTGCATTGGGATAAAGCTTTTTGTTTTGGAACTTGGAACAACTCCATCATGGAGAGGTAGGAGCTTAGCTCTTGACATGCTTCTTTTTATTTATGAAAATGTTAAGGTGTGAATGTTTTGGCATGTTTGTGGGATATTGGGTATATGGCCTAGGAATGGTGTAGGAGAAGACTATGGGGTTTATTTTGTGGGAGGAAGAAGTGTGTTTTAGGGAGGTATAAGGGTCGAGGAGTTGGGATTTGGGTTCCAATTACAAAGAAATAGGTTGCATTTTCTTACTCGTTATGGGGTCTCATAAGAGGTAGGGGAGGCATAAGGAAATGTGAAGAATAAGGGGTACTTAGGGAGGCATAAAGAATGTCAAAATTTTGTTATAATCTATATTTTCGCGGTTTGTAATTCAGGTGGTGATACTCATTTCCCCTTTTGGGATGCATAAGAAGCATCCCCCATAGTTTCTTGCTCTTTCGGCTTGCTTGATGAAGCCTTAGTATTGTTTTTCATGTTTTAATATAGTTGTAAACTACATTTTGTTTTGAACTATGTTTTATTGTGAAAATGTTACTTTCATGTTTTGTGGAAGCCTGTTGTTTCCATGAGTTGGATCACATCTTTTATTTCATTATGGTTGGGGCTCAGGGGCCAATGAAGAAGCATGGATTCTCCTTTTCATTGGATGTCTTGGTTGGGTGGATAGTGTTACCTTTCCCCTACTCTTTTTGTGATCAAATTGAAAGAATGAGAAATCTACATGTTGTTGTTCTGGAGATGAGATTAAAAAAAGATATTTTGACGGTCTCTTGTGAAATGACATATTATTGTATCCTTTCCGACTTTGAAGTGGATGATCTCGTATATTAATTCTAATGGAAGGATACTTTGTATTGACAATGAAAATTGAAATTTGAAATGTAAAAGAGTTATACTTTGGTTTCTATTTATTTGGAAAGAATGTGAAAGAATCAAATGTATTTTGTATATTGTATTTTGAAATCAAATGGAAAGGAATTTGTAAGAGTTTCATTTGAAATAATGGATGTGATTTTGTCTAGTCCATATGATATTATTCCATTGGAAAATTGTGTTTAGCATGCACTATGAAATACACGTTTGGAAAGTGGAAAAATGAAACACGTGAGAAGAAAATGTATCATTCTGCCCTGTATATAATATATGATTCTAGAAAGAATAAAAGAAGGAAGTTGTAAAGTTTTCTTTGGAATAAGTAAAGGATTGCATAACCTTCCTCAAATTATATCATTGTATTGAATTTAATCATCTAGTTGTGAGTTATAATCTTTTTTTGAAAGGAAGAAATGCGTGTAAGGAAGTGTAATACTGCTCTTTTTTTAAAATATGTGAAAATTGGAAGTCGAGACATATTTTAGTTTTTGAATCAACTAAATCTATTAGATTAGGATTGGAAGATATTATAATACTTGGAAGAAGAAAATGGCAAATAAACCCTTTAAAAGTTTGATCTCTGTCTTATATTTTCAAACCGATAATTATTTAATCCAAAATGCACAAACCGAACCTACAATAATAAAATAACAAACTAAACGATTAAAATGAAATAGTTTTCCTAAGCGAATCCCATTAGACAAATTTACTTAACGAAAATCTTTCAAAACTTGGAAAAACCGAGTTTAAAGCTTTCATAGTCATTTTCTTTGATAAAATCATAAAATTTCAAATTGGAATTCAATCACATAGATCTACCTCACAAACTTATCCTAAATCCACCTAAGAACAATTCTCCATGTCTATTTGACATGTTGAGAGAGGAACAAGAACAAATTGAACAAAATTTTATAAGTTAAAATTTACCAATTCAAACGTATAAAGCTCGCAAATCGTTATCATGAAATTTACCCCTTAAAATCTATCAAAGGTTAAATCTAATGAATCTTGGGTAAAGAGGACATCAATAGATTTCTATAAAGTCCTCGTTTTCCAAAAATTGAGCTCTCTATCAAAATTTATGGCCTTCTGAAGTTTTTCTTCACTTGGCGTCAAAAAAATATTTGGAAAATTTTCCTTAGCGGGCCCGTGGGCCAAAATTTTTCCCTTACAGCCTTCTAAAACTTTTGGGAAACTTTTCCAAATTTTCCCCACTACCCCACCGGCTCGTAGCTAATCGCAGAGGCTGCCACATGGCACCACGAGGTTTTGGGCAGAGGGGAAATCACTTTTAACTTAGCGTCAGAAAAATTTTAGGAAAATTTATCAAATTTTCCCGTGGCTAATCAAAAGCTGCCATGTGGCATCACAAGGCTTCGGTAGAGAGGAGTGGGCTCCTTTTTCCTTTGGTGTATTAGAAAAATTAGGAATTTTTTTCAAATTTTCCCTGCCACCCCACCAACACTTGGTCAATCAGAGCTACAACATGGCATCACGAGGCATCAACAAAGTGCGCAGGGAATGTGATCTTTTTTTCCAAAAAAATTCTCCTTGTCACCCCTCTTTTCTCACATTGGCTTAGGAGATGCCACGTGTCCCTTGTGGACTCACGGGAGTGCAACAGCAAAGTAGGCTTCTTGCCCCACACAAAAAAATTCTAAATGTTCTCGCCGCCCACTTTTCCCCGCGTGGCTTAGGAGGTTTCACTTGTCCCCCCCTGCAGACCCGCGGGAGCACTAACACAAAGGTGGTTTTCTCCCCATGTGGGAAATTTTCTAAAGTCGGCCAAGAGACCCGCCCTTTGGGAAAATTTTTCTCCCCGGCTCTGCAAGCCCTCTCTTGGGAAAAATTTTAACCCTAAAGCCCGTCGACCCATAACTTGAAAAATATGAGGAGTTAGGAGGAATTATTTATATCATTGGAAAGGTGAGAAAATTCCTATCCAATGGGAATGATTTAGGGAATTTTTCCACGAGATAATTTTGAGAAAAAATCAGTTGAACATTTAAGCTCTGTTAGAGAGTGGGTATGGTGAGAAATTACCCTCTCGAACCTAATTGAACCTTCTAACCCTAAAGTTTGGACCTTGTTACCTCTAATTTATGTTAACAAAAGATAACTACATTCTAGTGGATTAGAATTGATGTGGAACTTGTTAATGACAACTGTTGTATTGTAACCTAGTTATAGACTCTTCTAAACAAAAAAATAATTCTATAATTTTGCTAACTAATCCTAGGTTGTTCTTGGGTCTCAAGTGGGTTGTTTTTAGCGGGCATCACAAGCATGACCAGGGAAATATTTAATCTTATGATGAATAAATTTATTTAAACTATGTGCTAAGTTATTTTTTTCCTTTCTTTACATATTGGTGTCTTCTAATTGAAATTATGGATATAGTTTTGTTTCAAGAAATAAATTTTTTGTGTGCTATTTATTGTGTGAAATCCTCCTTAGTATTCTCTCCATATCTTTCTCTCTCAATATTTTCCTCCCGTGTAGTATCTACAAGCACCTTAGCACGCTTGTATGCGAGGACCAATGTTTGATCCCCAGTAGAAATACCACCCCCAATTGTTAGAATAGTGTAAATATTTCCTATTTTCAATAAATTTAGCTTCCTATTCAAGCAAATAGACCTAGTCCTAGAGCATTGGTGAGAGACCCTAATTTTTCCATGTAGTAAATTATTTCTCTAATAAGAGGTAAGGGAAAAACTTAAAAACAAAAAATGAAATAACATTAAAGAAATGGATATTTTTTTAGAGGTACAAGTAACAAGAAATAAGACAACAAAAATAAAATATTGACACGTTTTTGCTATGGGTTATTCAAATGAAATGTATATTGAAAAGGTCCATCATAATTCTTTTCTTATAAAAAGTATTGCATATATAAAATTATGCCAAAACATTTCTAAAAATGCTTGCAAATAGAGTGTTTTAAACCAAGAAGAGTATTTTGGTATATATTAATCCAATTTAAATTTATTATGATTTGAAATTCATGTTATTAGAAACCTAATTTCATCCTACAATGTTTTGTAAAGTTTATACGATGTGTGCTTTTTTGAGCCCTATGAACTATATTTCCAAACAAAAAGTAGTTTGTATTTTCTGTATGGATAAACCATGGTTGTTATTGTGTTTGAATATTCCAATAGATTCATTTTGATTACACATATAACATGTTTCCTCTTTTATTTACGTATATTGACATTTTGGTTTAATCTAGCAGTTTAATAGTTAACGATTCCCCATACAAATACTTCCAATTTTGAAGTAAATGACCACCTAAAGGTATTAGTTATCATGAAATGAGTTATTAATCCATAAGCCATTTTTATTTCTCTAATAGGTCTTGGTTTTCAATGATTCCGCCTATAACGGAGACTACATCACTTGTGGATTCCCCATTTATCATATTAGATTTTAGACTATAGCTCTAGGAGTGGAATAAATCTGTAAAGATAAAGACCTATGTATGATTGTGAGTAGAAACTCACAAATGTATGGTGTTTTGTTAAGAGTGTCCAACTAGTTCCTAGAAGTGTAGTTAGTAGAGGGGGTATTATTAATGCATTAATAATAAAATTATTCGATGAAGTAATGAATGTGTAAATTATGATACATAGTATATTAGAGATGGTTGAGGAATATTGTAGAATAGGTTTTTCATTGTGGTATATGCTAAGATTGATGTTCAAGAGGGAGGAAAATATGAATATATATATATATATATATATATATATATATATATATATATATATATATATATATGTGTGTGTGTGTGTGTGTGAAAGTGAATAATATGAAGAGGTAGAAGTTAAAAAAGTAGGATCTTTGATGTTGTTTCCAAAATGGGGTACATCTCGGACATGGTTAATACTTTCTTCTTAAGTAGGGTAGGTTATGACAAGTTTCATTAGTGGATCATTGACATGTATGAATAATTAAATTTTTGAGGAGATCAATGTATCATGATGGGTGAAGCATGGCCACCAAATAGATGAGTTCATGTGACATTTTGGTCGAGTGTAAGGAAGTTGAATAAGAAGGAAAGAGAACAAGAATTTATAAGATAGCCACATGGGATGGGATGGCTACAATGTATTAGAATATTGAAATTCATAATGAGTATCAATTACACTTGTTTAGGTAGTTTTAATTGTTGATGTTAATAAAGAGAGAAGACATAAGGTTTGATGTCTTATTAAATTCAAAGAAATCATATATATACAGTAGGGAAAGGTTCCTTGGAGGAGAAAATAATCAGTTATAAGAACTTAAGCCTATGTGTGCCTATAGGTCGATTGCAATTGACGATCATAAACAATGTATTAAGTAGGCTAACATTCCCCCATTATTATATTGTTTCTGAAATGTTCCTTGAAACAGCTTAAATTTCATCTTGCAAAGAGACTTGGTGAGTATATCGATACTTGAGAATCTATTGAGAAATACTGGAGTTGGATGTGGTGCTTTAAGACTTGTTCTTGAATGTAATGGCACTCAAGCTCAATGTGCTTCATTCTTTTGTGGAAAACCAGATTCTTCACAAATTTCAACACACCCTAATTATCACATTTAGTGATCGGTGGATTTTCATTAGGAATGAACATATCAAGAATAATGCAACATAACCAAATCATTTCATTCATAGCATAATTAATACATTGCCTTGTTACTGTCAGTTATGGACCATCGACCTGCGGTAACCATTGACTTGTTGATGTGGTATGGAGCCACTTGGCTGTAACTGTTGGTCTTTATATAAATTATCCTCCGTCCTCATTGTATAATTCATTCGAACATGTTTCCACTCTCTTGATTTGCTAATGGGGGTATCATAGTGGCGTGGTTATGGGAGCATGGTGATAAGCCAAATAAAGGCTAGAAGGCCTTTTTGACTGAGTGGCCTGCCCTGCCCATGCACTGCATTGGCGGTTTGTGAGGAGGACTTGTTTGGCGCATACCCTATTTTTATATTCGTACACTAACATCTGCGAAGACAGTAGGAGGACTTGTTTGAATTGAAACTTGTCTCTGCGTGGATCAACATTTATACACCTGTTGTGTTTATAACCAAATCAGCAACAACAATCTGGAAAAGAAGACATTAGAGAATGAACTAATGATAGGACTCTGAAAAATATTGAGCACAAGGGATAAAATATTCATCCGCATCTAGAGCATGACATGTAAGGATACATTTCAAATCTACTTGAAGCTGTGGCGCGATAGGACCATAAAATGCATGTGCGAGGAGGCTGCAGGCTAGCGCAGTGTTCTTCAAACAAATGGTTTTATATGCAGTGACCATTGAGCCACTTAGCGGAGCCTATAATGCTGTAAAAACTCCCCAGGAGGTGGGATGTTACACTTGCAAACCCACACTAAAGATGTCTCCCACTGGATCCCTCATAGACATAGCATGTTTTTTTAGAGGGAAGCAAAACTCAACCATCTTCCATGCGCCTACAACAATCTATTAAGTGTTTTTTCAGGAGCAAGGCACAGGAGGAACTTCTTCTTTCGCAAGCGCTATGTTCTGAAAATAAAAGTTTGTCGTTATACTCTATAGAAATCTATACGGACACTGGTGACCTCCCCTACTCCCTCTCTATTATATCTAAGCTCTATATCTTATCTCTCTGATCCGATCCATCCCAATCCCCCATCTACCTTGGCACCTTTGTTTTTTACCGATTGACATCGAACGATGGTCTGGTCCGGTCCATTCTATGGTGGATGGTGGATGGTGGATGGATGCATCGATCGACTGAATGCTATTAAGTATGTAATAGACTCAACCGCAATGTAATAATTATGTAATAATTATATGAATAATGCAGGAACTCCATGAAAGGAACATGAATGACTCATACAAATTACTTAACGGTAAATGTTCCGGTAGAGTGAACAATTACCATATCTGAGACTCCTCTTCTCTATCTATAGGGTCCCCTGTTATATGAGATGTAGAACAAAAGGGGAGCATGACGACTACATAGATAGAGAATCTACCTCTCTATATGGCTAGTGTATATGGATTCCCAAGATCAGATTTGGGCACGTGGTGGCTATCTAGAGATCTCTCGTAGCCATAGGGTCCTCCTCCCTAGGCTGATCCAATGCCCTTGTTTGTTGTAGAGTCTTTAAGAAAGAAATATTCACGTGGATGATCTGAAACCCAACTTTGCATATAGTTGTTGTTGTGCATGGAGAAACATTGCAAGACTTGTGCATGTAGGAGATCAGTAGATGTGTAGAAGTTATTTGAATCAATTCAGAACAACACCAGATCAAACCCTTCATTCATTCATCAAATATTCTATAAAGCTATTAAAGATGGACATCAAAAAACAAGCCTCTGATCTCGTGCGGTCCTCATGTGATTCAACCACGAAGGGGCCACATCATAACTATGTTTGGTACCTCCCGATGAATGACGATATGAGGAAAAAAACATTATAGTGCTTGATTCTTGAAAAACGGTTTGTGAAAATTCGAGAAACCACCAACGTGTATAGTTGAGACTGTTATCATCTCAAGTTTCATGGTCATCCTTTAGACAGTAAAACCATAGGGGTTCTTGGTAATTTGGGAAACCACAAAAGGTGTTAATATAGAGATATACTCTTGTCACTTCCATGTTTTTAGTAATATCGCGAGTAAAAATTAATGTGTCACAAATACAATGAAGTCATAAAGATGGCATGCCACCTCAAAGGTGGGTAGGCTACATGGAGAGTGTAAATTTCTTTTACCGTATTTGAAATAAGGGGATTCCACTATTAGGAAGCTGATATGACACATTGTGATGCAACAAGGTGATGAATACAAAAATATGATGATTATTTGGGGGTACATTTACGAAACGATGTATTAAGGGGGAATTTTAGCATAATTAATACATTGTTTTGTTACTATTAGTTTGCACCATCGACTTGTGGTTACCACTAAGTTATTGATGTTGTATGGAACCGCTTAGCTATAATTTTTGGTATTTTGTATAAATTCTCCTACATCCTCATTATATAATTTATTCGAACATGGTTGCACTCTCTTGATTTACTAACATTCACACAAATCTCCACATATGGTGTGATGTTCTACCTTAGTGGATGAGAGAGCAACCAAAGCTTTCTTCTTTCTAATCCAAGAGATAAGTCTAGATCTGAGATTAAAAACAAATTGTGTATTTGATTAGCTATCATCAATAGATCCGACATAGTCCGAGTCAAGATATCCCTTTAAGAAGAACAAAGATTTCTTCTAATATTACGAGACCATGTAACCAACTCTACCTCGACATATCTCAAAACATGCTTCGCTGCTACCCAATGGCATTTCTTTGGCTCATGTATGAATATAGAAAGAGAGATGAAAACAAAGAAAAGGTTTGTCGGTATAAGTCAAGTAAAAGAGACTCCCAACAAGTTTTTTGTAGTGAGTAACATCTACTTGAGGTGAATCCTAGAATCTAGAAAGATGTAAACCTTTTTCCATTGGAGTGGACATAGGTTTACAATTTGACATCAAATAATTTTCTAGGAGTGTCTTGGCATATTTCATCTGGGAGATAAAAATATGATGCTTCTTCTATCATATCTCCAAGCCAAGATAGTAGTGAAATTTCCCTAAATATTTCATGTTGAATGATTTTTAATATCATTCTTAACATATTTGACAAGATTTTCAAAACACTCCTTGCATAAAGTTTTGATTTACATATTTGAAAATGAAAATATCTGTGCATAAATTTTTTATTTACATATATGAATAAGAGGGGATAAGTGAGAATCCATGCTGCAATAGGTGATCATCTATTTTAATGTACCTTGCCCTGGGTGCTTGTTTAAGTCCATAAAAAGAATTAATTAGATGACATACCTTTTTAGGATGTTTCTCATTGAAAAATACTTCTAGTTGTGTCATGTACACCTCTTCTTTGAGATTAACATTCAAGAAATATTTTTTTTTTATGAATTTTTCATCTTTTTGTATTGAACTTTGTTGGTTTTTTTCATCCATAAAAATTTTTCGAGAATATCCCTTTTAACTAGTTATGCTTTATACTTGTCCATATAAGCATCTTCCTTTTATTTTCTTTAGAAATCCACTTATACCCAATGGATTTCTTTCCTTAAGGGAGTTTGACAATTTCCCATGTCCGATTTTGAATCGAGATAGTTATATTGAACATTTATGGCCTTCTTCCAACCTAGTTAAATGAGTGTCTCTCAAACAATATCATGTTCAATATCATTGTTAACCACCGAACTCATGAGTGTGAGATTTACCTCATCTCTCGATTATCTTCTTATTCTAACTCCTCGATGAAGTATCTAGGAACTAGTTCAGATGGGATTCCCGATAGTTCTTTAGACACATTCCATACATTGATTCTACTATTGATGTGAAGAACGTTTTCCAAACAACCAAGATTAGTGAATAACTCTCCTTACATCTCATCTTTCTTGTGTGCAGATTCTTCATACTCGTAATATGAATGTGAGAGGACTTACGTATTGAATCTTCTTTGTGTATGGAATGAGTAAGATAATGACTCATCAAAAACAACATCTCAACTTTCATTTATCTTCTACATATCAAAATCCATGAGACAATATTCCTTTGGGGTGATATTGTTCCCAAAAATTATACTCTGGAGTGTCTTCACATCGATCTCATTCCTTTTCTTTTGTTAGGACATGCATATATGTTATATAACCAAATAATATAAGATGGGATATCAAAGGCTTGTGATTACTCCATATCTCTTTAGGTGTCTTGTCTGCAAGATATTTTTAGGTTCCTAGTTCATAAGATATATAGTTGTCAGAATGCTTCTACCGAAAATCAATTCTCCAACCTCGGTGGAAAGCATGAAATAAGCCATCTCCTCGATATGCTGATTGCAATGTTTTGTAATGCCATTTTGTGGGGAATATAGGAAAAATCAAGTGTTATGTGATGTCGTGATCCTTGAAGAATTCCAAGAAATTATTTGTCCGAAAATCCCCTTTAATCTAATTGGAGCACAAGAACTAGTTTCTTGGTCTACTAAACAAATCACCGATAGAAGATCTAAAAATTAGCAAATGTTTCATTGTTCTTCCAGAGAAAGAACACCCATATCTTATGAGAAAGTCATCTATCAAAAATTGGAAGTACTGAAATTCCTAAAATCAAGTAGGAAAGGTTTATACAAATTGATATAAATGACCTCCGGACATTTCTTGCCATGAAAGGTACTTGTCTCGAATGGATCTCGATGTTGTTTAACCGCTAGACATATAGAACATATAGGAAATGAAATGGAGAGTAGAGGAAGTCCTCGTACCATATTCCTAAAAATATGAACATGGAGGGAGAGCTGGAAGAAAGGTGCACATATTGATAATTTAAGAGTGTCATAGACTCCACCGTGGAGGCGGTTAAAACAACCGGCAGAGGATGGAATTGCATATAGTGGAAATAAAATATCGCTCCAAAAATATCTAGAAAGTATCATACCTTCTCGTGATATCCAAATTGATTTTATGCCTTTCTAGACCATGAAATCCAGCTTAATGTTATCCTTCAAGAGATGATTGACAAACATGAGATTTGTGGTCAAACACAAAACATAGAGAACCTTTGTGAGGGTACATCTTATCGTCCTAAGAGGAATGGTGATATTTCCTATTCCTTCGCACACATTCTCTTGTTGTATAAAATTCAAAGATAAGATCCAATGAGATTGATCAATCAATGAATCACAAAGGTTTTTATCTCCCATCATGTGATTTATAATTCCATAGTCAAATAACCTAATTAACATTATGAAATGGTTGTTAAGTTTGGTAGACTAGAACAACATTTTGTTGGCTTATTTGTTATTTTCGATTTGGGTACTTCCTCATCTAAGTCATCATCTTGCTCCATCATGACATGTCCTTTCCTCTTCATGTGTTGAAGACTTCGTATGGATTTATTTGAATCTCTATAGCTAGATGTTCTCTCTTCACAAGTATTGTGTTGTTTGAGGCCATTATACTAATAGTTAATAATGTCATGAGTATTTGTGGTGTAGATGTGACACTATCGATTCACTTTCTAAGACTTCTACTATTGTGGTTTATTTTAGGGATAATTCTATGACTTCTTCTCTTGTTGTCCCTCGCGCAACTTGTGACTCTTCTTCTATCTCAAGATCGTGCCTCATCGTCAAACTCCTCATGCACTTTGCCCGGATGGATTCCTCTGCTATACAAAATTCATGAATTTTGAAAAGGTCGCCACTTATTTTCTAATGCTCAATGTTGTGAAAAATATCCTTAAATGAGAAGGAAGAAATCTTAATGTGATATGGACTAGAAGCTTGGCTGCCATATTTTCCCAAGCGATACAAACTCTTCTCGTAGTTTTATGACGCCAATGTAAGAATTCCTTTATTTTCTAGTTATCTTTGATATTAAGTGTATGAGGCTTTGACTAGTGATAGAGGATATTTGACATGTTTGTCGCCTTGTAGATTGTGGAGAGAGCATCCGAGAAAAAATTGATGTCGTTATATCCCTTACGTGTGATTGAACCTTGTCGAAATGATGAGAGTGATCAACATAAAGGCTTTTCCATCATCCTTCTCATAATTTTTTTTCTCATCTACACCGCTGGGATGCATTACTTTTCTATTGAAGATTTCCTAGAGCTCCTTGATTTGGAGAATGACGTGCATCTAGAGCTTCTTGATTTGGAGAATGGTATGATATAATTTGGCACTTTCAAGAGCCAAGCATCAAACACCAACTTGGGTGTAGACATGATTCCGAAACAAAACTTTATTATTGAATTCAAAATTACAAATCCTTACTAATGATGAAGAGAATGAAGGTGATCTTAAGTATACTTGTGCAAGGAGACATGAACATTTGTGGAGGAGTTCTACCTCACATTTGTTAGCGTAGTATAGCTAGTATTAGCTATTTTGTTATACATGTCATATTTCATTATTCTATCTCCGTTTGTAACTCCCCTAAAATATTGGCGAATATTGTACGTGCTTGTGCTGAATAATATCAATCATAGTTTTCTAAATATTCTCGTCCGCTGATCATAACTTGCCGGTGCGTTGGCGTTGACTGCCCACAAATTAACACCGACCACAGGATTAAAAAAACGGAAGTTGCTGTCTGGTTAAGCACCGACCGTTGAAGAAACAGTCAACGTGCCGGCAAGATACGCTCTTCCATTCTCGTCAATGTGGTATCAGAGAATTCTACATCTCTGGCCGGTGCATGTGAGGGAGTAGCGATCCAAGGCGTGGGTGTGTTGAATAGAAGAAGCAGTTGTTACCTGCGTGGAGTTTTCAACGCTCGGTGCTTAACCAGACAGCAACTACCGTTTTTTAAAGCCTGTGGTGGGTGTTGATCTGTGGCCAGTCAACGCCGACGCACCGGCAAGTTACAGTCAGCGGGACTTTTTAGTTGCATAGTCGACCTGCCATGGTTTTATGCCAAAAACGTGGCTATTTTTTGGGATGTACGTGGCTATTTGCAGAGGCCTGTGATTAGAGGGAAGAACTTGGACGTGGCTATGCACAAGGACCTGTCTTTTATTTTGTCCTTGGACGTGGATGGTATAATTCTTGTTTGCTAGACATTTGGAAGTATTTTAAACTTTTTGCTGAGGCATTTCAGTCAAAAATATTTGCAAGAAAGATACCTTCGTGGAGTGTTTGCAGCGCCCAGGCATTATTTTTTTATCAGCGTGAACGTGGAGGAAGCTGGTCGATTGGAGAACTGGAACGTTTTTTTTTCCAGAGCCTGGAATTTCTTTTTCTCTCCTTTACCAGCTACGTGGCAACTGAAATCAGTGCCTGCGTGGAAATTAAAAATGTCTGGCATTATTCCTTGAACGTGGATGAGGATTATTGTCTTTGTTAGCGCCCATATCTGCTACACCTCCATTATTTATATTATTTATACGAGGTGCAGACCTGTCTGAGTGTAGGAGATAACACCATATCTCTACCAATCAAAAATTTGAAAGAGGAGATCTAAAGCCAAGGAAGCCCCTCTACTAAACTGAACTACGAAAGAATCGAGCATCGCCAACGTGACGGAGAAAGAAGTCTCGAACGAGGAAGAGGTTTTTTTCGTGGAAGAGTGTCCCATGAATCTCCATTGTATGTCAAGCGTAACAGAGAGCGTAGGGACTGCCAAAAGCCAACACGAAGACCTGCAATACGTAGAACACCATCAAGACACTGAAGAAAGCTCTGGGTTCTATTTTTCTTTTCTTAACGAGCTTCGTAATACCCGAATCTTGTATTTGAAGAACTGGTTTGAAAAGGACTACTATAATATTTTCTATTCGACGTCAGTTGCCAAGTGAAAAGACTCAGAGAAGATCTTGAAGCCGGCTACGAATCATACTATGAAGACGAAGAAGAATGCCCTAAGAAGCATCGTTGTCTCTTAGCACGTGAGTATCGAGCACATCACAGAGGCCCATTGTCTTGATAGTGAGTGAAGACTTGTAATAATTCTCTGAAATTAATAGAAGTTATTTATTTATTTTTTATTTATTACAATGTCAACTGTGAAGTTGATTTTGTCCAATGCAGAATTACTCAAAGGGCCAAATTAGGCGGCTTGGAAAACAAAGATGCACACCATCCTTAAGTATGAGGAATTATGGGGCATCGTCACGTGGTTTTTGTTCCTACTTACCCTAATGAGCTCATAAAATGTGAAATAGTTCCTAGTTGATGTTGATTATGTTGAGTATCACTGATGATGTGCAACCTCATGTTCGGGATGCAGAGAAACTAATGGAAGCCTTGGATAAGTTAATAACCATCTTTGAGGTGAAGAATCGAACTAAGATACTCCATCTTAAGTCGAAATTTCATACCCTATGTATGGGGTCAGATGAGAAAGTTGAGGAGTTCTTACACCCGGTGGTTGAGCCGTGAATGAAGTTGTTAGTCCTTAGTGAGACGGTAGAAGACAAGATTATGGTTCCGATCACCTCGACGGCACTCCCTTCTCATTTCTGAGTGTTCATTACGACACCGAATGTATCTAAACGAAAAGTGACGTTCGAACAACTAGTGAACTTGTTGTAGAAAAAAAGAGCCCATTAATTCCATCCAAGATGAAGCGGAAGACAAAGCCCTTTTCTTGAAGCCATAGTGTGGCCAGAAGTATCGAAAGGGTGCCCTAAAGAAGTAATCACATCAGAATAAAAATAGAAATCTCAAAATAATAAGATGTGGTGTCATATCTGTAGAACCAACACCCATGGCGCTAAACTACTGGTATAATGGCTTGAAACAAGGGTCTTGAGTCAAACAAAGCAGATTTGGGCACAACAATTTAAAAAATCAAAAATACGTCCTTGTAGAAGAAAGCGAAGGGACATCTTACACGTCAACATGATGATGACTCTGATGAGGAGTCACCAGAAGGAGCCAATTGTAGCAATAATCTTGTGCTAGTCTCCCAGACCTCACAGTCCATGCAGATAGTATGGTTGATAGACTCAGGTGCTAGTAAGCATATGTCAAGCAACAAAAAGTTGTTTGATACATTGAGAGAACAACCCAATAGAGACATATTATGAATAGTAGATGACAAAGAGTATGTTGCAAAAGGAATAGTGTAATGCCCGCGAAAAAAATAGTTCTAGGAACACGTTAAAACCTAACACTTAACCTGAAAATTATGACTAAATTGTTTTTGTTTAAGTTATAAAAAAGGTTACAAGGGTGTTAACCATTAGGGTACATTAAATTAACATACACCACTAAACTCAACTTTACGATTGATAAGCCAAGTCTAGTTAAATGGTTAAAATATTAAAATTATTTTACCTCTAAGGTTGATTAATTAAAGTCACTTAGTAAGGTGCCCTGATTTAATTTACTTGGTTAATTGTTTTCTCCTCTTTGGTAAATGTTCAATCCAAAATGTTTGACCTTATACTTACTTGTTTTAGTTTCCTTAACATATTTTCTTAAAGTACTTTCCATTAATTTCATAAGGCATACTAAGAACTAATAAAGACTTTGCACCCTAAGGAAATTAAATGGCCCCATTCACCACCTACACATAACCCTAAGGGTTAATTTAAAACATCTAAATAAACATTCCTACCAACAAAAGTAGGGTTGATCCTCCACCTTTAGATCAATAAATATTTGCCACTGGATCCCGTGGTTCCAAACTAACCCTAAAACTCCTTAAGCATTCTTATTAAAACCTCTTCTTACCCTATTCTCCTCATTCAATCTATAGTATTTTGTTAAAATTGTAAGTAGGAGAGAAGGAAGCCATGGAAACAAGAGAGGAAGAACTATGGAGGATTCTATAAGGAGATCAATCTTAGATTAGTATAGATTGTAGTTTTATTGTTGTAATTTCTCCCATTCAAGGATTGAAAGGGTTTCCTTTACCAATCAGGTTTTATTTCAAGACTATTTGTATTTGGGGTTCTCTATTTGGGCAACCCTACCTCCATGAATGTAAATGAGAAGGATGTGTTTAACTTTCAATTTTTAGGTTTAATTGTTCTATAAAATAAGATTTAAATAATATTTGATTGTTGGTAGTTCCTTAGTTAAATTTACAACTTAAGATTTAGTAAATACATGTTAAAATTTTGTGTAGGCGCAGATCCAAGAAGTTTTTCCGTAAGTGACAGAACTGCCACCCAAAGTAGGCTGTGGTCCCAGGACTGCCGGCCTACCTAGCTGACAAACTATGAACTTCCGGCTTTCCTAAGTGGTGGTTACAAGACCGCCACTCAGATAGGTGGTGGTCCTATTTCTTAGAAATAGAACCTAAAATATGAGATTTACACAAAACCAAAAGTTATTGTGAGTGTAAAATCATAGCACCCCCGAATGTCCTCAGTTTGAAATGGGGCATCCAATGTGAGCGCACAACATTTTACCATCTCTCAAGTTGTGGGACTTGTAGACTTGAGATGGCCCTCTGGAGAAATCTAGATTTTCCTCATCACCTACTTGCCACAAGATACTCTCTGCAGGGAAAACTATCTAATCCTAATCTAACCATTCCAAGGAGACATGGAGAGAGAAAAATGCATAAAAGAAGAGCCTACGCTAAGTGGTGATACACCAGAAAAGGAAGTGGCTGATCAAAAATCCAACTTCCTGAAGTGGAGAGAGGTGAGCAAAGGAGAGGGTGGACAATATGTACCATAGACCATAGATGAATGTCACACAGAACACCAATTCAACCCATTGAACACAACTCCCAAAACCTGCAATAGACATCAGAGATATGCACATTAGACCCTACAATGATGAGAGGAAAGAGATAATTAAATAAGAAAAGGATGGACAAAATGCATCACAAAACAGATTTTATTGCTCCATGAGTTCACATAGTACATCATCAAAGTGGGAAAGAGGCGGGAAAATGCCATTACTGAGCCAAGAGACGAGGATTAGACTCCGTATTCTACCTTAAGGAAGAAAGAGAGAGGGGGTAGGAGAGAAAAGATGACCAACCTATTTGAAATATGCCCTCCTTTACAATAATTAGAAGAAAGAGAGAAAAAAGAGGGAAGAATTCGAATCCTACTTCAACCACCCTAAGATATGCATTGAATAAACCTACTCCAACCACTCCAGAAAGTATTGAAATCCACCTGTAACAATGATGGGATTCATTTCAAGACCCATGCCTCCATGTGTTGTTCCTTATTTGGAAAGGAAGGAGGCCCATTCCTCAAGCATGGCGGAGGGTGGGAGACTTGAAGGCCTAGAAAATGGTGGGCCGAAATATTAATTGTTGTAGGTGAGCAAGCAGCATGCCGAGATTTTTCCAAAACATCCTTTCCCCCTCAAATCCGAGCTTCCAATCGAAAGATATGGCTTTGTGGCTTTGTGAAGATTAGGGTCGTGGGCTCACAATATTTAAAAGAGTCCATCCATGCAAGACCCACGTGGCAGCCTCATGTGCCTTAAGGTTTCACCCCCTCCTCAACACTCTTGAAGTAGTGCCGAACTGACACGTGACACCTTCTGCAGCCTTCTTTGTTTCTTTTACGTTTTCCTAAGTCCCATCTTGTTTGCGGAGACACTGTTCCTGACCCAAGACATGTGGAGACTTCACACTCATTTAGAAACTGCCCCCATATTTTACCTTTGATGCTGCATGGACGAGGCATGTGGCGAGTGGCGCATGTTTGGGGACTGCCTTTGATTCACCTCTTGAAAGAACACCCAAGAGAAATGTGGCTTCTTTCGTTGAGTCCTTTGTTTTGTTTCTTTGTGTTTCAACTAAGTCCCTTTTGTTTAGTGGGACCATATGTCTTACCCTAGACATGTGGAGGCTCAATGCTCATTTGGGAACTGCCCTCAGAGTTGATCCTTGAAGTTGTGCGGATGAGGCACGTGGCACATTTCACTAGCTCTTCCCTGTTTAGAATTTTCAACGACTGGTTTTATTTCATTTTTAGACTTGGGAAATGTGGAAAGGTGGTGCTTTTGGGGACTACCTTTTTCTTCGACCCTTGAAGGTTCACCGTTCAAACACGTGGAGGATTCCGCCGGTCCTTTAATACTTAGCTCATTAAACAACCATTTAATCCCTTTTTCAGACCTTGGAAACGTGGAAGCCTTGCGCTCATTTATGGACTATGCCTTGGGTCTCACTTCGAAGTTGCACTGATGAGGTACGTGGAGGCTTCCACTGACCCTCTTATACTTAGTATATCAAATGGTTAGCTCTATCCCTTTCTTGGACTGGGACATATGGAATCTCTGGGCACATTTTGGGAACCCATTCCAGATTTTAACCTTAAAGTTGCGTCGAGTTAATGTGTGGCTCCTTCCACCGGTCCTGAACTCTTCAACGACTGACTTTGTATTTTGTTTTACTCTGACCACATGGTGAGCCCTGCTCTTCTTTAGATACTTCCCCTTGGGCTTAACCTTTGGATTTGTGCCATTGACGCATGTGGCACCTTCAAGGGTTTGTGACTTTACATTTGGCAAAAAGACTTCCCAGGCCCACGGCTCCACAACTTCGCAACTCGGAACTTGGCGAAAAACTTCCACGGGCCGATGGGCCCACATTTGAAAATTGCACCATTTTGTAAAAAGTTTAAAAGTTCCAAAATGTTCTACTGGACTCCACCGCCCATATTTACACTTGGGCAAAATTACCTCCATGGCCCCGTATATTCACAATAGCAAAAGAAAACCTTCATAGACTCAAGGGCCCGCAATTATAATTTGTGACTTTTGCAAAAATTTTAAAAATGAGAAAATATCTAGCGCCACCCCGCCGATTTGCAATCTTCCCATTTGGTAAAAAGTCTTCCCATAGGCCCGACGACCTACTTTTGGAAAAATATCCTTCCCAGACCCGCTGGCCTGCCATTTGCAACATATGAGGAGTTATAAGGACTTATTTATATTTTTGGAAAGGGGAAGAAATTTCTTATCCGATGGGAATTATTTCAGGGCAACTTAAGTGTTTAAAATATATAAAAATTTAGATTGAAGCACGTAAAGGGGGAAAGTGGTGTTAGTTGACCAAAAATAAGTGTTAGATTATTTTGGTCAACAATTTGGTGACTCACGGGGATCACCTGCCTACTAGGTGAAATGATCAATTTCCTTGAAGCATTTATTGGGCATGGAGTCATGAATGATAGTCTGATAAACATGAATATGAACATAATCTATAAAATATGATCTTTGAGCCACTTGGAACACCACTGGAACTGGGGCTAATCTCACTAAATTCTACTTCCAATATATTATGCATGAGCAACAAAACAACATAACACACTATGTACAAAACTTGAAATCATACACACCCCAAGTGGGATATGCAAAGTGTGCACAAGAACTTGTTTTACTGAAATCAAACCGAAACTAACCTACACTAACCAAAGCAAAAGGGAACTCAAAGAAATCCTGTAACTGGCAGGGAGAAGTAGCTTCCCTTTCTCAAAAAGGGCAGCCATGCAAATGATTTGACACTGAATATGACTACTTGTATGACTGAAAAACTGACTATAAGTTGATCCTCCACCCAAATCATCAAGGTGTCAACTGGAAACAAGACAAATGCCTCTTTTAGTTTCTCTACATTTGGATTGAAGAGGCATTGCAACTAATCCTTGGTACTTTTGAGCTCATCCTCATGCCCTGAAGTGGGCATGACTCAGTTTTTTCTTCTCCCTTGGCTCCAATGAAGCCAAGTACTTGATTAGGCATGGTATAATCCAATGGATGTGCCCATGGTTCTGAATTTCAACTCCATGGATGGAGTCTTCCTGTGGACCTTCTTAGGTGAGTGATGTGAGAGAGATGGGATCCTCATGCTCTTTCCCTTCCTCCTCCTTAGAAGAACATGGAATATTATGATCTTCCAACCTTGGTTCTAAAGGTTTGTTGTGGGATGAAGGCTGCTATCCTTAAATGCTCTTCTCCATGGCAACATACTCATGTACTTGGAAGGTGGATGATGGAGGAGCAAGTGATGTGATCTCCATAGGATCCTCTCCATCAAATAAATCTTCCAAGTCCGATAGACAATCTGCCTCCTTGTTATCCTATTGCATGTGCTCGACCTCCTCCATGTTGTCCTCCTGATCTACAACTTTCTCCCCATGGTTCATTTCATCCTCAAACATGAATTTTGAAAGATCAAACTCTTCTTCAACATTAGATCTCGAAGGAGATGAAGTGGGACGAAGAACCGAAGGTTATTTTGTGGCCTTCTCTCGTACCTAAAGCTTCTTGAACCATATGGTCCTCCTCCATCATGGGTTCATCAATCAAATCAGGCCCTTCAAAAGAAAGTGAAATATCTTAAATAATTCTTTCTTCATAAAGTGGCCTCAACTCTGATTTGATCTCCTCCGCCTTCTCCTCTTGATGGGACTTGAGCTGATTGTTCTTCTTCCTTATTGATTGATTATGTAGCTTGGATTAGATCAGCATCCTCTTCAGACAAAGTGCCATTATGGACATTGCATTAAGACAAAATAGAATGCTGATCTTCTCCTTCTTTTTCTTATTCTTCTTCGCTGTAAACTCATCCTTAGCCACCAATGGCTTCTTAACCTCAAGATCCTCTATTGGCTTAACCATCAAGGGGATATTTGTAATCCAAAATATTACATCCCAACTCTTCACATTTTATATCATTTCTTCTATGTTGGGTTCCTCTTTTCCTTGTTCTCCTTGACTGGATTCTGAGTCTCTTCCCAATATGGAATTGGAAAAGAATGAGGAGTGGTAAATTGGGATTCAACCAGTTTTACTATTGTTTTTGGTGGAGAAGGAAGTGGACTTTGTTGTTTATTCAAAGGGAGTGACTGATTGGATAGTAAAAGGGTAGAGGAATTGAGGTGGGATGGAAGACTAGGAGATGGAGAAGGGAAAACATCATTTGGGGCAGCAAGTGAGGGGCTTGACACTTGGCACCGCTGAAATGATAAAGCTTGAGAAAGTGAAAATGAAGGAAAAGGAGCTGGTAATTGACTTACCCATTGACAAGGTTGTCTCACACTTTTATCATATGCCTCAATATACTCAATCCACTATGAAAGTTGAGGAAACATTTCAACCATGAAGTCAACCTTCTCCTGAGGGCTATAATGTCTTGGCATAGGGCTGACCCATGGACAAGGTGCCCTATAGCCAATTCTGAATGCTTTCATCTGAGTTGTGGCCCTTGATTGTACCATGTGAGCCTCCATTCTCAGATTTTCCATGTACAAATTATCTTCTTCAGGTGTGGAACTACCTCCAAAATCTATATATCCATGCTTTGTAACAACTGTATAGTTTGGAAAATGACCAAACTGATTTGAATCTGGCTCACCTGGATATCCATAGTGTTGATTTTCATTGTGAAACCTTTCTGGAGGTGTGTTGAAGTAACTATTAGTGCAAAATCCAAGCACCCTTGAGTTCCTACAACTAGATGAGTATATAATCTCAGGTGTGATTGTACAACATGGAGCATCTCTCAAAGTGTGGGACATTAAAATAGAGAGATCTCTCCCAATGAAGGTCGGTTTTTATTCCTTTGTTCATGTGCATACAAATAAATTATAGTGGATCTATTCTAAAACCTAATCTATCTTACCAAGGAGACAGGGTTGAGAAGATATGAGAAAATAAACCTAAGCTAATGAGGTGATGCACCAAATGAATGTTAGACACATGTTTTGCAATTTAATGAGAGACCATAGAAATGTAATACAACTACCATGCACAGATAACCAAACCGTAATGAGATATCGAGAAAACAACAATGAACACATGAAAGGGTTAGGAATCATCCACACTTATATATTATTACTCCGAGTTGATGCAATACACTACAATAGCTAAGAGGTAAATTTTTTTATTATAACTCGAATGGGAGGTTGAAATCTCCACAAATTATCTTGAAGACAAGGGAAGAAGGGAGGGTGAAAGAAAAATGTCTAACCCTTTACAATGAACCCAACTCCTTTTATAGATGCAGTGAAGAGAGAAGGAGAAAAGAAGAAGGAAACTTGATTTGAAGCTCATCTACCAGCCATCAATTCTCCTACAAATCCACCCACAATTTGTCGAGTCTTCGCACTATGTCTATTCAGCGTGTCAAGAAGGAAGAATGACGGATCAAATCAAATCTGATCTGGTTATTGGGATTGATCGGATTGCATATTAATAACGTGAAGAAATTTCCTTATTTTTTACCCACCTAACCTCATCAAAATTAAAGTTTCAGATTTCCATGGTGTAGACGAGGTCGAGACCTTTCTAATGGTGCCATTTTTTCAAATTTCAAGCACCGAGTCGAAAGATATGTCCATTTGAATATTTGAGTCGAAGCCATAGAAAAAAGGTGAAAACTAGTTAGCGAGAATGGGTCCGCATGCCCAAAATTCACTTTGTGCCCCTTCGAAAAAAATACAAAAATGCTAAAAATCCCTATAGCCCCATAATTCATTATGTCAAAACCATTCTAGGGCCTATTGGTTCACATTTTCCATTTGGGTAAAAAGTCCTCCCCAATCCTCGGCCCGCTTTGACTTGGAACATGGTCATGTGTAGAGATTACGCATGTTTGGGGACTGCTCCTCAATTTCATTTTTCAAATTGTGCCAAAGAGACACGTGGCACCTTCCCCGACTTTTCTCTCGTACCTTTATGTTTTTTACTAAGTCCTCTTGTTTAGCAGGGCCATATATCTGACCCGAGACACATGGAGGCTTGGCGCTAATCTAAGATACTTAGCCAATTCAGGCCGAAGCTTCTCATGAGCCCTAAACATGTGGAAGCCTCGTGCTCATTTGATTTTCCACTTTGGGTCACACCTTTGAATGTGCATCATTGAGACACTTGGTGCCTTCCACCAACACCCTTATACTTAACCGATTTGGGTCGGCCTTCCATTTGAATTTTGTTGAACCCTGGCCATGTGGAGGGCTGACACTAGTTTGAGTCTCCGCCTTGGGCTCTCTCTTTTAGAATTGCGCCGAGCTAACATTTGGTTCTTTCTCGCTCATTTGAATTTTTCAATGACCGACTCTATCCCTTTATGGACTGGGACATGTGGAATCTTTGTGCTTGTTTGGAGACTACTTTTTGGGTTTAACTTTTGGAGAAGCGCCGATGAGGCACATGGAATATTCCACTAAACTCTTCCATACTTAGCCAATTTTAGCTCGTTCGAATAGTTTGTAAAGCCCAAAGACTTTGAGTCTTTCTCTCTGCTCCTCTTCTTTGAGCCTCCGGTTTTATTTGACATTGTTTGGCCCTTCCCCAACCCTATTACTCCATTGTAGAGCCCACCGCAACCCTGTTTGTTAGATTTGAAATGTGGGCTCGTGCGATGGAATTGTCCCTTGGATTTCTTCTGTGCACGGAGTGGTGTTTGATCACTTTTCTCGGGGGCAAAATTGAGATAACAATTGGCAACTTGTGGGGACATATACCTACTAGATGAAGAGATTAGTTGCCTTTTTATATCCATTAGGTGTAGAGTCGTGGGTGGTGGCCTAACATTGATCTTGTTCCACTACAAATGGACCTTTCGGACTGATTTTAGTTGCTCGTATTTTTCTATTATAAAATGAGAAACTATTATGGAAACTATGGGTTTCCCTATTGCAAATGCTGAAGGGCCTAGCGCATTCACCTAGAGGCACATTTAAGCGTATAATGACACAAACCGGAGAAACAAAACCTGTTCTACAAGAAGATAATATACATACACACTTAGGGAAATTAAAATTCTATGCTAATATTTACAAGGGCGGAACCTTCCTTTTTAGTAGAAATGTTTGAGATGGATCCGTTCACCTGGGATCTGCAACTCTTCGCCATCCAATTTAGCCACCTGGAAGGCATTGTTGCTTTTGCACTGTGATCATCTAAGGGCCACTCCAAATGGCATCAAATTTGGAATGTTTTCCGGTTTTATCCAATATGCATCCCACTTTAGAACTAAGTCCCCTTCTTGAAAAGTCCTTGTTGTATCTTTCTTGTCAAAACTCTTCTTGATCAATGTTTGATCCTTCTCCATGGCCTACATTGCATTCTCTCTTGCCTTTCCTACTTCCATCAACTTTGTATACCTAATTTCTAGATGTTCAAATTTAGCTAGTTCTAATTGTTTCATGAGCACTAGAGCGGCAACTCCAATGATATGGGAAATACGACTCTTTTCCATATACAAGCTTGTATGGGGAGCTATTTGTGGCCCTTTTAGATATGATCCTATCAACCCATGTAGAGCTTATTTGAGATTTGTATGCCAAGTTCTATGATTTTCATCAAGAGTCCTTCTAATAATTCTTAATAGGTTCTTGTTTGTGGACTCTTCTTGGCCATTACCTTGAGGTTAATAGTTTGATGAACTCATTGAGGTATACACCATTTTTGATAGCTCATTAGTGATCCTTATACCCATGAATGTAAATGCATTATCTTATATAATAGTGGAAGGGACTCCAAACTTGGTGGTTATTTCTTTATACAAATCCAAGATGTTGGATTCATTTTCTTCCTTAAGTACCACCACCTTAGTGCACTTGGTGAACTAGTCTATTCCTGTAAGTATCCAATTGTGGCCCTAGCTTGAGTTTGGGTTAATCACTCCAATGAAATCTAATCCCCATTGCATGAATGGTTGATCCACTGAAATTTGGCGAAGGGATAGGGCTGCTAAATTCTCCTTCCTTGTGAAGAACACACACTTCATGCACTTCTTGATCCATGAGTAGCAGTCCATAAAAACCGTACGCCAGTAATAACTAGCTTTCATGATTTTGAGAGTTGTTACTCGAGGGGAAAAGTGGCCTACTACTTCTCCATCATGGAACTCATCCAACACTCTCTCAATTTTTCCTGTCCCAATGCACCTCAATAGGACACTATTAACGTCCTTCTTAAACAAGACTCTATCAATAAGCACATATGGGATGAATTGTAGTCCAAGTATATCCTTTTTGCTTTGTTCCATTCTCGAGGGCACAAACCTATTTGGAGATAATACACCAAGGATTATGTCCAACATGGAATAGGTATATCATTATATGGTTGTTATTGATCATTCTGAAGTAATAGGACAACCTCTACTTCATCCAATGACTCGGTCTTTGACTTGTAAGCGAGCTTCTCACGTAACCTTGCCACGAACTAGTTTTATCACCTTTATTTCAATGTTAGACTCCATTACCTAATTGGTCCAACTAGATCTCTTCTCATTCAAGTGCTTGTTCAAGAGAAAATCATTGACACCAACATGAGATACTAGCAATCGAATCTTATTGTTCGAGACTAAGTGTTTGAACTTCTTTAAACTCCTAATGACAAGTAAGGACATGATTCTCAATGAAAGAATATTATACCTCGTAATCCTCCAAGCTCTGACTGAAGAAGGCTATGGGCTATTCTAAACATTCCTTATTAGGTTGAACCAAGATGGGTGAGATTGTGCCTTACCCTCAAAAAGCATATAAGCATGAAGTCCTTTGAAAATTCTAGGTTAACAAGAGTTAGGGCTGTGATATTGTGAACTGGATGGCCTTAAAAATATCGTTTCCCTCTATTGCTTACTTAAGTCCAAGACTCTTCTTTAACATCACTGTTAAAGGCTTCATAAGAGTGGCAAAATTAGCCACAAACCTACGAACAAAGTTTATTCTCCCCAAGAAGATTTGGAGAGAATTTTTGTGTTGTGGCAATGGAAGTGTTCGGATGGCTTCAACCCTTTCAGGATCAATTGTTAACCCTTCTCTTGAGACAATGTGGCCCAATAATTTTCCCTCATGTGCCAAGAACACACACTTTTTTGGGTTTAATGACACCAAACCTTCTACATCTCTGGAATACCTATCTGAGGTGGAAGAGATGGTCTGCAACATTCTTTGAGAAGATGGTGATATCATCTAGATACACTAGGAAAATATTGTTGATTAAGCCTTTGAATGCCATGTCCATAGCTCAGTTGAAATGTTGCTCCAGCATTTGATAGTCCAAATGGCATCTTCTTATAAGCATATGTCCCCTATTTGGTGGTGAAGCGTTGTCTTCTATTGATATTCCTCTTTCACCATTATCTCGATTATATCTTGAGTATCCATCTATCAATGAAAACCTCTTAGAACCCACTACATCACTGTAGGATTTGTTCCATTGATGGAAGTGGATAATGATCCTTGAGTGATTCTCTGTTTAGATCACAAAAATCCACACACAGTATGATTTCTCCATTTCTTTTCCTTATAAGCACCAAGTTTACAACCCAACTTGAGTGCTTGATAGGGAAGATGATGTTGGCCTCAATTATCCTATTTAACTATTTCCTCATGAGAGGCTCAATGTGAGGATTTATTGGCCTTTTCTTTTTCTTGAAAGGTTTGGCTCCTGGATCCAACTTGATAGTGTGCTATGCCAAATTTGGTTTGAAACCTCTTAAATCTTTGTAAGTCCCAACAAAGACATCTAGGAATTCTTGACAAAGTTAAATGAATTTATATTTTTCTTTTTTAGTACTTACCTTTCCTATTCGTAACGTTTTTCCTTCTTCTATGGAAATGGGCTCTGAATCTTCACCCTTTACCTAAACACTTGCTTTCTCCTTTCGGAATTGATCATTTGGGTTAAAGATTGACTTCAATGTTACAAGACCCTTTAGTAGTTTTTTTGTTCTAGCTGCAACACTTGGTCGCCATACTATTGTTCCAATTTGTCTTAGTTTATGGAGGAGAAGTCAACTTATTTGTGTAGAAAGTTGACAACTGTTCATCATTCTTAAAGACCTACCAACTAGTGTTATTATCATGGACAATAGGTGTCACAACCACTTTGATATGGGGCTGATACATATCACTCTTGATACTCCCTACAACATCAAATGCTTCCCAATAGCTGCCAATATGTCCACCGCTTCATTCTTCTTCCTTGGGATGGAACTAGTACCGAATGCTTCAAAATCCTCAATGAGGTCACATACCCGGTTCTTATAGTTCCTTAACAAATTGTTCTTGGCAGAATTTTTTCCTCGGACTTGATTCACAACTATCTCACTTTCACCAAACACTTGCAAGTTTTTAATACCTCTTTTCCTTGCCTAATGTAGTCCATGGACCAATTTTTCATATTCTCGCTATGTTGTTTGAGAAATCAAATTGGAAATGGAAAGCCGAGGAATATTGCATAACTTGAGGTGAAAGAAGCATAGCTCCTCCTTTGGATCCTTGTCTACTTCTTGAGTCATCAAAGAATAACCGCCATACCTCCTTATTATCTTTGTGGTCGGGCTTAATGATGCCATGAAGGGATGATTCTCCTCATACAAATATTAGACTCATAGCTCGATTCTTCCATATCCTTATAGGGGTTGAAAGCATGCTTCTTGTTTTCCCATTCATCAAGGGTCGGGTATGGAACACACTCAACCTTGTTATCTTCCTCACAAACATTCAAGAAGTCCTCCCGATCAAAGGATAAACAATTGGCATTGATTGGGCTGGTTACATAAGGCTCAATATGGTAATCCACAATGGGCTTAGATCTGATCATAGCCTTAGCTCCATACCTTTTCTAAATAACATGTGTGACCAATCAGAGACAAATAGCCTCTAATTTTAATGGTGAAGTCTCTTAAAATACACAATGTAAAATGTGGCGGCAAGTCTATGACTTGATACGTTTTATAATGTAGTCACATTGGGGCATGCATGCAAAGTGAGGGTCAAATCCTTGATGAATCCAACCATTGTTATTGATGTCCCATCTAATTTCACTACACCTCTGGAGATGAGTTTGTATTGAAGACTAAACTAATCGGCTATTTGTTTTGGTAATATAGAGCTATTTGCCCCGAATCAATCATGCAATTATGTACCAATTTGTCTCCAATGATCAATAAAACATAGAATGGAGGGGACTTCAGATTCTTGCCTTGTTGTCCTCCATGGTTTCCTTTGGGCCGAACCACATTGGTAAGCACTTTCTCTTGTTGGTTGGGGGGCTGGTATGAGGTTGACCAATTGGCTATAGCAACCTCGCAACAGTCTCTCGCCCTAGGATAGACAATGAATCCCACATTGAAATATTCACATTTGCTTTCTTCATTTGTTCAATGATGTTAAATGGGGTAGAGCTATCTTTTTGGTTCCTTTCCTGGTACATTTTTCTCTTACACATGGGTTATTACAACCGGTGTCTAAGTCGGTCCGGAGGATGGCCTAGAATGAATCTGCACATTAGGAGTTACACTTTGAGTGCCAATACCTTATGGAATAATAGAAGGTTGAGGATTACCTGAGTTTGATAACTATCCCTCTCCAATATTCCTTTTCTTGGATCATGTATTGGTAGCCACACTTTGAGAAGGGGCTTGGTTAACTCCACAGAAGTCTTCAGCCTGCCAATTGACAAACATAGACTCACTTGAAGGTGCCTCTTGCTAAGTTTCTTACTACCGACTTTCCTCTTGGATCGGGCTCATGGACACATGAATTTTCTGTACCATCAAGGTCTGGTTTAGTGCACCATTGAAGTACATTGACTTGTTATGAGGCGATTACATGGGAAACACCAATCATATTCTTGTGCCATATTATTTTTTGTTGGAACCAAGGCCCTTAATGTTCAAGTTGTGTTTGGGTCATATGGTCGGAAAGGCCTAATGACTTGAGACTGTCCTTGGTTTTGGTTTTGATTTCTGACTGACTGGTTGTTTATTTTACGATATGGGGGTCTATCCCGATCACCGAGTTTGAGGTGGTATGGCCTAGAACTCTAAGCTTGTTTCCATTTTTAGTCACTAGCTCATTCTCAAGGTTTGCGGTTGTTTGATAACCTCTTGTAGCTCTTTTAAGCTCGCTAGAGGATGAGGTAGAGGCTTCAAATGAACTTTGATTCCTTGGAGTGGTGTGGGAGCTAATGTGGGTCTCGACTAGTTCTTGATATAAAGGCATAGGTGGCCTAGGGGAAAGTTTACCAACCTACATTAAACAATTTTTATCTCTAATGGAAATGTTATAGGCTACAGTGTAAGGTGGTTCCTCCCATTGATTAAATCATTAAAGAAATATCGAGTTTAATCCTCTAAGAAAGTATAAGGAAGCACCTTCATCTGTGGGCCTCACAACCAATAGAATCTTGTCCCATGTCCTTTGGAATCTGAAGTTGAAATTGGTCGACTACTTATTAGGAACCCTCTTGAGTGTTGTTAAATGCTCCAACAAGGATAGATTATCTCCCTTTTCTCCAAATTGGTTGTGAAGAGCTCTACACATATGGTCCCAATTCTGAATAGAGCATGTTGTTAGACTCTTGAACCATTGTAAAGCTTTACCCTTGAGTGAAGAGGCTAATAATTTTACTACAATGTCCATCTCAATGATCTCATGAATTGCATAGACATTTGTAATGTCTTGAATGTGTTCACTAGGAGAAGTCTGGTTCTCTATAGTAAAATATGGGATGTTATTTAATGCTGCAACTGGGACTGGATTTTATCCATTAAGAGTGAGTGGGTTGCTACCAGTGAAGTCAACATAGGGGTTGGGTGGTTGTGCCATTATCATTGGCCTGAGATTCCTTGTTGATTGAATGAATGGCCTACTCGAAGGAGGTGTTGACAATGTCCTACTTGGTGGAGATGTAGACCTCTGGGCTCTTCTTCCCCATCTTTCTCTATTTGGGGATATATGTACATAGACAAATAGTGCCTCCTCTCTAATTTTCAACCTTGTTTGCATTCTTCTCTTGAGCTTGACAAGATTGGAATGTTGAAACTAGTGGATATTGTCTCTTTTGGAGTCACCAGATGTGCAACTTCAGAGCTTCTTAAAAGCTGAAAAGTTACAACAAGTGCACATCAATCCTACTGCAACAATAATGGAGAACTCTTTGTCCCACCAGGCATGCCAAAATTGTTAGTGTAGAATCACAACACCCCTGAGTTTGTGTAACTAGATGAGTCGAGACTCTCAGTGTGATTACACAACATGGAGCATCTTTAAAAGTCTGGGACTTTGAAATCGAGAGAGCTCTTTGGATGAAGGTCGGGTTTCTATTCCTCTATTCAGGTGAATAGAAATAAATTACAGAAGATCTTTCTAAAACCTACTCTATCTTACCAAAGAGATAGGGTTGAGAAGATATGAAAAAATAAACCTAAGCTAATGAGGTGATGCACCAAAGGAATGTTAGACACTGTCACAATTTAACATAGACCATAGAAATGTAATATAACTACCATGCACATATAACAAAAGCTGTGGTGAGAGATAGAAGACAACAATGAACACATAAAAGGGTTGGGAATCATCCAAAGTAATATATTTTTTTCTCCATATTTGATACAGGACACTATAGTAGCTAAGAGGAAAAACTTTGTAGTATAACTCGAATGGAAGGTTGGAAAGATCCTAAAATTCTCTTGTGGATAAGGGAAGTAGGAGGGTACAAAACAAAACTTTCCAACCCTTTACAATGAACCTGACTACTTCTTTTATAGATGTAGTGAAGAGAGAAGGAAGAAGTAAGCGGGAAACTTTATTTGGATCTCAACTACTTGCCATCAATGCCCATACATATCCACCCACAATCTATTGAGTCCTCTGCTCTATGTTTGTTTGACATGTTGAAGAAGGAAGAACGGTAGATCAAATAAAATCTGATCTAGTTATCGAGAGTAATCAGATTGCATATTAATGGCGTGAAGATATTTTCCCATTTTCCACCCATCTAACCTCATCAAAATTAAAGTTTCAAGTTTCCATGGCGTAGAAAAGGTCGAGACCTTTCCAATGGTGTAAAATTTGTTGAATTTTGGGGATTAGGTTAAAAGATATGTCCATTTGAATGTTTGAGTCGGGTCCATACAAAAATGGTGAAAACCAGTTAGAAGGATAGGTCCATGGCCTAGAAATTCACTTTGTGCGCCCTTTGGAAAAAAATACAAAAATGCACAAAACACCTCGCAGCCCCCGCAATTCATTTCATCAAAAACCATCCTCGGGCCCGCTGGTCCGCATTTTCCATTTGGGTAAAAATTCCTCCCTAGGCCCGCCGGCCCGCTTTGACTTGGAACATGGCCATATGTAGAGATGGCGCATGTTTGGGGACCTCTCCTCGATTTCATTTTTGAAATTACACCGAAGAGACACGTGGCACCTTCCCGACTTTGCTATGTTCCTTTATGTTTTTACTAAGAACTTTTGTTTGGCGGGCCATATATCTGACCCAGGATACATGGAGGCTTGGTGCTAGTCTAAGATACATATCCAGCCTTGTCGATGCCTCTCTTGAACCATAGACATGTGGAAGCATTTTTCTCATTTGAGTTTTCACTTTAGGTGACGCCTTTAAATGTGCGCCGTTAAGAAACTTGGCACCTTCCACCAACACCCTTATACTTAATCAATTTGATCCCACATTTCATTTGAATTTTGTTGAACCCTAGCCATGTGGAGGGCTGGTGCTAGTTTAAGTCTCCACCTTGGGCTCTCTCTTTTAGAATTGTGCCGAGCTGACACGTGGTTCTTTCCACTCATTTGGATTTTTTAACAGCCGACTTTGTCCCTTTATGGATCTGGTACACGTGGAAGCTCTACGCTTGTTTGGAGACTAATTTTTGGGTTTAACTTTTGGAGAAGCACCTATGAGGCATGAGGAAGCTTCTACTAAAATTTTCCATACTTAGTCAATTTGGGCTCATTCTAAATCGTTTGTAAAGCTTGAAGACTATGATTCTTTCTCCATTCCTCTCCTTTGACCATCTAGTTTTCTTTGACACTATTTGGCCCTTCCCTGACCCTGTTACTCCATTGTAGAGCCCACCGCAACCTATTTGTTGGATTTGAAACCTGGCCTCATGCAACACAACCATCTCTTGGATTTCTTCTGCAAGGGGTCATGTTTGATCAATTTGGTTTGGGGAAAAATTAAGATAATCAGTAACATAGAGATAGATCTCGAATAAGCACTACTATCGCAAGTGTGCATTCTAAGATGGAAATGAATTCATGATTTCACAACTTCATGGGATGGAAGAAAATGGGAGATGTGGAAGGAATAATGGATGGAAATAGATGGGAAGAAGGTTTGTAACTTAGAGGATGGGTTGTTGACTAGATGGAGTCACCAGATGTGCTTTTCTTGTGCCTCAAAAGGATGAATCTCACCAAGAACACATCAACTTGATGAAATGAAGTGGTAAGGTGCTTCATACATGTCCCACTAGGCATGCCAAAACTATTAGTACAAAGTCACATCACCCCCAAATGTCCTGAGTTTGAAATGGGGCATCTAGTGTGATTGCACAACATGGGACCATCTCTCAAGTTGTGGGACTTGCAGACTTGAGGTGGCCCTCCGGAGAAATCCATCTTCTTCTTCCTAAACTACTTGCCATAAGCTACTCTAGTGTAGAAAAACTATCTAATCCTAATCTAACCATTCTAAGGAGACAGGGAGAGAGAGAAATGCAAAAAAATAGAGCCTACACTAAGTAGTGATACACTAGAAAAGGAAGTGGCTGATCACAAATCCAACTTCCTAAAGTGGAGAGAGGTGAGAAAAGGAGAGGGTGGACAAGATGTACCACAGACCAGAGATCAATGTCACACAGAACACCAATTCAACCCATTAAACATAGCTCTTAGAACTGAATAGACATCGAGAGATGCACAATAGACCCGCAATGATAAGAGGGAAGAAGAGACAATGAAATAAGAAAAGGATGGACAAAATGCATCACAAAATATGTTTTATTTCTCCATGAGTTCACATAGTACATTATCGTGGGAAAGAGGTAAGAAAATGCCATTACTGAGCCAAGAGAGAAGGCTTCAACTATGTATTCTACCCTAAGGAAGAAAGAGAGAGGGGGCAGGAGAGAAAAGATGACCAACCTTTTGAAATATGCCCCTCCTTTATAATATATAGAAGAAAGAGAGAAGGAGAGAGGGAATAATTTGAGTCCTACTTCAACCACCCTAATATATGCATTTAAATCCACCTGTAACAATGATGGGCTTCACTGCAAGACCCATGCCTCCATGTGTTGTTCCTTGCTGGGTAAGGAAGGAGGCCCATTCTTCATCATGGTGGCAAGTGGGAGACTTGACAGCCTTGAAAATGGTAGGCCGAAACATTAATGGTGGTAGGTGAGTAGTAGGCGTTGGGAATTTTCCTAAACATCCTTTTTCGCTTGAATCGAGCTTCCACTCTAAAGATATGGCTGTCTCAAGATCGTGGTCACAAGATCACAATATTTAAAAGAATCCATCTATGCAAGACCCACGTGGCACCCTCACGCACCTTGAGATATCTCCCCCTCCTAAACACTCTTGAAGTAGCACCAAACCGACACATGACATCTTCCATGACCTACTTTGTTTATTTTGTGTTTTCGTAAGTCCCATCTTGTTGGCAAAGACAGTGTGCCTAACTCGAGACATGTGTAGGCTTCACACTCATTTTGAAACTACCCCCATATTTTACCTTTGAAGTTGTGCGCAGATGAGGCACATGGTGAGATGACACATGTTTGGGGACCACCTTTGGATTCACCTCTTGAAAGAGAGCTAAAGAGATATGTGGCTCCTTCTATCTATCCTTTGTTTTGTTTCTTTGTGTTTCAACTAACTCCCTTTTGTTCAAGAGGGCCATATGTATGAATCTAGACACGTGGAGGCTCGGTTCTCATTTGGGAACTACCCTTAGAGTTGATCTTTGAAGTTGCATGGGTGAGGAACGTGGAAAACTCGGTGCATTTTGGGGACCAACTTTTGATTTTCCTCTTAAAAGATTTCCGAAGAAACACATGGCTCCTTCCACCGGTCCTTTGTTTTGTTTCTTTGTGTTTTGGCTAACTCTCTTTTGTTCAATGTGGCCATATGTTTTACCCTAGACACAAGGAGGCTCGAGTGCTTGTTTGGGAACCATCCTCGAGTTGATATTTGAAGTTATGAAGATGAGGCACATGGCACCACATGTTGTCTTTGCCATGTTTAGAATTTTCAACGGCTGGTTTTATTTTCTTTTTGAACCTAGGATATGATGAAAGCTGGCACTTGTCTTGGGGACCGCCTTTTGCTTCAACCCTTGAAGGTGTGCCGTTGAGATATATGGAGGCTTCTATCGGTTCTTTTATACTTATATGATAAAACAACTAGCTCAGTCCCTTTTTCAGACATTTGACACGTGGAAGCCTCGCACTCATTTAGGAACTATCCCCTGGGTCTCAATTCTGATTTTTTTCCAATGAGGCATGTGGAGGCTTCCACTAACCCACTTATACTTAGTTTATTAAATGGTCGGCTCTGTCCCTCTTTCAAACTTGGGAAACGTGGAAGCTCTGCATACATTTGGGAACCTGCTCCAGATTTTAACCTTGAAGTTACGCTGAGTTAACACGTGGCTCCTTCCACCAGTCCTGGACTCTTCAACGACCAAATCTATCTTCTTTTTTACTCTAACCACATTGGTGAGCCCATGCAATTTTGGAGACTACCCTTTTGGCTTAACCTTTGGAGTTACATCATTGAGGCACGTGGCACCTTTAAGGGTCTACAAATTTACATTTGGCGAAAAGACTTCCACGGGCTCGTGGCTCCGCAACTTTGTGAATTTTCAGTTGGTGAAAAAAATCGACGGGCTTGTGGGCTCGTACTTTAAAAATGTGCCATTTTGTAAAAATTGCAAATGTTCCAAAATGTCCCATAGACCTGTCAGTCCCGCATTTACACTTGGACAAAATTTCCTCCATAGCCTTGCATATTCATGTTAGCAAAAGAAAACATTCCTAGACCCACGGGCCCACAATTATAACTTGTGACTATCACGAAAAGTGTAAAAATGAAAAAATATCTCCCACCACCCCGTCGGTCTGCAATCTTCCTATTTGGCTAAAAATCTTCCACAATTACTTACAAGATCATTTACACTTTGTTCCACTAATTTCCTTTCAATTCCAAGAGTAAAAAGGATCTAAATCTACTTCTAACATTGTTATTTTATTACTACAAAATGCAACATTCCCTATCTCAAATTTCTTGTCTCTTTCATTTTCACTAAAACTAATGTATTCAAAATAACTACAACCACTTTGTTAAACATTCAAGTTTACTATGCATACATTTTTAACATCTTACAACTTCTATATTTCTTCTTTCTTTTTTACCAAAATGAAATTTCAAAATCAAAGTAACATTTCTTTTCCATTGAGTATAGCTCATTTACTTTTTAAAATAAAGAACAAATTTTCACAAACAAACTAAAACTTCAAATAAAGACAATAACTTTCTTTTCTATTTCACAAGACTAACTTTACAACACCATCTTTCTTTCCTTTTTCTACAAGAAAAACAACTTTGACATCCAATAATGAATATAAATTTTATTCACAAGATTTATATAATGTCTTCCACTTTATGTGGGAAAATTATACAAGAATATAAGCTAAAAGGAAAATCAATATTACAAGTTCCTCCACTCTAAGTGGGAATAACAAAAAGGCTTTTCACAAGAATGAATTTCTTAAGGATTCCAACAAAAGCTCCAAGATTCACAACACCACAAAAGAGATCCTTCATGATTTTCTTGATCCACAACAAAATGGGGGAGAGAAACACTCTCCACCCAACTAAAATATCAATGAGGAGGAAGAAGCCATCCTCCTCATTGGCCCCCGAGCCCCAACCACATTACAATGAGAGGTGATTCCAACACATGGAAACAAAAAGCTTCCACATCACAAACCAAGTATTTCACAACCATTCCAAATGCACATTCAACTCAAACTACAAACACAAGAAGGAAAAAAAAAAAAATAAACAAGGCTTAAAAATGAAAGCCAAAGGAGGAAGAACCTATGGGGAGGCCACTTATGCCTCCCAATGGGAAATGGGAAATGCATATCTCAAATCCCCTACATACTCTTATGCCTCCCTCAAGTACCTCTTATGCCTCCCACATACTCTTATGCCTCCTCATACTCTTATGCCTCCCTCATACAAGAACAAGTAAGAAATGCAAGCATTCCTTGTCCAAGGTGGGGCACCCAACCCAAACTCCCTCCAAAACATGAAATAACTCTTATGCCTCCCTACATGAATTCTCCCCATAGTCCCCTCCTACACCACACTTAGGAAATCTACCAAGCACCCAACAAGCATTCCAAACACTCACAAAAAAAAAACACACAAACACAAAATAAAGGAATAACATAAGCAAGAGTAAAGCTCCTACCTTTCCATAGTAGAGCATTGTTCCAAGAATCAATTTCAAGCTTCTTCAAACCCAAGAAATCACCAACAAGCTCCAACCAAGACCACAAGCACTCCAAAATCCTCTAACTCCAAAAATGCAAGAGCACAAAATAATGAAGTAACCCCAAACAAGCAAAAGAACTTCAATAAATAGAAAAGGGAGAGAGGAGGGTGAGGTGGCTCCATGTAGGATGCCACATCACACATCCTCAACTCCACCTCACAAGTCAAACCTCAACCCCAATGCACATAAATTGGTGGGTGAGAGGAATGACACATTACTTACACACACAATCCAAGCCCACACCCCCTAAGGACAAAATTAATTACAAGAAAGAAAGAGCAATAAACATTTTACCTTTTTGCCTTCCCAAAACACATAATGGGTCTATTTTTTACCCCTCAACCCATAGGTAGGGTTGGTATAGTAATTTAAGAGGTGTGGGACAAGTTTGAACTTGTCCCACAAGCCTTCAAAATTGGCCCTTAAGGCCAAATTAGAATTTCCATGAAGGGGTAGAGTGTACAACACTCAAGATCCCAAGCACTCAACTCACAACACAAAACCCAAGAGCCATCTAGTCTAATAAATGATATTCTTTTGGTCACATCTATAATTAGTTTAGAACAAGATTAATTAACTTTAATTGAGACACTTAAACCCATTAAGATAAAGGGGAAAGAACACATCATTACTAAATAATTAAAACAAGGAAATTACATCCCTAAAAATCACATACTACATCAAATAAAGGAAACTAAATAAAAGACAACACATAACCCCTTGGTCACAATTTCCCCTAACAATAATTCAAACACACACACAAATACATGTTGCCATGGTGACCCCTTGTTGAATTCACCTAGAATTTCAATGTGGTTGGTCTCCAATCCCCTTGATGTTTGTTGTGCATATATTTACCTGCAAAACACATAACACCTCCTTTGGCCTCGTGGCCGCATCAAAACATCCAAAATAAAATGTGTAATATAAATCCACAATCATCTATATATGCATCAAATCATCATCTAGGAAATTACGATATCCTTTACAATTTCTAACAACATCTCTATTCTACATTTCATCCATGTCAAAATGATTACAACATTAGTCAATTATCAAGGCCTACTAAGTGTGATGAAAATATCATCATGTCAGAAATATATATAACCATGTCAATCACATATCATCATCAATATCAAAATGTCTCTAATGATCTAAACACATCATATATGAATCAAAATCAACAACAATCCAATATCTCTAACATCTAACATCATGCTAAATCAAAAGGCTACAATAATATCCATAAGTATAATCGACAGTATCAAAATCAATAAAAAAAGTGTCGAAGGGAAGTGGGCACTACATCCCCTCCCCTTAGACTTGACTTCCTCCTGGAAGTCACCTGGAACAGTGTGGAAACTGAACTCACAATAATGTAGCATCCTCCCATGTAGCAACAGTCTCATCATACCTGTCCCACTAGACCGAACCTAGTCAATCTCTCTGCCTCGAAGGCCCAAGGTCTTGTGCTCTATAATGTAGATGGGCTCCACCATCACCTTCCCCTTATCCTACACCTACAATGTGGTCCAATCTAATACATGAGAAGGATCATAAATATATCTCCTAAGCACAAAAATGTGAAACACATCATGGACGTGAGACAAGCTAGGTGGCAAATGCTAGACGATAGGCCAAGGGACCGATGTGCTCCAAGATCTCAAAGGGACCCACAAACCTAGGAGCAAGCTTAGAACCTTTTCCGTAATGGATAGGGCTCTTATGTGGTCTGACATGAAGAAACACCTTCGTGCCCACCTCATAACTATGATCTGTCCTATGTTGGTCCACATACTTCTTCTTCCTATCATGTGCCTCCTGTAATCTCTGCCGATCATAACCACTTGCTGCTCCATGTCCTATAATAAGGCTGGCCCAAGAGAAACCCTATCCTCTAACTTGTCCCAACTCAGAGGTGTCCTGCACTCCTACCATATAATTCCTGAAAAGGAGCCATGCCTATCGAACTCTGGAAACTATTATTGTAGGAAAACTCCACCAAGTACAAATACTCCTCCCATCTCGATTGATGATCCATAACATACATCCTAAGAATTTCCTCTAAGATTTGATTCACCCACTTAGTTTCCATCTATCTCAGGGTGATATGTTGTGCTGAAATTGATCCTCATCCCGAGAGCATGTTGCATGGTGGTCCAGAAGTGGGAAGTGTACAAAGGATCGTGGTCAGAATGATCTTCATGGAATCCCATGTAATATCTGACAATCTCATCAAGATACACGTGCCACTACACTACACTGTGTAGTGGTCTTCATAGAGAAAATGAACCACTTTCTTCAATTTATCCACCGTGACCATGATGGCATCATGGTGGTATCTCGACGTCAATAACCCAACAATGAAGTCCATGGAAATGGTGTCCCATTTCCACTCTTCGATATAGCGTGAGGAAAGAGAAGGCCAGCTGGATGTTGATGCTTGACCTTCACCCTCTGACACTCTAAACAACATGACACAAATTGAGCCACATCTCTCTGAAGTCCTCTCCAATGGTACAACTATCTCAAAGTGGTGTGCATCTTCTTCACCCTAGGATGGGCTGAATAAGGTACATGATGAGCCTCTATCCAAAATGTCTATCTCAAGCCTCCATCTCTAGGAACATATATCCGAACCTTTGTGTCTGAGAAGACCATCTTCTAATGAAAATCCATCAAACCTCCCCTCAAGGGGTCTCTAAGACTCAATCTCTACTCTGGCTACAAGGTAGAAACTATCATGAGGAATCTGCTATAAAATCCTACTCCGTAAATCTATACCCACTGAAGTAGCCATAACCACATGTCTCCATCTACTCAAGGCATCTGCAACCACATTATCCTTCCCCTTCACATGCTCTATCTCCATATCATACTCACAAAACAACTCCATCAACGCGTCGATTGATGAGATTGAGATTGGGATGTGAAGAGGTGGCGAAGACTCAAGTGATCAGTCCTGAGTGTAAATCTCTAGCCAAGGAGGAAGTGTCTCCACCACACCAGGTGTGTAAAAATGCTATGCAAGCTCAAGATCATGAGTTGGATAATTGAGCTCATAATCCTTGAGTTTGCGAAGACTCAAAAGTAACTACTCTGCCCTCCTGCATCAACACACCTCCAAGTCCTACCAAAGAAGCATTTGTGCAAATGTAGAACTCACCCTAAGGATCTGGCACTATAAGAATAGGCACTTTTGTGAGGCATTCCTTCAATGTCTTAAAGGCCTTCTCACATCTATCTAACCATACAAACTTCTTCCCTTTTTTGTTGAAGGGAAGTGATGGGGTGTGAAAATGAAGAAAGTCTAAACAAATCTCTTGTAATATCCTGCCAAACCCATGAAAATGTGCACACCTCGGTCACACTAGTGGGTGTTGGCCAATCCATGATAGCTCAATCTTGGAAGGATCAACTGTGATACCTTCCCCAAAATGATGTGGCCCAAATATCGCACCTCTATCTGAAAAAGAACACACTTCTCCAGTTCCCATAAAGATGTTGCTCACAAAGACACTGAAGAACCTGGAGAAGGTGCTCCTCATGCTCCTCACGTATACGTGAGTAAATCAAAATGTCGTTAAGGAAGATGAGCACATGAAGTGATCCAAAAATGTCCTGAATACCCCATTCATCAAGCTCATGAACACTGTGGGGGCATTTTTCAAACCAAAAGGTACCATTGTGAACTCATAGTGGCCATATCTCATATGGAAAGTGGTCTTATGAATATCTTCCTCCATGATCCTCAACTGATGATATCCTGACTTAAGGTCTATCTTGGAGAAAACTGTAGCCCCTTCATTTGATCAAATAAATCATCAATGCGTGGAAGGGGGTAATGATTCTTGATCGTTACTTTGTTCAACTAGTGGTAATCAATACACAACCACAGAGATCCATCCTTCTTCTTCACAAAAATCACTAGTGCACCCCAAGGGGATACACTAGGATGGATTAGGCCTTTCTCTAGAAGGCCCTCAAGCTATAACTTGAGCTCACATAGCTCAAGGGTAGTCATCCGATAAGGTGCTTGTGAGATAGGCTCTGCGCCCAAAACAAGATCTATGTGGAAATCTATCTCACATGGGGAGGTAATCCCAATAGCTCCCCTGGAAAACATCAGAAAACTCTCTCAAAATGTGATGGTCATCAAGGGATGGTCCACTAGACTCATCCTCAGATCTATCACTAACCATGTAACAACATACATCTGACAACCTCATCGCACACACCGCTTAAGCTGCATAGTGGAGATGTGTGAATGGAAATGGGCCTCCTAACTCCCACTATCACTGACTCAACTCCTAGATCATTTGTACAAGTAATAGTCTTATGGTAATAGTCCACTCTAGCTCTATGTGTGACAACCATTCCATGCCCAAGATGACTCCATAAGAACCCAAAGGAAGGATTTGAAGATCCGAGGTAGTGGTAAAGGGTCCCAAATCCACTACACACTCCTTAACTAAGGAGTCTACAGAAATTTTGGCTCCAGAAGCCATCTCAACGTCCCAACTACAACCCTACCTAACTACCACCAGCTTGCAATGCTCTACTAAGGATGGTGCAATAAAAGAATCAGATGAACCAAAATCAAACAAAATAGAGGTAGAAATACCACCAATACTACCTGTCATCTCTATCACGGTACTCTGGTGCTCAACCTGGTGGTTCTCGACCACTACATATATCCGATGGCTCCATCCCATATCTCTAATAATAGGCTATGAGATCTACATCTTACCCTTTTTACTAGGGTTCTATGGGCACTCTCTCAATGATGTCCAATAACGTCATAACCATAATAGTTACATGGTCCTCTCCAATGGGATGTAGCTCAACCGGTACTCTAGAGGTCTGTGTTGTGGATCTGACGACCCGACTATGGACTACAGAGGTAGGTCTCTGTTGATGAGCTCCTACTCGACGAGCTCTGGTGCACCTTGTGTCCTGATGGGACCCCTAGGAGGAGGCCCCATACTCTACCCCCTCTATGCATCAAATCTCTAGAGGAGGTCTTGTAAGGTGGGTGGGTCTATCTGCTACTGAGGTGGCTGTTGTGGTGGCCTGAATGAAGACTTTCCTGAACTCTTGTCCACCATGAGGAGGAGGAACTGACCCCCTCGATCTACCATCCTACATCTCTAGATGTAGCTCGAACTCTTCTCTAGCCTTCATCTTCCCCGTGTCTCCTCTATAATATAGGCCTTCTCCACGACCTCTGCTAATGTCTATGGGTAGTGAATGCACACCACACCACCCAAATCCAAAGTTTAGGCCCTTGATGAACCTGTGAATCTGCATGCATCTCATCTACATATAGTCGACATACTAGAGTAGGTCCAGAAATTGACTCTCATACTCAATTATAGTCATAGATTCCTAACGGAGGTTGTGAAACTCGTCTATCCATCTGCTAAATAAACCTCTGGGAAAATACCTGCTCCTAAAATGCTCCTCAAATATCTCACAAGTAACTATCATGGAGCTTCAACATGGAGCTTCTACTCCTTAGTCCTCCACTGAATTCCCTGGTCCATCCCTCGGAAGATGGATCACAACATAAGCTTTCGTTTTTCTAGTACAAGGGCAGAGCTTAAATCATCACTCAAGCTCACCAACCAGGCCTCTTCCTGAAACCCACCTGTATCTCATGAATAGTGAGATGGTCATAGCTTTAGGATCTCCCTGATATGGTCTACACAGATGACTGATAACCCCTATGTCTCTCTGCATGCTCCTCTCTTTATCTAGGGCTCGAGATCTATCCCTATATCTTGAAATCTTGTCTCCATGCCCTCTCTATGGTGACTCTTCCCTAGCCAACTCCAAAATTATCTACCCTATACTCCTCATTGTGTTGAGGGGATGCATGGCCTCCATTGATGGCTCCATGTCATGTCTAACAAGTCATCCTCCAAGGACCCTCCGCGTATAGCAGCATTAACATCCCGAAAGCGTCTATAAAATATGAGGTAGAATGGCCGCTACAGCCTGCTCTGGAGGTGGTATATCTAGGTCTATGTGAAAGGACCCTCATCTGATCTGTGCCTCCTACACAGACCAAGGCAAGAGTTAGTTCATCATACTAGGTCTATTTAGTTTTCTAGGTTTTCTACATTATACAATTATCAAAAATGTGGTTTTCTAGGTTTAAAAGAAAATAAATTTTCACTAGGTTAAAATTTCATGTCTCATGTTTTCTAGTGTGCCCAAGGGTCCAAGATTTGAACCCATGACTCTGATACCAAGTGTAATGCCCACAAAAATGACATTCTAGGAACATGTTAAAACCTAACACTTAACCCAAAAATTGTAACTAATTTTTTTTTTAAGTTATAAAAAGGTTACAAGGGTGTTAACCCTTAGGTACATTAAATTAACTTACACCACTAACTCAAATTTATGATTGATAGGCCAGGTCTAGTTAAATGATTAAAATATTAAAATTACTTTACCTCTAAGGTTGATTAATTAAAAGTCACTTAGTAAGGTGCCTAATTTAATTTACTTGGTTAAATGTTTTCTCTTCTTTAGTTAATGTTCAATCCAAAATGTTAGCCTTATACTTACTTGTTTTAGTTTCCTTATCCTATTTTCTTAAAGTCCTTTCCATTAATTTCCTAAGGCATACTAAGAACTAATAAAGACTTTGCACCCCAAGGCAATTAAATGGCCCCATTCACCCATCTACACATACCCTTAAGGGTTAATTTAAAACATCTAAAAATATATTTCTACCAAAAAAAAGTAGGGTTGATCCTCCACCCTTAGATCAAATCAATCTTGACCACTAGATCCTAGGGTTCCAAACTAACCCTAAAATCCTTAAGCATTCTTATTAAAACCTCTTCTTACCCTATTCTCCTCATTTGGTCTATTTTCTTTTGTTAAAATTACAGGTTGGAGAGAAGGAAGCCATGGGAGCAAGAGAGGAAGAACTATGGAGGAGTCTATAAGGAGATCAAGCTTAGATTAGTTTAGATTGTAGTTTTATTGTTGTAATTTCTCTCATTCAAGGATTGAAAGGGTTTCCTTTACCAATCTAGTTTTATTTCAAGACTATTTGTATTTGGGGTTCTCTATTTGGGACAACCCTACCCCATAAATATAAATGAGAAAGGATGTTTTTAATTTACCATTTGTAGGTTTAATTTCTTTATACAATAAGATTTGAGCATTATTTGATTGTTGGTAGTTTCTTAGTTAAATTTACAACTTAAAATTTAGTATATACAAGTTAAAATTTTACACAGGCGTGGATCAAGAAGTTTTACCATAAGTGAGAATCGCCACATAGCGAAGGCCGGCAGTCTAGACCACCACCCTACCTAGGTGACAAACCATGAACCACCGCTTTATGGAGCGGCAGTTCTGAGACCACCACCTAGCGGCGGTGGACCGCCACTCTACATAGGGCGGTCATCTTGTTTCTTAGAAACAAAACCTAAAATCTAAGATTTTCACAAAACCAAAAGTTACTACAATGTTCTAAAATACATTCTAAACTTGATTTTATGCACCTAAAGTTTCCAGTTTTGGGATTTCATTCCATTTGTTCATTTCTTAGTTAAAACTACTCATTTTAAAGCATTATCTATTCCAATAAAAGCACAACTACTTACAAGATCATTTCCATTTTGTTCCACTAATTTCCTTTCAATTCCAAGAGTAAAAAGGATCTAAATCTACTTCTAACATTTTCATTTTTATTACTACAAAATGCAACATTCCCTATCTCAAATTTGTTATCTCTTTCATTTTCACTAAAACTCATATATTCAAAATAACTACAACCACTTTGTTATACATTCAAGTTTACTATGCATACATTTTTAACATCTTACAACTTCTATATTTCTTCTTTCTCTTTTACCATAATGAAATTTCACAATGAAAGTAAACTTTCTTTTCCATTGAGTATAGCTCATTTCTTTTAAAAACAAAGAACTTCTTTTCTCACAAACAAACTAAAACTTCAAATAAAGACAATAACTTTCTTTTCTATTTCACAAGACTAACTTTACAACACCATCTTTCTTTCCTTTTTCTACAAAAAAAACAACTTTGACATCCAATAATGAATATAACTTTTCTTCACAAGATTTATACAATGTCTTCCACTTTAAGTGGGAAAATTATACAAGAATGTAAGCTAAAATGAAAAGCAATATTACAAGTTCCTCCACTCTAAGTGGGAATAAAAAAAAGACTTTTCACAAGAATGAATTTCTTAAGGATTCCAACAAAATCTCCAAGCTTCACAACACCAACAAGAGAGCTCCTTCATGATTTTCTTGATCCACAAAAAATGGGGGAGAGGCAACACTCTCCACCCAACCAAAATATCCAATGAGGAGGAGAAGCCATCCTCCTCATTGACCCCCAAGCCCCAACCACATTACAATGAGAGGTGATTCCAACACATGGAAACAAACAAGCTTCCACATCACAAACCAAGTATTTCACAACCATTCCAAATACACATTCAACTCAAACTACAAACACAAGAAGGAAGAACAACAAAACAAACAAGGCTTAAAAATGAAAGCCAAAGGAGCAAGAACCTATGGGGAGGCCACTTATGCCTCCCAATGGGAAATGGGTGCCCACCTTAAATCCTTCAATGCATATCTCAAATCCCCTACATACTCTTATGCCTCCCTTAAGTACCTCTTATGCCTCTACACATACTCTTATGCCTCCCTCATACTCTTATGCCTCCCTCATACAAGAACAAATAAGAAATGCAAGCATTCCTTGTCCAAGGTGGGGCACCCAACCCAAACTCCCTCCAAAACATGAAATAACTCTTATGCCTCCCTACATGAATTCTCCCCATAGTCCCTCCTACACCACACTTAGGAAATCTACCAAAAGCACCAAGAAGCATTCCAAACACTCAAAAAAACAAGCACACAAACACAAAATAAAGGAATAACATAAGCAAGAGTAAATCTCCTACCTTTCCATAGTAGAGCTTGTTCCAAGAATCAATTTCCAAGCTTCTTCAAACCTAAGCAATCACCAACAAGCTCTAACCAAGACCAAAAGCACTCCAAAATCCTCTAACTCCCAAGAATGCAAGAGCACAAAAATAATGAAGTAACCCCAAAAAGCAAAAGAACTTCAATAAATAGAAAAAGGAGAGAGGAGGGTGAGGTGGCTCCATGTAAGATTCCACATCACACATCCTCAATTCCACCTCAAAAGTCAAACCTAAACCCCAATGCTTAATAAATTGGTGGGTGAGAGGAATGACACATACTTACACACAAAATCCAAGCCCACCACCCCTAAGGAAAAAATTAATTACAAGAAAGAAAGAGCAATAAACATTTTACCTTTTTGTCTTCCCAAAACACATAATGGGGTCTATTTTTGACCCTCAACCCATAGGTAGGGTTGGTATAGCAATTTAAGAGGTGTGGGACAAGTTTGACTTGTCCCACAAAGCCTCCAAATTTGGCCCTTAAGGCCAAATTCAGAATTTCCATGAAAGGGTAGAGTGTACAACACTCAAGATCCCAAGCACTCAACTCACAACACAACACCCAAGAGCCATCTAGTCTAATCAATTGTTTTCTTGTTTTGGTCACATCTATAATTATTTTAGAACAAGATTAATTAACTTTAATTAAGACACTTAAACCCATTAAGATAAAGGGGAAAAAACACATCATTACTAAATAATTAAAACAAGGAAATTATATCCCTAAAAATCACAAACTACATCAAATAAAGGAAACTTAATAAAAAATACAACACATAATGACAACACAAGGGATTACTTAGGACAACACATAACACATGAGATGGTTCAGAAATATTAACCCATATAGATAGCGTGAAATCACATGATGCACTTCAAGGCCAATTGTTTTTTGACAAGACACAACGTAAGATTCAACTACCATATGCGCTTACAAATACGGTCCTCATGACACGATCTTTTAGGATTACACATTTATTACAATTATGTTTCAATCTTTAACTTAAGTCCTATAAAGGTTCATAATATGAATCAATATAGATTTTCTCTATATTGTTTAACATTTAACTTAAAGTATGTCATGAACAAGGATCATCTATATTATTGCAATTACTTGTTTAATTCGCTATTTTTATTATGGTATTTATTTGTGCACAAAGCTAAGGTATTATCCCTAGATTCACATGTATTCCACGGGATAATCCTACTTCTATTTTGTATAATAATTGAAACGGAGATTTTCATCTTCTTCATTTATAGTTCATCCTATAGGCCCAAAAATGAAATTTTATATTCTCACCTGTTTTTTACACATTATAAATCTTCATCAAGTATCATTTCCAATACTTTGTTGCTTCTTTTAACACTCACATTTTGACACACAATTACAACAAGTAAAATACCCAACTAAATTTTTATTTAATTTTACTTGCATTGCTTGATACATGAAAAAACAAGGGATCACTTAGGACAACACATAACACATGAGATGGGTGGAAAACATTAACCCATATAGATAGCGTGAAATCACATAATGCACTTCAAGGCAAAAATTTTTTTGACAAGGCACAACGTAACGATTCAACTACCATATGTGCTTATAGATAGGTTCCTCCCATGGCACGATCTTTAAGGATTACACATTTATTACAATTATGTTTCAATATTTAACTTAAGTCCTATAAAGGTTCATAATATGTGAATCATACATTCCCTTTTCTTTTTTGCTAAAATTTTCTCTATATTGTTTAACATTTAACTTGCTAAGTATGTCATCGAACAAGGATCATCTATATTATTGCAATTACTTGTTTAATTCACTTGTTTGTTATCATTGTATTTATTTATGCACAAGGCTACTAGGTATTATACCTAGGATTCACTCCTAATGGCATGCATCTTGATCTTGTATCATACCTCAATTAACCTGCATACCAAGTGTGAGCCCATAGGAGGGATTAAGGTTTGCATCATTTTCTCAAAGATTTAGGGTCAAGTTTCTTTCATTCATTTATAAATTGATTTAGTACACAAGAAGTATCAAATACGAATCCACAACAAGAGGATTTAACCACATTACCAAGAAGATCATGTTTCACTTTTCCTATGGAATAACATCCCACGATAACAATTTCTAAGGCCAAGCATCAATTATAATTTTACTATAGTTATGCTCCAACAGTTAGTTAAGGATTCGAAGGCTCTAGAAATGGAAACATACCTCCTTATTTTCTTGTTTCTAGATTAGGTTTCCAGAGTATCATTTTATGTCTAACTTAAGATGTTTTCCCTAATTACATTCATATTCCTTTTTGTAATGAATTGTGTAACCTATTTTCTAATGGGGCATTTGTATCCGTATGAGACTACTACTTCATGTCTTAGGAGATTTATGATTTATAAGGACAAGATTGAATAGTTTCACATCATACAACTATTACCTAATAGGATTAGTGAGGAAGAAATATGGAGTAGTTCATCGTTTAAAGGTTAGGGTTCACATTCAATTTTTCACAATGTGGGTCCCTTTCCCGACTAGAAAATTGTTGAACAACTTATATGAGCGGTCTCAATTTAACCTTTTTGTCCAAGAACGACATTTTTGATTACAATTTAACAAAATAATCATAACTTAATATCTTGCTAAGTTTCACAATTCACCCTTAGTATTTCACCATAAAACCCAAATGACCATTGAGATTGGGTATTGAGTTCATTTACGATCGCATGTGTTAAAGGTGACTTCCAAGGCTATTTGGTGATCTTCGTCACTCAACATGTATGTCGGACCTGAAGAGAAAAAAATCCTTACTACACACATGATAACCAATTCTAAAAGGGAACCACATACTCTAGATAATGTTTGACCATATCATTCTTAACTGACCAGTTCATGATGATGTTGCAAAACATATAGGATATGTCAATAAAATCAAACTTGGACTCTTTTTACTTAATTACAAGGTGTTATTTAGTGTAAGGATTTAAGTTCATCCTAAAGTTTTAGTTTTCTATGCTAAAATAAATCACACAGAAGGGAAGTTATACATGAATTTTTATAGTAGGGTGGATTGTTTTCATTTAGATCTCTTTATTACATTTAAGGTAAGAATTAAAATGCACCAATTATATTATCATCCATTGAACACTAGAATTTCTCTATAAGATATTAAATTAGATTTCTCTTAACACAATATCTAACTTTTACAATATGAAACTCGGAATCAAAATAACACCAATATATACATGAACATTTCCCTTAAACACTAGGATCTTAAAATGTTACAAAATTTCACTAATAAACCTTTCAATACTTCCCAAAATGTAGAACTATCCTCTAAAATTTTAATTAACATATATTTCTAACCCCGTTTCTACCATATGTAAAATTTGAATCAAAAGAACACCCATAGTTAAATGCTAAATTCCCAAGGCACCCCTAAAACTAGCATCTCATACATATTCCCAAATTTTAGTAACAAGTCTTTATTAATAATAACAATGCATGTATGCATGTAACATAACATAGATAAATTACAATAATACACAATTACTTATAACCATGTCAAGCATGAAATCGATGATAAATCGCTGACATGACATCCACCTAGATCTATCATAATTAACATTTTTAGTTTCCAATTTACATAAAATAATAATTTTCATTCGAAAGGAGAGGGTTAGAGACATTTTTATTTCATTTCATTTATTTTCATTTCTTAACCAAGGAGAGAGAAAGAGATAGGAGAGAGAAAACCACTATTTTGTCATAATTTCAATTTGACAACAAGTCATATGATAGAGTTTCAAATAGTTAGTTGCAAGTTTATCTGGGATTTGGTAACTCAACAAGGGTCCTATAACTTTCTTTTTACCTTTTCCGCTAGTTACAAAAACATTCAATTTAGGCTTGGAGGTTAAGAAATCACTTCCAAACATTGTATTTTGATGAGAAAACACACCTAGGGTAAGTTTGTATGTGTCCTCCTATAGCAAAAGAATTGATAGGAATTAACGGAATTCAGAATACGTGGATGGTTTTCAAATGGCGATGGGTTTCATGGAGCCACCGGTCATAATTTGTCGAGTTTGACATACTCAAATTGACCGGAGACCTACAAAATGACTTTTCCAAACTATCAAGAAGAGTTTTTTTCCACTAACCGAAGGCTCCGTAAAATTGTCTAGAAAAAATAATAGACATTTGTGGAAGAAGATAATAATTTTTTTGTTCAGGGTTCAAACGATGAGCCGATACAAAACTAACTTTTCAATTTTTACAACTTCCTAAAATTGCAACATGAGGTAACAAGCCTCATAGAGAAGAATCAAAATATCACAGGAGTTCAACCACGGTCAATCCAAGGAGATAAGTGACTCCCCACATAACAACGTACATGAAGGAAACTTAACATTTCCTTTTGAGAGTTACTAATTTTGTTTTACAAGTCTCCAAAATTCCGATTTAATGGTTCTTTGCAATGAAACAATCGACATTTTTACAAGGAAATCAACCTCAACTTGTGAATAAAAAGGGGTATTGTAGCAATCTAGTTTGGTCATAATTTTTCTAGATCATCTCAAATGAGGGTTTGAGTTCATGGTTGTCTACTAAGGAATATTTGAATTACGTAAGTTATGATATGATGTCTTATTGTTTTGAAAACAAGTTTATTTAAAACAATCAAATCTATGATAATCCTATGGTTTAAAATTTTATCTCATTGCAAATGAAAAACTAAAGAACAAGAATTATGAAAGATAAGGAGAGATGAACCATGCATGGAATCGACACGATAAAAGTGATGTGGTTTTGGTTTTCATGAGCCAATTGTAGTTGTTCGAGAGGTTTCAAACACATTTTCACAAAGGAACATTCAAGGGCAAGCAACATCATTCAAAAAAAATCCCACCACATTCACACATAATTAAGATTTACTTGATAGTTTCTAAGGCCTCTTTAATGAACCCATTTTGTGTATACCCTTCCATCATAGCATTCCATTCATCTTGTTCCATTGGGGATTTAAACTCATCCTCGATAGTTGATCCTGTTCCTTCAATAAATGTTCATCATCAACATCCCCCTGTTTTTTATTCTCGACATCCTCTATTTCTTTCTTATCATTATCCTCATCTATATTTTCCATTCTAGAAATGATACTTAAAAATAGGCACCACCACCATTGAAGCATTTTGGAATAGAGAACTTAATCTATGATGATACTAAGAATGAATACTCTTTGGGAGTAGAATTCATTATGTGGAAGTTGGGTTACATCCTCAATGTATGAAATTATAAATCAAGAACCTAATCCTTTTCAAAAATTAATAAATGTTGCACCCCTTTTCAAAAATACATAGATCCTTTCACTCTTACTACAATTGACTTCATCCTTAGATCTTGGGAAAATCACTCACCATGTTCTCTTATTGCTTCAACAACATAAGTTTTCCAATGGTGAGATCCAAGTTGAATTTCGTTCAAGCAACCTTTAGATTCAATTTTTTTTTATTGCCCTTATCATCTCTGTCATAGTAACAAAGATATTTTTTTAGTTTTGTGAAAATGGAAAACATCCTTATCCATCCTATATCTTTTTTTCTCCCATTCCTCATATTATTTCAAGACACTTCTTAAAAAGGAATTGTTTCCTTGGAGATTATTTCAAGAAGGTCTAATGTCTCTTCTTGTGGGTTTTTTTAGAATTCTTGCCATAAATAGATGACCTACTAATATCTTCATTTATGCCCACACTAGGTGCGAGATAACAAGAAAATGAGTCCTATATCTTCTACAATTCCATTTTACCCGATGGGTATGTTGAGATGAAATTGTATATCCTTCAATCTACGCATATACAAACAAAAACCAAACCGTGCATAAACTAAAATCAAAGTTCAAACATTTCTTGGTGCATTTCTTTGATTCGTTTCAACATAACCATTTTTTTGCATACCATGTAAAAACTCTTTCTATGAGGCACCTTTGTCCCTCACATTTTCCAAATAGTACATGTGCATTTTGTATGCTTCCACATTGGAACCCAAATGATCTTGTTGGACCCTAAGGATTCATTCAACATAGTTCCCTACATCACTTTTCATTCTATGTAACTAACAAATTACTAAAATTTACTACGCTACCTTTAGTTTCTTTGTGGCTATGCCTCTAGGTCTCCAATAAAGTGCTTGAATTATTATACAAGAAAGTTGACAAGTAGAAAAGAATGTTCATGGTGCCCATACCCTACCATATCTCCTAGTAAATGACAACCCGACATAACTAGTCCTGCCTTATCATCACAGACTAGTGACCCGTCAATCGACACTTTATTTTATTTTATTATTATTATTTTTGTTTTGTTTTGGGAACTACATCTCCCTCCCCTTATAAGAGATTTTTCCTTGATGTGACACAATAATAAGGGTAACAAGAGGGATATGAAATCTAGGAAAGTCAACAATGGTAGCTCCACTTAAGAAGGAGGCTCTGTCGCTTTAAACACTGACCATAACTTGAAGTTAATCATATTTTTAAATTTTCTCAATCTTAATACTCTCTGATGATTAGAATATTTCCTAATTTTATTACATGATTAATATTTTCCTTAATACCATTGCTTAGTTTCAAGGATCATATGATTTCATTGTTCAAAATTTCAAATCCCAGTCTGCAATCATATCCGTGTTTTGAATTTTATTTTCCTTTTTTTGAATCATATTCACTGTGTTTTCTCATAAGTATATTCACAATTTATTAGCTTTACCATTTGTAAATTCATTTTTAAATGTTCATAATTTTATCTCTTGTTAATAATATCATTTTTTTGTAAATTCCCATAATGCTTCGAAAAACACTTGACATCACAATCTTACACAATGTTTGAATTACACACCAATAACCCACAAAATACCTCATTAACACATTTTGATGACTATATAAAAAAATATTGTCATCCTAAGAAATGGAAAAAATATAATGACACATGGTGTTTAATGAAAGGACATGTCAAGTATACGTGACCATGTGTAAGCAATAATTTCAGCAATATCTTAAATTTTAATGTTATGTGAAGATTTGTAGTTAGTTACAATATTTCTAAATCTCAAGATCTTAATATTTCATTGTTTTAAGATTTTAGTTTTTTTAATCTTGTGGGTGCCCAATGAAATCGACATCACAAAACCACATCATGGTTAAACACAACGCTAATGGTTCACAAGACATCATGATATGTAGCTTCGACTATATCACATCAAAGAACTCAATCGAACCATGGAAAGAACATAACATAGCCCTAACAACATAGTTTTGTCACATACATGTTCCTAAAATACAAGTATTTGTAATGTGATGCCCACTAAAAAAACCCACTTGAGACCCACAGAACAACATAGGATTAGATAGGAAAATTATGGAATAATTTTTTTGTTTAAAATGGTCTACAACTGTGTTACAAAACAACGGTTGACACTATCAAGTTCTAGATTAATTCTAAACCAATAAAATATTATTTTTCTTTAATTAAAAATTATTAGAGGTCACAACGTCCAAAAATCTAGGTTCAGAAGGTTCAGAGGGTAATTCCTCACCATACCCATTCTCTAACAGGATTAAAGATTCAAATTTGTTTTTCTCAAAATTATCACATCCAAAATTTCCCTAAATCATTTACATTGGATAGGAAATTTCCTCACCTTTCCATTGATATAAAGAAGTCCTCCTACCTCCTCATAGTTCTCAAGTTATGGGCCAGCGAGCCTTGGGTTGGAAATTTTCCCTAAGAGCAAACCTGTGGGCCTGGGGAGAAAATTTTCCCGCAGAGGCGGGTTTGCGGACCATGGGGAGAAATATTTCCTAGAGGAGTAGTGGGTCGGTGCTGGGGCCATGGGAGGATTTTGAAATTTTCCGCGTGGTGGCGAAGCGCCACCTTTACACCCGCACTCCAACGAGTCCGGAAGGGACACGTGGCACCTCCTAAACCATGTGAGGAAAATGGCATGGCAGCGATGAAAGAGTCTTAATGCTTGAAGGGAAAAAGGTAAAATTCACCCGTGCCTCCACTGATGCCTCATTATGCCATGTGACATCTCTTGTTAAGTTGTGGGCCGGCGGTGAAAATTTAGAAAAAAATTTAATTTTTTTTAAAACGCTAAAGGAAAAAAAAACCCATTCCTCTACCGATGCCTCATGATGCCATGTGGCAGATTTTGATTGGCCGTGGGCTGGTAAGCCGGCGTGGATAATTTGGAAAATTTTCCCAAAATTTTCTGAAGCGCTAAGTTAAAAAGTGATTTGCCACTTTGCCAACACCTCGTGGTTCCATGTGGTAGCCTCTCGATTAGGTCGTGGGGTGGCGGGGAAAATTTGGAAAATTTTCCCAAAAAATTTCTTAAGCTCTAAGGGTAAAATTCGAGCCCATGGGCCCACCAAAGAATTTTTTCGCAAAATGGTATTTTGACCCCAAGTGAAGGAAACTTCAGAAATTTGGGAAAATGAAGACTTTCTGGAAACATCTCGACATCCTCTTTGCACGGCATTTGGTAATTTTTAAATTTGATAGACTCTAAGAGTTTAATTTAATGAAAACAATTTGTAGGATTTTACAGTGCAAATTGGTAAATTTTAACTTAATAAAGTTTGTTCAATTTGATCTTCTTCCTCTCTCAACATGTCACATAGACATAGAGAATTGTTCTTAAGTGTGTTTTTCGGTAAGTTTGTGAGGTAGATCTATTGATATAGTTCCAATTTTAAATTTTACAAATTTTCCAGCAAAACGATTGTGAAAGCTTTGAACTTGGTTTTGCTGTGTTTTGAACGATTTCCTTTAAGTCGTTTTTAGTTTGGTTTAGGATTGTTTTGTCCTCGTGAAGTCCAATTGATTATTTCATTTTCCTATTATCTTTTTCAGGTTATTTGAACATTTGATAAAGGAATTTTACAAAGTATACAAAGTGAATTGAAAAAGTGCATACATTTACAGAACAAAAATTAACTATCTCTTTTGCTATGAAATAAAACATTTAATTCATTCCATACTCATCATAACTAGTTTTCTTTCTTTCAATGAAACATTAAAACAAGAATGCAATTTCTATTCTTTCAAAATCATATATTATAAACAAGGTAGAATAATACATTTTCTCCTCATGTGTTTCACTTTTCCACTTTCCAAATAGGGATTTCAAAGTGTGTGTTAAAAATATTTCTAATGGAAATAAAATCATATGAACAAGGCAAACACTTCCATTAATTCAAATGAAACTCTTAGAACTTCCTTTCCATTTGAGTTCAAAATACAACATGTAAAATATTTATCATTCTTTCACATTCCTTCCAAAACAGAAAAATAGAGTATAACTCTTTTACATTTCAAATTTCAACATTCATTTTCAATACACAGTATCTTTCCATTAAAATTAATATAGAGATCATCCACTTCAAAGTGGGAAAGGCTACAATAAGATTTCATTTTACAAGGGATTGTCAAACTATCTTTTCTCAGCTCCGAGAATAGAAACATGTGTATTTCTCATTCTTCCAAATTGCGATCACAATAAGAGTAAGGAAATGAAACTCTTTCCACCCAACCAAGACATCCAATGAAGAGGAGAAACCATCTTCTTCATTGGCCCCGATCTCCAACCAAAATGCAATAAAATATGTGATCCAACTCATGGCAACAACAGCTTCTACAAACACACAAACAACATTTTCACAAGAAAAACATAGTGCAAAACAAAATATATTTTACAACTACATTAAAACATGAAAAAAATACTAAGGCTTCATTAAGCAAGCCAAAGGAGCAAGAAACTATGGAGGATGATTCTTATGCCTCCCAAAGGGTGAAATGGGTATCACCAACTAAATTAATAACCACCAAAATATAGCATATCAAATCCCTAACATCCCTTATGCCTCCCACAAGTATCCTTTATTCCTCACATTTCCTTATGCCTCCCAACCTCTTATGGCACACCATAATGAGTAAATAAATGCAAGATATTTATTTGTAAGGTGGAACCCAAATCCCAACTCCCTCCACCCTTATACCTCCCTAAAACACACTTGTGCCTCCCAAAAAATAAACCCCATTGTCTTCTTCTCTACACCATTCCAAGGCCATCTATCCAAAAGCCCACAAACATGTAAAAACATTCACACATTAACATTTTCATAAACAAAAAGAAGCATTTCATGAGCCAAGACCCTACCTCTCCATGATGGGGTTGTTCCAAATTTTAGAACAGCAAGATTTATCCCAATGCAAGCAAACCAAATCAGCCAAGCACAAGCATGAAAAAATCTTCCAAAAACTTCTTCAAAGGTAGAGCTCCAAAACAAAAAAAGAATTCACCCCAAAAGAGTTTCCTGAAATTGAGGCAACCCAAAACAAGGCAAGAAATTCAAATTTTATAGAAGAGGGAAGGAAAGAGGATGAGGTGGTTCCATGTAGGATGCCACATCAAACATCCTCCACCCCAACCTAAAATTCAAACTCTTTCTCCAATGCATAATAAATAAGTGGGTGAACAATATGACAATTTACTTACACACTCAAATCCAACCCACACCCAAAGGACTGAAATTAAATCATGTAAGCAAAGTGTAATTAAAACCTACAATTTTCCTTCCCCAAAAGAATTAAAAAGTCTAAATTCAACTCTCCAACCATAGGTATGGTTGGTAATAAAATTTAAGAGGTATGGGACAAGTTTAACTTATCCCACAAGCCTCAAAAATCAGCCTCCAAGGAAAAATTCGAATTTCCAAGAAGGTGGAATGTTTCACACTCAAAAGTTAACTTACACATCACTTATGTACATATATTACAACACTTTAATGTAAGGCCAACAATTGTATTAATTAATTTCTTATGACATATTTTAATTAATTAACTTAACAACATGATTACTCATAATATTACACACCATTTAATAAATAATGAAAGGGTCAATGCACCATAAAAAAACACATGCAAACATAAACAAAGGGTACAAATAAAAAAAGATACATAAATTCCCTTGGTCACATTTAAAGGTGATCCGCCCCTTGGGGATCCCTAACACACACAAACATGCACAGACAAATACTAGTTGACGTGGTGACCTTGTTGAATTCATCTAGAATTTCAATGTTGTTGGTCTCCAATCCCCGATGTTTGTTGTAATATTTTAAACCGCGAAATACAAATACCTCCTTTGGCCTCATGGCCATATCGTAACATCAAAAATAATATGAATAAAATTCTCCATTTCATCTAGATATATGAATCACAACAACATCAAATAAATCTAACAATATCATTTATAGTTTTATCAACAACTATATCATCATGCAATAATTTCCATTTCTAGGTCCACTCACAATATTCAATATATCACAATTCCGAACAAAGCATCCATAATATAACCATGTCAAATAATATATCATCATCAACATATAAAATGTCTCTAATAATCATCATGCATCATAATTGAATCAAGTCAACAATAATCCATGATCTAACATCTAACATCATACTATAATAAATTACATAATCATGTCCCTAGTATAATCAGCAATATCATGATTAGTATCCAAAAATGTGTCAAAGGGAAGTGGGTACTACATCCCCTCCCTTAGACTCGACTTCCTCCCGGAAGTCACTAAAATAATGTGGAAATTGAACTCGTAGCAAAGTAGCATCCTCCCATGTTATTGTAGTCTCATCATATATGTCCCATCGCACCCATACCGATCAACCTCTCTACTTCAGAGGCCCAAGGTCCTACTGATCTAGGATGTGACAGAATCCATCATAACCTACCCCTAATCATGCACCTGTAATTTTGTCCAATCCAACACACGAGAAGGATCGTAACATATCTCCTAAGAACTGAAAAGTGAAACACATCATGTATGCGAGACAAGCTAGGTGGCAATGCTAGATGGTAGGCCAAAGGGCCGATATGCTCCAAGATATCAAAAGGACCCATGAACCTAGGAGCTAACTTAGAACCTTTTCCATAATGAGATAGGGCTCTTGTGTAGCCTAACACGAAGGAAAACCTTCATGCCCACATCAAAATGTTGTCCTTCGTATACCTGATCTGCATACTTCTTCTTCATGTCATGTGCCTCCTACAATCTTTGTCTAATCAAAACCACCTACTTGCTCCATGTCCTGCAACAAAGCTGGTCCAAGAGAAACCCTGTCCTCTAACATGTCCCAACTAAGAGGTTTCCTACACTCTCTGCCATACAAAGCCTAAAAAGGATCCATGCCTATAGAACTCTAAAAACTATTATTGTAGGAAAGCTTCACCAAGCACAGTACACCTCCCATCTAGACTATTGATCCATCACATACATCCTAAGCATATCCTCTAAAATCTGATTCACCTGCTCAGTCTGTCCATCTATCTCGGGTGATATGTTGTGTTGAAGTTGATTCTCATCCCAAGGGCATGCTGCATGGTAGTCATAAATGGGAAGTTTACAAAGGATTGCGGCAATACTAATGATCTTATGTGGAATCCCATGCAACCTAAAAATCTCATCAAGATATACTCGTGCCACTACACTAGCTTTATGAGTGGTCTTCACTGGAGAAAATTGAGCCACTTTTGTCAATTTATCAACCGTTACCATGATGGCATCGTGGTGATATCTTGACATTAGTAGCCCAACAATGAATTCCATAGAAATGGTATCCCATTTCCACTCTAGTATAGCATGAGAAAAAAGAAGGCCAACTAGATGTCGATGCTTGGCCTTCACTTTCTCGGAAATCTAAACATCATGACATGAACTAGACCACATCTCTATGAAGTCCTCTCCAATGATATAACTATCTCAAGGTAGCATGCATCTTTTAACCCTCGGATGACTTGAATAGGGTGCATGATGTGCCTTTATCAAAATTTCCTACCTCAAGCCTCCATTTCTAGGAACGTAAATCTAGCCCTCCAGTGCCTAACAAGACCATGTGCCTCTAAGGAAAACCATCAAACTTCCCTCGAGGGGTCTCTAATACTTGATCTCTATTCGAACTATAATGTAGAAGTTGTTAAAAGGAAGCTATCAAGAATCTGCTCCGCAAATCTATGCTCACCGAGGTGGCCATAGCCACATGTCTCTTTTTACCGATAGTGTTTGCCACCATATTCTCCTTCCCTTCACATGCTCAATCTACATATAATAATAACAAAGTAACTCCATCTAATGCCGTTGTGAGCATTGAGATTGGGCTGCATGAAGAGGTGGTGAAGACTTAGGTGATTTGTCTTGAGTGTGAATCTTGACCAAGTAGAAAGTTCCTCCATCGAACCAAACTCGTGCACAACTTCCATAAGCTCAAGATCATGAATTGGATAATTAAGCTCGTAATCTTTGACTTTGTGAGATTTAAAAGCCATTACTCTGCCCTCCTGCATCAACACACCTCCAAGTCCTACTAAAGAAGCATCCTTGCAAACGAAAAACTCACCTTGTGGATTGACACTACAAGAATAGGTGTTGTAGTGAGGCATTCCTTTAGTGGCATGAAGGCTTGCTCGTACCTATCTAAGCAAAAAAATTCTTCCCTTTTCGCTAAAGGGAAGTGATTGGGTGCACAATCCGAGAGAAGTCCTTAATAAATCTCTTGTAGTAACATGCTAGTCCCATGAAGCTATGCACCTTAGTCATAGTAGTGGGTCTTTGGCCAATCCATAATGGCTCTAATCTTGGAAGGATCAACAATGGTACTTCCCCAAAAATGATATGACCCAAATATTACACCATATCTAGAAGAATGCACACTTCTCTAGGTTCCCATAAAGCCATTGCGCATGAAGACACTTTCGAAGAACCTAGAGAAGGTGCCCTCGTGCTCCTCACGTGTATGTGAGTAAATGAAAATGTCATCAAGGAAGATCATCATTAAGTGATCTAAGAAATTCTTTAATACCCCATTCATCAAACTCATAAATAGTGCGGGGCATTAGTCAAACCAAAGGGTAGCAATGTGAACTCATAATGGCCATATCTTGTATTTAAAAGTGACCTTATGAATGTTTGCTCTCAAATCCTTAGCTGATGATAGCATGAATTAAGGTCTATCTTAGAGAAATTTGTGGCTCCCTTCATCTGATCAAATAAATCATCAATGCGTGGAAGGGGATAACGATTCTTGATCGTTACCTTATTCAGCTGGCGGTAATCAATACACAACCGCAAGGATCCATCCTTATTCTTTACAAAGATCACTGGTGCACCCCAAGGGGACATGTTAGGATGAACTAGGGCCTTCTCTAGAAGGCCCTCAAGCTACAACTTGAGCTCACAGAGCTCAGGGGTAGTCATCCGATAAGGTGCTCATGAGATAGGCTCTACTCCTAGAACCAGATCTATATGAAAATCAATCTCACGTGGGGGTGGTAACCCTGGTAGCTCCCCTAGAAAGGCATTACAAACTCTCTCAAAATGGTATGATCATCTAGTGATGGTCCACTAGACCCATCCTCTGATCTTTCGCTAACTATAACAACATACATCTAATAACCCCGTCGCACACACCACTTAAGCTGCATAGTGGAGATGGTGCGAATAGAAATGGGTCTCTTGACCCCCACTATCACTTCCTCCACTCCTATATCATCTGTATAAGATATGATCTTGTGGTAACAATCCACTGTGGATCTATTGCAAATAACTACGGTCCATGCCCAAGATGACTCCATAAGAGCCCAACGGAAGAATACGAAGATCCGAGGTAGTTGTGAAAGGTTGTAAATCCACCACACACTCCTTAACTAAGGAGTATACAAAGATCTTGGCTCCAAAAGCCATCTCTACATCCTAAATATGACCCTTCCTAACATACACTAGCCTACATTTCTCTACTAAAGATGGTGCAATAAAAGAATCGGAAGAACCAGAATCAAACAAAACGGAGGTAGGAATACCTCCAATATTACTGTAGTCTCAATAATCGTACTCTAATGCTCTACTTGACAGCTTCTCAACTCTGCGTACATCTTATGATTACACCCCATATCACCAACAATAGGATCTAAGATATGTGTCTTACCCTTATTATTAGGGTTTTGTGGGTAGTCTCTCCAAAAAAATTCAAAGTAACACCATAGCCAAAAAAACCACCTAATCCACTCCCTTGTGTAGCAGGTCCGGCTAATACTCTAGAGGTCTATAGTGTGGATCTTGATGATCTAGCTATGGTATACCGAGGTCTGTCGGTGAGCTCCTATTTTTGATCTCTCTTGGAACCTTGTGTCTCGATGGGATCCCTAAAAGGAGGCCTCGACTCTGACCTCTCAAGCCATCAAATATCTATGGAGGTCTATAAGGTGGGTAGGATTACTACTGTTATGGTATAAAAGATGATTCTGTTGAACCCTGTCCACCATGAGAAAGAGGTACCGACCCCTCGACCTATTGTCCAACATCTATTGTATGTGACTCTAGACTCATTCTCTAGCCTACTGGGTCTTTCCCCAAGTATCCTATGTTATATAGGCCTTCTCGACGGCCTCATCTAATGTCTGTGGACAATGGATCCACACTGCACCTCCAATGACTAGATTCAAGCCCCAGATGTACCTGTGGATCCACACTTGCTCATCCTTTATGTAATCAAAATACTGGAGTAGATCCATAAATCTACTCTCATACTCAGCCATTGCAAGAGATGCTTTTCGGAGGTCATGGAACTCATCTATCTGCTATTTTATGAACTCCGTGAAACATATCTACTGAAAATGCACCTCAAAGAGCTCTAGGTAGCTGTCTTAGAATCAACATGGAGCTTTTGTTCCTCTTTCAGCCACTAGACACAAGCTCGATCCCTTAGTAGAATGCCACATCACACATCCCGAACTCCACCTCACAAGTCAAACCTAAACCCCAAAGCACGATAAATTGGTGGGTGAGAGGAAAGACATTTTTCTTACACACACAATCTAAGCCCACACCCCTAAGGACAAAATTAATTAAAGAAAGAAAGAACAATAATCATTTTACCTTTTTTCCTTCCGAAAACACATAATGGGGTATAATTTTGACCCCTCAACCCATAGGTAGGGTTGATATAGCAATTTAAGAGGTGTGGGTAAAGTTTGACTTGTCCACAAGCCTCCAAAATTGGCCCTTAAGGCCAAATTATAATTTCCATGAAGGGGTAGAGTTTACAAAATTCAAGATCCCAAGCACTCAACTCACAACACAACACCCAAGAGCCATCTAATCTAATAAATGGTATTCCTTCGATCACATCTATAATTAGTTTATAATAAGATTAATTAACTTTAATTGAGACACTTAAACCCATTAAGATAAAGGGGAAAGAACACATCATTACTAAATAATTAAAACAAGGAAATTACATCCCTAAAAATCACATACTACATCAAATAAAGGAAACTTAATAAAATATAACACATAACCCCTTGGTCACAATTTCCCCTAACAATAATTCAAACATACACACAAAGACATGTTTCCATGGTGACCCCTTATTGAATTCACCTAGAATTACAATGTGGTTGGTTTCAATCCCCCGATGTTTTTTTCCATATATTTACCTATAAAACACACAACATTGCATTCGGCCTGCAACCGCATCAAAAATCCAAAATAAAATGTATAATATAAATCCAAAATCATCTATATATGTATCAAATCATCATCTAGGAAATTACGATATCCTTTAAAATTTCTAACAACATCTCTATTCTACATTTCATCCATGTCAAAATGATTACAACATTAGTTCAATTATCAACGCCTACTCAGTGTGAGAAAAATATCGCATGTCGAAATATATATAACCATATCAATCACTTATCATCATCAATATCAAAATGTCTCTAATGATCTAAACACATCATTTATGAATTGAAATGAACAACATTTCAAAGTATCTCTAACATATAACATCATGCTAAATAAAAAGGTTATAACAATATCCATATGTATAATTGACAGTATCGAAATCAATAACAAATAGGTGTCTAAGGGAAGTGGGAACTACAAATAGGGCAGGTCACTATTCCTCTTGAAACACAAAAATGTACATTTATAAAGGTATTATATTTTCTTGGATTAACCACCAACCTCTTGTCAGTCGGTCATCTCTTGAATCATCATGTAAAGGTAGAATTTATTGTTCAAAATGGTATCAAATCATACCGGATCTTGAGACAAGGTACGGTTATAGCCACAACTTTCCTAAAAGATAAGTTATTTTCCTTAGATACTACTTCATCTTCTATAGAGCTTTATCATCCTAAATAATAGAATCTACTATCATCCGGCATTACCGATATGGTCACTTGGCTATTGGATCTATGCAATAGTTGAGTTTAAAAGCAATGGTAAGTGGACTTCCCAAGTTGTCCAATTTCTTTCCTATATGCCATGGTTGTATTGCGGGAAAACAACATAGGGATCTATTTAAGGTGAGCACATTCCATAGCAAGATGTGTCCGGAGGTAGTTCATATCGATCTAAACCAAACATTGCCTACTTCCTTTCAAGGATACCAATACTTATAATTGTTCGTGGATGAATACCCTCAAAAGATGTTGGTTTTTTTCTTAAAGAAGAAGAGTGAAGCCCTTCATAATTTCCAAATCTTCTATCAACATGTTACAAAGGAGACTAGACAACCTCTTCTTCTACTCTACTCAGATCAAGGGGGAATTCACATCAAATAAGTTCATGGAATTCCTGAACCAACAAGGGTTTAAGGGGCGATATATGTGTTAGTTGTGGAGCTAGATTGCTTCACAGTTAGCATGCAATGGAAAGTGACTAGAAATACCGTGACCCGTCATCGGTCAGATGGATAGACATCGGTCAGAGCAAGTGGGAACCGACGTGGTTAGGTCTAACTGGTGCCGTTACCTATGCGATGTGTTTTATTTTTAGTCATGGGATTTAAATATAGATTTTGTTTTAAAGAAAATCTATTGGATGTAATTACATAGCTAAGGAGCCCTAAGTTTATATATTTATATATAAGCATGAAAGTTAGGGTTAGTAGAAGAGTCAAAAGAGGGATCACATTAGATCCTTGATTCTCTCCTAGACCAAGAGAGGATGAAGATGAAGAAGAAGAAGAGGAAAAAGGAACAGGTTACATGAAGACAGAGACTCCATGGAGAGGAGCTGGACAGAAGGAAATAACAGGCTATTGTATTTCCTTTGTATTTTTTAGTCTCATGTAATGGCTTGCATAGTATGCAAAGCACATAGCATTTCTTCTTGTAGATCCACATGTTGGTGAGATCTTGTATTATAGATCTATGTAGATCTAGTCTTGCATTGTAGATCCATGAGATCTTGTATTATTGATCCATGTAGATCTAGATATTGTAGAGGTCTCATTTTTGCAGATTCACAATATAGTGAGAGCTTGGCTGCATAGTGGTAGATGTAGGGTAGCTTCAGGTATGTGAGATCTGGTTATGTTTGAGAGGCATGGTTGTAGTGCACTCAGGTAGATCTGGTTAGAGATCTGGAGGAGACACAAGTGGTGGTATGGAGGCATGGTTTAGTGTACTCAGGTAGATCTGGTTGGGGATATGGGAGGAGGAGATACTCTTGTAGAGATACATGTACTCTTGTGCAAAAGAGTTGGTTTGTAATCTCTTGTTATATATATATATATATATATATGAGATCTCTATCTATTTTAGGTGGACATAGCCCACATTGGGTGAACCACGGTACATGCTTGTTATGTGTGTGTACTTTTGTGTGATTTGGATTATTCTAGTTTATACTTCCACTGCTGTAGATTTTGTGGGGAATTGTTTGGATCATGTGTGCATGATTTTGTTTGTTATTAAATCATAGCACTATTCTATTGTCCCGTATTATCCCAACAGCTAGTATTAGAGAAGCATTTGTTTTTCTGATGAGAAGATCACAGGAAGAGATTTAATCTCAAGTGGGAGCTGGAAGAGTAAGGTTCTTAGAAATTACAGTGACCAGCGTCGGTTAAGTGGCAACCGACATTGGCAGGGTAATCGTGGTTGGTTATAGGGTAACCGTGGTCGGTTACTGAGCAGCCTAGTTATAAACAGAAAATCACATATATGAAGAAATGGAAAGATGCATAGAATGTATCTTGTTTGCTGAGGTGTCCCTAGTTCTTGGAGGGACAAGCATGTTGGTCTAGATTGCAGATCCAAGTTATTGAGGTATGGTTTTATCTTGGTATTGTAGTGCTTATATTATTTTGGTTGCACATGCATATTTGGGACTACAGATCTAGATCTGAGAATGAAAAAGAGGAGCATTTATGCATCCTTTGGTGTAGTTAGATGCATGGGCTTTGGTAGAGAGGTAGTAGCACAGAACGAAGATGGGGCTTCCATCAGAGAAGCATGTACTTCAGTTGAAGATGTGGTTGAGTGTCTTGGTGCTGGTAAGGTGATGTGTTTCATCTTGATGCAATTTATTGCATGGATTTTTGTTAAGTTTTTGTACAAGATTTGGATGCTTCTTGAAATGAATGGCTCACTCAACTATCGGCTTTGGTCGAAGTAGGCACCTGGTGTGGTGTGCTATGCCAAATTGTGTGGCGTTGGGTTCATTCTGCAGAACATTGACATCGGTCTGAGAACCGAGGTTGGTCACAGAGGAACCGATACTGGTCAGCTAACCATGGTTGGTTAGGGGATGACCGTGGTTGGTCTTTGTGGCAACTTATCTATATAGGTTTTTTGCAGCAAGAGAGGGTAGTTGGTTTTGTGTCCTATTTTGGAGGATCTGGTTTCTGGCACAGTGTGTACAGGTAGAAACCATGTTGATCACTTCAATGTTTGGATCAGAAAGAGGATGGAGTTGGCTCGGTTAGTCCATTGAGACTTTGAGTCAGGTATCTCTATATGGTTCATGTTTTATTTCTTTTGTTTGGAGAAACTGATATTATGTTTGGACTGTGTGTGCACAAATTTACACCATGGTTTCTTGGTGTTGTTTGAATTTTATTTCCTGGTTGTGTGGAATCTTGAGGACAAGGGTTTCTAGTCTAAGGATGAGATCCTCAATGAAAAGTCATGGTTAGACACAATTGCAGGTAATGAGAGATGTTGAGTACATACGGATGGAAAGAAGGTGATTCACCTACTTCACAAGAAGTCCAAACTTCTGTGATGTAGAAGTATTCTCAGAGAAGAAAGGGAATCAATTTTATAGTTCTTTCATCTGGTTTTATTTCTCACTTGACGTATTAGCAGTGTAGTGCGGGGATTTCATGTTCAGTGGGAGCAAGCCATGGTTGTTGGCATTGCAAGATTGAATACATGATGCACATGCAGAGTGAGAGGAGATTGCTACTATTCAGAGTGGCAAGAGGCACTAGTTGGTTTTGGAGGACAGTCATGGATTTGTAGGTATATTGAGTTTATTGCTTTGTGATGTCACTTCTAGTTTATTTTGTGGTGCCTGGATATCCCTATGGGATTACAGTTGATGGTTAGATTCAGCTGGGTGAAGATGATAGAGCAATTTTTTAGAGTTTTAAGGGTTAAAAGAGAAAATATGACTATTACAGAGACCGGTGTGGTTAGGATTAACCGTGGTGGTCATTTGGTAACCATGGTGGTCGGTCAAGTAGTGACCGGGGTTGGTTAGGGAAACCATGGTCGGTTTGGTCACAGGTTTAACAAGTAGTGTTTATTTACCATTTTTAGATGGTGCCCTTGTTTTTGCTTTCATCTTGGTTGGTTTGTGTAGAGTATGTTGATGACATGTTTGTTGGTATTTGCACTTGGTATTAGTGGCATGGTTTAGCATGGATGTTTGTTATTAACATTGATGAGCACATGATTCATATTCAGCTTTGGAGTTAGTCGGTGGCAGACTTGGAGCTTCTGAGAGAGCTGGTGATATGGATGGATGTACATGGTGAGTTTGTACATGTTGGATAGATTCAGTTTTGTGAGTCTATGATGATGCAGATGTTTGATTTGCACATGGATGCTTTGAGCATGAGTAGGGGATGTTTGTATTTCCTCTTATTACTATGTTACTCCTTGAGAGATGTTATCTACAAGATGATTGTCTTGGACATGCTAGTTGTTTATGTAGGGTTGGATTTGTAGATTGTAGTGTTTGGATTCTTTGAGTTATGCAGGTTTGTGGATTGATCACCCACTGTTGTAGGTAGAACTCATTTGGGTTGTCTTTACCCAGGATCTTGTTTTGCTTTCACATATTCCAGTTTGACTTGTCTTGGTTAGTTGCATTGGTGGTTGCATGGAGACATGGATAGATGGATGGAGAACATGGTTGGTTTTATAGGTATGGCTATGGATGCGATTGAGGCTAGAACTTTCAGTTTGAGTGGGAGCTCTTATAGGTGTGTTAGTCATGATGGCTTGGTTGCATGAGAGGCTTGGTGTTATGATTCAGTGGGAGCTTGAGGCTTGGTGTCATGGATCAGTTATAGCTTCGTGTAGGTTTGGTAAGTCATGGTTTTATCTTCTTTGGTTTTGAGAAGATATTTTGATCTTCTGGTTTTATTTCTGAGAGAATTGTTGAAGGAAAGAATAGATGGTCTTCACGGTGTAGAGATGGTGATGTATAGGTATAGGTATAGAGGTTCAACAATTTATCTCCAAGTGGGAGATTGTTAGGTTGTGGAGCTAGATTGCTTCATAGTTAGCATGCAATGGAAAAACAACCATCAATGGTCTGAAATACCGTGACCCGTCATCGGTCGGACAACATCATCGGTCAAGTGGGAACCATAGTCATCGGTCGATAAAGGTGAGACATGGTCGAGAAGCAAGTGGAACCGGCCAAGTTAGGTCTAACCGGCGCCGGTTACCTATGCGATGTGTTTTATTTTTAGTCACGGGCTTTAAATATAGATTTTGTTTTAAAGAAAATCTATTGGATGTAATTGCATAGCTAAGGAGCCCTAAGTTTATATATTTATATATAAGCATGAAAGTTAGGGTTGAACAGAAGAGTAAAAAAGAGGGATCACATTAGATCCTTGATTCTCTCTAGACGAGAGAGAAGGATGAAGAAGAAGAAGAAGAAGAGGAAAAAGAACATGTTACATGAAGACAGAGACTCCATGGAGAGGAGAGAGTATGAAGGAATGGGAAAAGGAAATACAGGCTCTATTATATTTCCTTTGTATATTTATTCGTCTCATTGTAATGGCTTGCATAGTATGCAAAGCACATAGTGTTTCTTCTTATAGATCCACATGTTGGTGAGATATTGTATTATAGATATATGTAGATCTAGTCTTGCATTGTAGATCCATGAGATCTTGTATTATTGATCCATGTAGATCTAGATATTGTAGAGGTCTCGTTTGTAGATTCACAATACAGTTGAGAGCTTGGCTACACAGTGGCAGATGTAGGGTAGCTTTGGGTATGTGAGATCTAGTTATGTTTGAGAGGCACATTTGTAGTGCACTCAGGTAGATATGGTTAGAGATCTGGAGAGGAGACACAAGTGGTGGTATGGAGGCACGGTTTAGTGTACTCGGGCAGATCCAGGTTGGGGATTGGGAGGAGGAGATACTCTTGTACAGAAGAGTTGGTAAGAGATACATGTACTCTATTTTAAGTGACATGCCACATTGGGTGAAAGAGTTGTGTACTTTTTTGATTTGGAATTCTAGTTTATACTTGGTGTTGTAGATATTGTTTATATATATATGAGATCTCAATATGTTTTGGTGGATGTTACTACACATCCACCCTAGTCAACAAAAATTTCCACATCATGGGTGAACCACTCTCACATGTACATCCCAAATACTTCATGTTATGTGTGTGTACTTTTGTGTGATTTGGATTATTCTAAGATAATGTTATACTCAATCAACCTAAGTGGAAATAAGCCATGGATATAGAATATGACTCACTCATGCAAAATTGGATGGAATCTTGTAGATGGACGTCAAGAGTGCTTTCCTTAATGGTGATCTTAAAGAAGAAGTGTACATGACCCAACTTGAAGGATTTTTTTATGAAAAGCATCCTAATAAGGTATGTCGACTCATAAAATCACTGTGTGGACTGAAACAAACCAAGGGCATGGTACATCAAGATAGATGATCACCTTTTACAACATGGTTTCATTCGTAGCCCCTTGGATTCCAATTTGTACATAAATAAGGTAGGCAAAGAAATTGTCATTCTCGTTTTGTATGTGGATGATCTTGTGATCACTGGAAGTTAAGAAAATAAGGGTGATATTGTGAAAAATGATCTCAAAGGAACCTTCGACATGACAGATTTGGGGCTACTACATTGCTATCTTTCTTGGAGATATGGAAAAAGAAGCATCACATTTTTGTCTCCTAGATAAAGTATGCCTAGACAATTTTAGAAAAGTACAAAATGTCCGGTATAAATCTATATCCACTCCCATGGAAAAGGTTTGCAACTTTCATGATTCCAGGACTCACCTCAAGTAGATGCTTCTTTCTACAGGTAGCTTTTTGGAGGGCTCATCTACTTGGCATATACGAGACTAGACTTATGCTATGTTGTCAGCTATCTTTCCTAGTTCATGCAGGAGCTAAAGAAATGTCACTGGACTGCGGAACAAAGCATGTTTTGAGGTATGTTTGAGGAACAGTTGATTATGTTCTTGAATATAAGAAAAATGATCAATTCTTCTTATAGGGATATGTCGACTCGGACCACATCGGATCGATTGATAAAATGAAGTCAACTACAGGATATATTTTTCATCTTGGATCTGGACCTATCTCGTGGATACGCAAGAAGCAAAATGTTATTTCTATTTCATCCATAGAGGTAGAATATCCCTCCACACGAGGAGTTGTGTGCGAAGCGATATGGTTACCTCGCATTTTGGATGACATGGGCATTCCTGAAGATTAGTCACCTATTCTCTATCGCAACAAGTGAGAATATGTTGAAGTTTGTGCAAAATCTAGTTTTTCATGAACGAATAAAACACATTGAGATTGATTGTCACTTCATTCAAGAGCATGTCTTGAACCACCACATTTAGCTCCAATACTGTCCTACAGAAGCACAAGTAGTTGATATTCTCACAAAATCCCTTGGAAAAGTGAAATTTGAACTTTTTAGGGGTTACATTTGCAAGAATCATGTAATAAGGGGTGAATGTTAGGGTAGTATAGCTAGTATTAGCTATTTTTTTATACCCATCATATTCCATTATTATATCTTTGTTTGTAACTTCCTAAAATCTGGGAATAGTGTTATATCCCTCACATATAAATATGTACATGCTTCTGCTGAATAAAATCAATTGGAGTTCTCTAAATCTTCTCCTCAACATTTACTATCTTCATCGTAGCCTTCTTAAAGCTTGGCACATATCTTCTATGCTTGGCATCGCAAGTGGAACAAGAACCAGTCAAGGAGTCCTTGATGCACTACGTCCTCCAATTGCAAAGTTATCGATATTTTGGAGACTTTCGAGGAATGTAAAATAGAGTGTGATGCTCTCAAGGGCTTTGGTCTTGACCTCTTAACGATGGTGCCTCTCCACGGTTTCCTGCAACACTAATAACATCAGATGGCATGATTCACATGTGGTCACGGACCTCTGCTTCTACATTCACTTTCTTTCACTTTATATTCTAAGATATCTATAAAGTAGTATGCACATTGTTACACGTCCTCCTATATTGTTTTGACAGCACAAACACTATCCTGCGTCTTATACGCCATCGTTCTACAACCTTGAGTTACTTGGGAGATACCTTTAGAGTGGAATGATAGAAGAAATTTCTAGCCAATCGAGAGGCAAACTTATATCACACCAGTTGAGAGGAAACCCTATACTCACGAGGTGGACGAAAGAGGTGGGGAGACTGATTATCTCGACTTTCTATCAGGACTTGGATATTGATATTCTGTTATTGGAAGTTTTGAGCATGGTGGTCGAGAAAGAAGACTACAGAACATGCTAATTGGTAAGTTTCATGTCTTTACACCAAATACTTATTTATTTAGGGCTTTGCATATAACAAAATGGAAAGTCATAAAAAAATCTAGAAGTTTCAATGAAGGCGAATGGATTATTTCTTATTTCTCTTGGTAAATAAAGACATAACTAAGACTCTTACGGAGGGGAAACTTAACCTGTGGATGGTTAAGTGTTTGGAATTCAAAGTATAGAATGTCTGCAACTCTGGTTATGTTTAGGAATGATTGTAATGTTGAATAGAACATATTTGAAATAGACTGATGACAATGATGGTTGCTTACAATTTATCGTCGAAATTCTTTATACAGTTTTTTAAAAACATTTATCACTAACTTTTGCATAATTTTACAGAAACTCTTTTTCCTTAAATCTTTCTGGTGTATGTGACAGGGGAAGGCTCTTCTTATCTTAGCAGACATATTTCCTTGCCTGTTTATACCACCACCATGCAATGGTGAAGGGCCGTGTGTGGGTGCATCCGTAGGACAAACCGCCTTACTGTATTCTTCCTTTGCAGTGATGACCATTGGTGCAGCCTTTGGAGGAGATCAATTCGATGACAAAGCGAGAAGGGAAAGAGAAGAATACAAATCTTTTTCAACTGGTACCGGTTTTCGTTCACAGTAGCTGTAAAGATATCGCTCATTGTCATTGTGTATATTCAGAACAATGTAAGCTGGAGTTGGTGATTGGCTATGCCCACTGCTCTAATGATCTTTTCTGTGACCCGCTTCTTCTTCGGTAGAAATCTTAAGATTCGTGCCACCTTCACACACTTTGCGCAAGTTATATCTGCTGCATTGAGTAAACCACATTTGCACTGGCCTTCTCGGGTCCAGGATTTCAACAATCCTCCCATGAAGAGAGCCCTCAAATCAAGGATGTGTTTAACTGACCAGTTCATGTAAGCATCTTTAACTACCACACTTGCTTGAATTTTAAAATGCAATAATTGATTTTGTGCAGGTGGCCTTCTTTGCTACTACCGCACAATTCTGCGTAATAGCCCGTAAACCTTCTTGGTAACACATTACTCCATAAATTTCTCAATAATATTGTGTCATCTTTTGTTATATTGTGGATGACAAAGGGTCCTTTCTAGCAACTACACAATTTTCTTTGATGCGCTCTAAATCTACTTTGATATAATATTACCAAATGTTTTGTTTGAAATTTGTTAATGTGGAGGTTTTTGTCATGCCAAGCTTTCTAGTTTTGCTTATGTTCTTCCTAACTCCAGTGCATAGTCATCTTATTTTGCTCCATTTCTGTTCAGTCTAGTCTATTCTCTATAGATTCTTTATCTCATAGGCTTGTTATTATAGCAATAAAATGACTTGGCCCAATGTATTCCATGGGAGAATCCTACTTCTATTTTGTATATTAATTGAAACGGGGATTTTCATCTTCTTCATTTATAGTTCATCCTATAGGCCCATAAATGAAATTTTATATTCTGCTTGTTTCTTTGCACATTACAAATCTTCATCAGTATCATTTCCAATACTTTGTTGTTTCTTTTAATGCCCACATTTTTGACACACAATTACAACAAAGTAAAATACCCAACTAATTTTTTATTTAATTTTACTTGTATTGCTTGATACATGACAACACAAGGGATCACTTAGGACAACACATAACACATGAGATGGTTGCAGAAATATTAACCCATATAGATAGCGTGAAATCACATGATGCACTTCAAGGCCAATTGTTTTTGACAAGACACAACGTAACGATTCAACTACCATATGCGCTTACAAATACGGTCCTCCCATGACACGATCTTTTAGGATTACACATTTATTACAATTATGTTTCAATCTTTAACTTAAGTCCTATAAAGGTTCATAATATGTGAATCATATATTCCCTTTTCTTTTTACTAGATTTTCTCTATATTGTTTAACATTTAACTTTCAAAGTATGTCATTGAATAAGGATCATCTATATTATTGCAATTACTTGTTTAATTCGCTTGTTTGTTATTATGGTATTTATTTGTACACAAAGCTACTAGGTATTATCCCTAGGATTCACTCCTAAGGGCATGCATCTTGATCTTGTATCATACCTCAATTACGCAACAGAACAAGTGTGAGCCCAAAGGAGGGAAGGTTCACATCATTTTCTCAAGGATTTAGGGTCAAGTTTCTTTCATTCATTTATAAATTGATTTACTACACAAGAAGTATCAAATATGAATCCACAACAAGAGGGTTTAATCACATTACCAAGAAGATCATGTTTCACTTTTCTTATGGAATAGCATCTCACAATTACACTTCCGAAGGCCAAGCATCAATTATAATTTTACTATAGTTATGTTCCAATAGTTAGTTAAGAATTGAAGGCTCTAGACATGGCAATATACTTCCTTATTTTCTTGTTTCTAGATTAGGTTTCGAGTATCATTTTATGTCTAAATTAAGAGGCTTTTCCTAATTACATTCATATTCCTTTTTATAATGAATTATGTAAACTATTTGCTAATGGGGCACTTGTATCCTTATGAGACTACTACTTCATGTCTTAGGAGATTTATCTAGATAAGGACAAGATTGAATAGTTTCATACAACTATTACCTAATAGGATTAGTGGGGAAGAAATATGGAGTAGTTCATGTTTAAAGGTTAGGGTTCACATTCAATGTTTTCACAATGTGGGTCCCTTTCCTAACCAGAAAATTGTTGAACAACTTATATGAGCGGTCTAAATTTAACCTTTTTGTCCAAGCACGACATTTTTCGATTACAATTTAACAAACTAATAATAACTTAATACGCTAAGTTTCACAATTAACCCTTAGTATTTCACCATAAAACCCAAATGACCATTGAGATTGGGTATTGAGTTCATTTACGATCCGTGTCTTAAATGTGACTTCCAAGGCTTGTTGGTGATCTTCGTCACTCAACATGTATGTCGGACTTGAAGAGAAAAACAAAATCCTTACTACACACACGATAACCAATTCTGAAAGGGAACCACATACTCTAGAAAATGTTTGACCATATCATTCTTAATTGACCGGTTCATGATGATGTTGAAAAACATATAGGATATGTCGATAAACTCAAACTTGGACTCTTTTTACTTAATTACAAGGTGTTATTTAGTGTAAGGATTTAAGTTCATCCTAAAGTTTTAGTTTTCTATGCTAAAAGAAATCACACAGGAAGGGAAGTTATACATGAATTTTATAATAGGGTGGATTGTTTTCATTTAGATCTCTTTATTACATTTAAGGTAAGAATTAAAACGCACCAATTATTTTATCATCCATTGAACACTAGAATTTCTCTATAATATATTAAATTCAATTTCTCTTAACACAATATCTAACTTTTACAATATAAAATTCGGAATGAAAATAACAAACATATATAGATGAACATTTCCCTTAAACACTAGCATCTTAAAATGTTACAAAAATTCACTAATAAACCTTTCAATACTTCCCAAAATGTAGAACTATCCTCTAAAATTTTACTTAACATATATTTTCAACTTTGTTTCTACCATATGTAAAATTTGAATCACAAGAACACCTATAGTTAAATGCACAATTTCCAAAGCACCCCTAAAACTAGCATCTCATACATATTACCAAATTTTAGTAACAAGTCTTTATGTATATATAAATAACAATGCATGTATGCATGTAAGATAACATAGATAAATTAAAATAATACACAATTACTTATAACCATGTCATTTTGCCATCCTACTCACATCCTGCAAAACCATTTCAAGATGAAATCAATGATAAATCGCTGACATGACATCCACCTAGATCTATCATAATTAACGTTTTTAGTTTCCAATTTACATAAAATAATAATTTTCATTTGAACGGAGAGGGTTAGAGACATTTTTATTTCATTTCATTTCTTTTCATTTCTTAACCAAGGAGGAGAAAGAGATAGGGAGAGAGAAATCCACTATTTTGTCATAATTTCAATTTGACACAACAAGTCATATGATAGAGTTTCAAACAGTTAGTTGTAAGTGTCAACAAGTTTCTCTTTGGGATTTGGTAACTCAACGGGGTCCTAAAACTTTCTTTTTAGGTTTTCCCGCTAGTTACAAAAATGTTCAATTTAGGCTTGGAGGCTAAGAAATCACTTTCAAACGTTGTCTTTCGATGAGCAAACACACCTAGGGTAAGTTTGTATGTGTCCTCCGTAAAGAAAAGAATTGATAGGAATTGATAGAATTCAGAATATGTGGATGGTTTTCAAAAGGAAATGGGTGTTCTGGAGCCATCGGTCATAATTTGTTGAGTTTGACATAGTCAAATTATGACTAGACACATACAAAATGACTTTTCCAAACTATCAAGAAGAGTGTTTTTCCCCAAATGAAGGCTCCAAAAAATTGTCTAGTAAAAATAATAGACATTTGTGGAGGAAGATAATAATTTCATTGTTCAGTGGTTCAAACGATGAGCCGATACAAAACCCAATTTTTCAATTTTTACAACTTCCTAAAAGTGCAACATGAGGTAACAAGGCTCTTAGAGGAGCGTCAAAAATATCACATAAGTTTAATCGCGGTCAATCCAAGGAGATAAGTGACTCCCCACACAACAAGGTACATGAAGGAAACTTAACATTTCCTTTTAGAGTTACGAATGTTGTTTTATGAGTCTCAAAATTTGATTTATTGGTTTTTTTACAATGAAACAATTGACATTTTTACAAGGAAATCAACCTCAACTTGTGAATAAAAATGGGTATTGTAGCAATCTAGTTTGGTCAGGAATTTTTTTAGATCATCTCAAATGAGGGTTTGAGTTCATGTTTATCTACTAAGGAATATTTTAATTATGTAAGTTATGATATGATGTCTTATTGTTTTGAAAACAAGTTTTTTAAAACAATCAAATCTATGATAATCCTATGGTTTAAAATTTTATCTCATTGCAAATGAAAATCTAAACAACAAGAATTATGAAAGTTAAGGAGAGATGAACCATGCATGGAATCGATTGCCGATAAAAGTGAGGTGGTTTTTTTTTTCCATGAGCCGATTGTAGTTGTTCGAGAGGTTTCAAACTCATTTTCACCAATGAAAATTCAAGGGAAAGCAACATCATTCAAACCAAAAATTCCACCACGTTCACACATAATTAAGATTTACTTGATAGTTTCTAAGGCCTCTTTAATGAACCCATTTTTGTATACCCTTCCATCATAGAAGCATTCCATTCGCCTTGTTCCACTGGGATTCAAACTCATCCTTAGATAGTTGATCTTGTTCCTTAATAAATTTTCATCATCAACATCCCCCTGCTTTTTTATTCTCGACATCCTCTATTTCTTTCTTATCATTATCCTCATCTATATTTTCCATTCTGGAAATGATATCTTGAAAAATAGGCACCACCACCATTGAATCATTTGAAATAGAGAAATTAATCTATGATGATACTAAGAATGAATACTCTCTTTGGGAGTTAGAATTCATTATGTGGAAGTTGGTTACATCCTCAATGTACGCAATTACAGATCAAGAACCTAATCCTTTTCAGAAATTCATAACTATTGCCCTCCTTTTCAAAAAATAGATATAACCTTTAATCTTACTACAATTGAATTCATCTTAGATCTTTGGAAAATCACTCGGCATGTTCTCTTATTTCTTCAACAACATATGTTTTCCAATGGCGAGATCCAACTTGAATTTCCTTCAAGCAACCTTTAGATTCGAAAAAAAAAAATTATATGCCCTTATCATCTATCATAGTAACAAAGATATTTTTTAGTTTTGTGAAAAATGGAAAACATCCTTATCCATCCTATATCTTTTTTCTCCCATTCCTCATAATCTTCCAATACACTTCTTATAAAGGAATTGTTTCCTTGTAGAGTCTTTCCAAAAGGTGTAATGTCTCTTCTTGCGGGTTTTTTTAGAAGTCTTCTCATAAATATATGACCTACTAATTTCTTCATTTATGCCCACCCTAGGTGCAAGAGAACAAGGAAATGAGTCCTATATCTTCTACAATTCCATTTTACCGATGGGTATGTTGAGACAAAATTGCATATCCTTTAATCTACACATATAAAACAAAACCCAAAATGTGCATAAACTAAAATCAAATTTCAAAAATTTCTTGGTGCATTTATTTGATTCATTTCAACATAACCATTTTTTTCATACCATGTAAACAAATCTTTCTATGAGGCACCTTTGTCCCTCACATTTTCCAAACAATACATGTTCCTTTTGTATGCTTCCACATTAGAACCCAAATGATCTTGTGTGACCCTTAGGATTCATTCAACATAGTTCCCTACATCACTTTTCATTCACTCAGTAACTAAAAAATTACTAAAATTTACTATGCTACCTTCAGTTTCTTTGTGGCTATGCCTCTAGGTCTCCAATAAAGTGCTTGAATTATTTTAAGAAAGTTGAAAAGTATAAAAGGATGTTCACGATGCCCATACCCTACCATATCTCCTAGTAAATGACAACTGACATAACTAGTCCTACCTTATCACGCAGACGGTGACCCGTCAAATCACACTTTATTTTATTTTATTTTATTATTATTATTTTTGTTTTGTTTTGGGAACTACATCTCCTCCCCTTATAAGAGATTTGTCCTTGATGTGACACAATACTAAGGATAACAAGAGGGATATGAAATCTAGGAAAGTCAACAATGGTAGCTCCACTTAAGAAGGAGGCTCTGTCACTTTAAAAAAACCACAACTTGAAGTTAATCATATTTTTAATTTTCTCAATCTTAATACTCTGTGAAGATTAGAATATCTCCTAATTTTATTACTTGATTAATATTTTCCTTAATACATTTCCTTAGTTTTAAGGTTCATACGATTTCATTGTTCAACATTTCAAATCCCTAGTGAACTCAAATCCAAGTTTTGATCCTTTTTTTGAATCATATTCACTTGTGTTTTCTCATAAGTATATTCACAATTTATTAGCTTTACCATTTGTAAATTCCTTTTTTAAATGTTCATAATTTTATCTCTTGTTAATAATATCATTTTTTTGTAAATTCCCATAATGCTTCCGAAAAACACTTGACATCACAATCTTACACAATGTCTAAATTACACATCAGTAACCCACAAAATACCTCATTAACACATTTTGATGACTATATAAAAAAATATTGTCATCCTAACCAATGGAAAAAATATAATGACACATGGTGTTTAACAAAAGGACATGTCACTATATGTGACCATGTGTAAGAAAGCTAATTTAGAAATATCTTAAATTTTAATGTCATGTGAAGATTTGTAGTTAGTTAAAATATTTCTAAATCTCAAGATCTTAATATTTCATTATTTTAAGATTTTAGTTTTTTTAAGCTTGTGGGTGCCCAAAAAAAATCGACATCACAAAACCACATCATGGTTAAACACAACACTAATGGTTCACAAGACATCGTGATATGTAGCCATGACTATATCACATCACAAGAACTCAATTGAACCATGGAAAGAACATACATAGCCCTCACAACATAGTTTTGTGGATACATGTTCCTCAAATAAAAGTATTTGTAAATTAAAAAAATTCAACATACGATTAGATAGGAAAATTATGGAATAATTTTTTTGTTTAAAAAGGTCTACAACTAGGTTACTAAAAAACCATTGATATAAAGTTCCAAATTAATTCTAATCAATAGAATTTTTTTTTCTTTAATTAAAAATTATTAGAGGTCACAAGGTCCAAAACTTTAGGGTCGAGAAGGTTCGAGGGTAATTCCTCACCATACCCATTCTCTAACAGGATTAAACATTCAAATTTATTTTTCTAAAAATTTTTGCATCCAAAATTTCCCTAAATCATTCTCATTGGATAGGAAATTTCCTCACCTTTCCATTGATATAAATTTCCTCATAATCCTCAAGTTATTGGCGGGAATTGGGCTGGAAATTTTCCCAAGGGCGAACTGTGAGCCGGGGAGAAAATTTTTGTGAGGGAGTAGTCATGGGAGAAATATTTCTGAGGAGGAGTAGTCGGTCAATGGGTCATGGGAGGATTTTGGAAATTTTCCGCGTGGTGGCGAACACCACCTTTACACCCGCACTCCAGCAAGTCCACAAGGGACATTTGGCACCTCCTAAACCATGTGAGGAAAATGAGGTGGCAGCGATGAAAGATTCTTAATGCGTGAAGGGAAAAAAGGTAAAACTCACCCGTGTGCCTCTGTTGATGCCTCGTGATGCCACGTGGCATCTCGTGATAAGTTGTGGGCTAGTGGTGAAAATTTAGAAAATGCTAAAGACAAAAAGGAACCCATTCCTCTACCGATGCCTCGTGATGCCACATGGAAACTTTGATTGGCCGCGGGCGATAGGCTGCGTGGGTAATTTGGAAAATTTTCGAAAATGTTCGAAAGCGCTAAGTTAAAAAGTGATCTACCCCTTCAAAACACCTTGTGGTTCCATGTGGTAGCCTCTCGATTAGCTGGGACAGTTGGGGAAAATTTGGAAAATTTTCCCAAAAAAATTCTTGAGATCTAAGGGAAAAATTCAAGTTCGTGGGCTCGCAAAAGAAATTTTTCGCAAAATGGTTTTTGACGCCAAGTGAAGGAAACTTCAGAAAGAAATAACATTTGATAGAGAGATTGGTTTTGGAAAATGAAGACTTTATAGAAATGTCTCGATGTCCTCTTTGCATGACATTCCTTAATTTTTAAATTTGATATATTTTAAGGGTTTAATTTAATGAAAACAATCTATAGGATTTTACGGTGAACGCTAAATTTTAACTTAATAAAGTTTGTTCAATTTGATCTTCTTCCTCTCTCAACATGTCAAATATACATGGAGAATTTTTCTTAGGTGTATGTTTTGATAATTTTGTGAGGTATATCTATTGATATAGTTCCAATTTTAAATTTTACAACATTGCCAAAGAAACAATCTGTGAAAGCTTTGAACTCGGTTTTCTAGGTTTTGAAAGATTTCCTTTAAGTGGTTTTTAGTTTGGTTTGGGATTATTTTTCCTTAATAAGTCCAATAGATTATTTCATTTTCCTATTATCTATTTTCAAATTTATTTGAACATTTGATAAAGGAATTTTACAAAGTATACAGTGAATTGAAAGAAGTGCATACATTTACAAAACAAAAATTAACTATCTCTTTTGCTATGAAATAAAACATTTAATTCATTCCATACTCATCATAAATAGTTTTCTTTCTTTCAATGAAACATTAAAACAAGAATGCAATTTCTATTCTTTCCAAAATCGTATATTTTAAACAAGGTAGAATAATACATTTTCTCCTCACGTGTTTCACTTTTCCACTTTCCAAATAGGATTTCATAGTGTATGTTAAAAAATATTTCTAATGGAAATAAAATCATATGAACAAGGAAAACACTTCCATTAATTCAAATGAAACTCTTACAACTTCCTTTCCATTTGATTTCAAAATACAACATGCAAAATATGTATCATTCTTTCACATTCCTTCCAAAATAGAAAAATAGAGTATAACTCTTTTACATTTCAAATTTCAACTTTCATTGTCACTACACAAAGTGATCTTTCCATTAAAATTAATATACAGATCATCAACTTCAAAATGGGAAAGGGCTACAATAAGATCTCATTTACAAGGGACTCACAAACTGTCTTTTTTCAGCTCTAGAATAGCAACATTTGTATTTCTCATTCTTTGAAATTATGATCACAACAAGAGTAAGGGAAACGAAACACTATCCACCCAAACAAGACATCCAATGAAGAGGAGAAGCCATCCTTCTTCATTGGCCCCGATCCCCAACCAAAATGCAATAAAAGATGTGATCCAACTCATGGCAACAACAGCTTCTACAAACACACAAGCAACATTTTCACAAGAAAAACACGGTCTGTAAAATAGAATGTAGTCTACAACTACATTAAAACATTAAAAAAATACTAAGGCTTCATCAAGCAAGCCAAAGGAGCAAGAAACTATGGAGGATGATTCTTATGCCTCCCAAAAGGTGAAATGGGTATCACCAACTAAATTAAAAACCACCAAAATATAGTATATCAAATCCCCGACATCCCTTGTGCCTCCCCAAGTACCCCTTATTCCTCACATTTCCTTATGCCTCACCCAACCTCTTATGGCACCCCATAATGAGTAAAGAAATGCAAGATATTTATTTGTAAGGTGGAACCCAAATCCCAACTCCCTTCACCCTTATACCTCCCTAAAACACACTTGTGCTTCCCAAAAATAAATCCCATTGTCTTCTCCTACACCATTCTAAGGCCATCCATCCAAAAGCCCACAAACATGCAAAAACATTCACACATTAACATTTTCATAAAAAAAAAGAAGCATTTCATGAGCCAAGACCCTACCTCTCCATGATGGGGTTGTTCCAAATTCCAAAACAAAAATATTTATCCCAATGCAAGCAAACCAAATCAGCCAAGCACAAGCATGAAAAAATCTTCCAAAAACTTCTTCAAAGGTAGAGCTCCAAAACAACAAAAGAATTCACCCCAAAAGAGTTTCCCGAAAGTGAGGCAACCCAAAACAAGGCAAGCAATTTGAATTTTATAGAAGAGGCAAGGAAAGAGGATGAGATGGTTCCATGTAGGATGCCACATCACACATCCTCCACCTCAACCTAAAATTCAAACTCTTTCTCCAATGCATAATAAATAAGTGGGTGAATAATATGACAATTTACTTACACACTCAAATCCAACCCACACCCCAAAGGACTAAAATTAAATCATGTAACAAAAGTGTAATTAAAAACTACAATTTGCCTTCCCAAAATAATTTAAAAGTTTAAATTCAACTCTCCAACAATAGGTATTATTAGTAATAAAATTTAAGAGGTATGGGACAAGTTTAACTTGTCCCACAAGCCTAAAAAATCATCCTCCAGGGAAAAATTCGAATTTCCAAGAAGGTGGAGTGTTTCACACTCAAAAGTTAACTTACACATCACTTACACATATATTACAACACTTTAATGTAAGGCCAACAACTGTATTAATTACTTTCTTATGACATATTTTAGTTAATTAACTTAACAACATGATTACTCATAATATTACACACCATTTAATAAATAATGAAAGGGTCAATGCACCACAAAATAAAACACATGCAAACATAAACAAAGGGTCCAAATAAAAGAAGATACATGAACTCCCTTGCTCACATTTAAAGGTGATCCCCCTGGGATCCTAACATGCGTAAACATGCATGACAAATACTAGTTGACATGGTGACACTGTTGAATTCATCCAAATTTCCAATGTTGTTGGTGTCCAATCCCCGATGTTTGTTTTGATATTTTAAACTGTAAAATACAAATACCTCCTTTGGCCTTGTGGCCATATCAAAACATCCAAAATAATATGAATAAAATTCTCCATTTCATCCGGATATATGAATCACAACAACATCAAATAAATCTAACAATATCATTTATAGTTTTATCAACAACTATATCATCATCCAATAATTTCAATTTTAGGTCCACTCACAATATTCAATATATCAAAATTCGAACAACATCCATAATATAACCATGTCAAACAATATATCATCATCAACATATAAAATGTCTCTAATAATCATCATGTATCATAATTGAATCAAGTCAACAATAATCCATGATCTAACATCTAACATCATACTATAATAAATTCCATAATCATGTCCCTAATATAATCAACAGATCATGATTATTATCCAAAAATGTGTCAAAGGGAAATGGGCACTATATCTCCCTCCCTTAGACTCAACTTCCTCCCGGAAGTCATTGAAACAAATGTGGAAAATGAACTCGTAGCAAAGTAGCATCCTCCCATGTAGCTACGGTCTCATCATATCTATCCCACCGCACCTGCAGACACTGATCAACCTCTCTACCTCAAAGGCCACGGGTCCTACAATCTAGGATGTGAACAGACTCCATCATAACCTGCCCCTAATCGTGTACCGTAATTGTTTCCAATCTAACACATGAGAAGAATCTGCAACATATATCCTAAGAACTAAAAAATTAAACACATCATGTATGTGAGACAAACTAGGTGGCAATGCTAGATGGTAGGCCAAAGGGCCGATACGCTCCAAGATATCAAAAGGACCCATGAACCTAGGAGCTAACTTAGAACCTTTTCCATAATGAGATAGGGCTCTTTTGTAGCCTAACACGAAGGAAAACATTCATGCCCACATCAAAATTGTTGTCCTTCGTATACTTGATCTCGCATACTTCTTCTTCATGTCCCGTGCCTCCCAATCTTTGTCTAATCAAAACCACCTACTATTCCATGTCTCCTGCAACAAAGCTGGTCCAAGAGAAACCTTTCCTCTAACTATGTCCTAACTAAGAGGTGTCCTACACTCTTGCCATACAAGGCCTAAAAAGGAGCTCGCCTATAGAACTCTAAAAACTATTATTGTAGGAAAGATCCATCAAGTACATGTACTCCTCCCATCTAGACTTATGATCCATCACATACATCCTAAGCATATCCTCTAAAATCTAATTCACCTACTCGGTTTGTCCATCGTTTCTCGGGGTGATATGTTGTGTTGAAGTTGATTCTCATCCCAAGGACATGCTGCATGGTAGTCCATAAATGGGAAGTGTACAAAGGATTGCGGTCACTGATGATATTCTACGGAATCCCATGCAACATAACAATATGATCAAGATATACTCATGCCACTACACTAGCTTTATAAGTGGTCTTCATGGAGAAAAGTGAACCACTTTTGTCAATTTATCAACCGTGACCATGATGGCATTGTGGTGATATCTTGACATCGTGAGCCCAACAATGAACTCCATGGAAATGGTATCCCATTTCCACTCTAGTATAACATGAGAAAAAAGAAGTCCAGCTAGATGTTGATGCTTGGCCTTCACTTTTTGGCAATCTAAACATCATGACGTGAACTAGACCACCTCTCTATGAAGTCCTCGTCCAATCATATAGCTATCTTAAGGTAGCATACATCTTCTTAACCCTCGGATGAGCTGAATAGGATGCACGATATGCCTCTGTCAAAATTTCATACCTCAAGCCTCCATCTCTAGGAATGTAAATCCCACCTTTGTGCTGACAAGACCATCTCGCCTCTAAGGAAAAACCATAAAACTTCCCCTTGAGGGGTCTCTAAGACTTGATCTCTACTCAAACCGTAATGTAGAAGGCTGTTAAAAGGAAGCTACCGAAGAATCTACTTATGCAAATCTATGCTCACTAAGGTGGCCATAGCCACATGTCTCCGTTCATCGATAGTGTGTCTCGCCACCATATTCTCCTTCCCCTTCACATTCTCAATCTACATATAATAATAACAAAGCAACTCCAACCAATGCCATTGATGAGCATTGAGATTGGGCTACGTGAAGAGGTGGTGAAGAATCGGGTGATTTGTCTTGAGTGTGAATCTTTGACCAAGTAGAAAGTTCCTCCATCGAACTAAAATTGTGCACAAATTCCATAAGATCAAGATCATGAGTTGGATAATTAAGCTCGTAATCTTTGAATTTGTGAGATTCAAAATCCATTACACTCTACCCTCCCGCATCAACACACCTCCAAGTCCTACTAAAGAAGCATCTATGCAAATGAAAAACTCACCTGTGGATCTGACACTGCAAGGATAGGTGTTGTAGTGAGGCATTCCTTCAGGGTATTCAAGGCTTGCTCATACTGTCGACCAAACAATTTCTTCCCTTTCCATTGAAGGGAAGTGATGGGGTGTGCAATCCGAGAGAAGTCCTGAACAAATCTCCTGTAGTAACATGCTAGTCCCATGAAGCTGCGCACCTTAGTCATAGTAGTGGGTGCCGCCAATCATAATGGCTCTAATCTTGGAAGGATCGAAAGTGATACCTTCCCAAAAATGATATGACCCAAATATTGCACTTCCATCTAGAAGAATGCAAACTTCTCTAGCTTCCCGTAAAGCTACTCCACACAAAGACACCGAAGAACCTCGGAGAAGGTGCCCTCGTGCTCCTCACGTGTACATGAGTAAATCAAAATGTCATCAAGGATGATCAACATGAATCGATCTAAGAAAGTCCTGAATACCCCATTTATCAAACTCATAAATACTATGGGGGCATTAGTTAAACCAAAAGGTAGCAATGTGAAATCGTAATGGCCATATCTTCTTATGTAAAGTGGTCTTATGAATGTCTTCCTCTGAAATCCTTAGCTGAAGATAGCATGACTTAAGGTCTATCTTAGAGAAATTTGTGTCTCCTTCATCTAATCAAATAAATCATCAATGCATGGAAGGGGATAACGATTCTTGATTGTTACCTTATTCAGCTGGCGGTAATCAATACACAATTGCAAGGATCCGTCCTTATTCTTTACAAAGATCACTAGTGCACCCCAAGGGGACATGTTAGGATTAACTAGGGCCTTCTCCGAAGGCCCTCAAGCTACAACTTGAGCTCGTAGATCTCAAGGGTAGTCATTGATAAGGTACTCATGAGATAGGCTCTACTCCTAGAAATAGATCTATATGAAAATCAATCTCATGTGGGGGTGGTAACCCGGTAGCTCCCCGGAAAGGCATCTCGCAAACTCTCTCAAAATGGGATGATCATCTAGTGATGGTCCTCTAGACCATCCTCCGATCTTTCGCTAACTATAACAACATGCATCCGATAGCCTCGCCGCACACACCACTTAAGCTACATGGTGGAGATGGTGTGAATAGAAATGGGTCTCTTGACCCCACTACCACTGCCTCCACTCCTAGATCATATGTATAAGATATGATCTTGTGGTAACAATCCACTATGGCTCTATGTGCAGATAACCAGTTAATGCCCAAGATGACTCCATAACAGCCCAACGGAAGGATACGAAGATCCGAGGTAGTGGTGAAAGGTCCTAAATCCACCACACACTCCTTAACTAAGGAGTCTACAGAGATCTTGGCTCCAAAATCCATCTCTACATCCCAAATATGACCCTTCCTAACTGCCACTATCCTACATTTCTCTACTAAAGATGGTGCAATAAAAGAATTAGAAGAACTAGAATCAAAAAAAATAGAGGTAGGAATACCTCCAATATTACCTGTAGTCTCAATAACTGTACTTTGATGCTCTGCCTAATAGTTCTCAACTACTGCGTACATCTTATGATTGCACCCCATATCACCAACAGAGTAGGCTCTAAGATATGTGTCTTACCCTTATTATTAGGTTTTGTGGGCGAGTCTCTCCAAAAATGTCCAAGTAACACCATAACCAAAAACCACCGATCCACTCCCTTGTGTAAGCAGTCCGGCCAAGACTCTAGAGGTCTATAGTGTGGATCTTGATGATCCGGCTATGGTCTCGCTTAAGGTCTCTCGATGGTGAGCTCCTGTTGTGTGATCTCTCTTGGAACCTTATGTCCCGATGGGACCCCTAAAAAGGAGGCCCCAAACTCCGACCTCTCAAGCCATCAAATATCTATGGAGGTCTATAAGGTGGGCGGGATTTTCTGCCGCTATGGTCTAAAAGATGACTCTGTTGAACCCTTTCCACGATGTGAAAGAGGTACTAACCCCTCGACTTGTTGTCCAACATCTATTTTATGTGAATCCGCACTCAATATCTATCCTACTAAGTCTTTCCCGAGTCTCCTATGTTATATAGGCCTTCTCGACAACCTCTCGCTAATGTCTATGGACAATGGATCCACACCGCACCTCCAATGACTAGATTCAGCCCTAGATGTACCTTTAGATCCACACCTACTCATCCTTTATGTAATCAACATACCGGAGTAGATCCATAGATCTAGTCTCATACTTAGCCACCGTAAGAGATGTTTGTTGGAGGTCATGGAACTCATCTATCTCATTGTTGTATGAACCTTTGTGAAAAATATCTCGCTCCGTAAATGCACCTCAAAGAGCTTCTAGGTAACTATCTTAGAATCAACATGGATCTTCTACTCCTCTTTCACCACGAAACAAGCTCGATCCTCAAGTAGATGGATCGTAACACGAGCTTTCATGTTGCTAGAACAAGGAAAAGCTTAAAGCATCCACTCAAACTCATCAACTAGGCCTCTTCTGAAATCCACCCGTGTCACGGAGAATAATGATATAGCCAAAGCTTCAAGATCTCCCTGATGTGATCTGTAGCTATGGCTTGACGGCCCCTTGGCTTCTCTGCATGCACATCCCTAAGCCTAGGGCTCGAGACTTCTCTCTATATCTTAAAACTCGGTCACCCCGTCCCTCTCGTGGTGAATCTACTCTAGCTAACTCTACATGGAAGTTTATCCTCCATGCTTCTCATTGGGTTGAGGAAATACATTACCCTCAAAGTGGAATTGACTCTATCATGTCTTGTTCCATATCTTCTTACCGATCCTCCACGTAGAGCAAGCATTAGCATCCCGAAGAGTCTACAAAATCTAGGGTAGGATAGATGCTACAACATGATCTAGTGGTGGTATGCCTAGGTCTATGTGAAAATTTTCCTCATCTTATCTCGAGCCTCCCGCATGGAACAAGAGAAGAGTTAGTTCCTTATTCTAGGTTTTACTTAGTTTCAATGTTTACTAAAATGTGCAATTTCTAAACGAAGTTGTTTTCTAGATTTAAAAGTGTGCTAGCTTTAAGGTTCATGTCTCAATTTTTCTAGTGTGCCACATGGCCCAAGATTTTGAACCTCACTCGATACCAAGTTTGATGTCTCGCTAAAACAACCCACTTGAGACCCACGGGACAACCTAGATTAGATAGGAAAATTATGGAATATTTTTTTGTTTAAAATGGACTACAACAAAGTTACAAAAAAATAATTTCCACTAACAAGTTCCAAATCAATTATAATCCACTAGAATATTCTTTTCTTTAATTAAAAATTATTATAGTTCATAAGGTCCAAAAATTTAGGGGTTAAAAGGTTCAATAAGGTTCGAGGGTAATTCCTCACCATACCCATTCTCTAATAGGATTAAAGATTCAACTTGATTTTTCTAAAAATTATCACATCCAAAATTTCTCTATATCATTCCCATTGGATAGTAAATTTCCTCACCTCTCCATTGATATAAATAAGTCCTCATAACTCCTCATATTTCTCAAGTTATGGGCCGGGCCTTGGGGTGGAAACATTCCCTAAGAGCAGGTTTGGTCCTGTGGGAGAAAATTTGCCCCAGGGGGTGGGTCTATGGGCCATGGGAGGCTTTTGGAAATTTTTTGCATGGTGGAAAAATGTAACCTTTACACCCATGATCCCATGAGTCTGCAAGCGACACATGGCACCTTCTAAGCCACACAAGGAAAATGGGGTGACGGGGATCAAAGAGTCTTAATGCTCGAAGGGTGAAAAGGGTAAAATTCACCCATATGTGTACTCGACGCCTTGTGATGCCACGTGAAACTCCTAATTTCTGGTGGGGTGGTAGGGAAAATTTAGGAAATTTTCCCAAATTTTTTCAAAATGCCATGTTGGTGCTCAAAATTGTCTCACCTCATCCGTGCCTTTGAAAATTTTATTAATTTATGGCCTCTGTCCTTTTTTCCTTCCCCGTGTTGTGCTTGGTTGGTATTATTACCATTTTTAATCTACTCCTGGGTTGAAGATCATGTATGGGTCCATATTTATCTCCTCGTTTCTTTGTTCCTCTAGAAATGGTCTGTATTTTGAATCTCCCGTGCTCGTTCCTTCAAAATTCATGTTTTCTCATTTTCTCCATTTTCCATAGTCAAGATCTGTTGTCCCTACCATTTTTTCCTAAATACTCAAAGAAAAATGAATTGATGTGTCCCTAAGGATCATGTTTGAGCCTTGCAACATTTCTAAAATCTCTGTCCTTGAAGAAAATTTCATTTTCTGGCTCGAATGGACATTTTTCTATATTTTACGGTTTGACGGGCATTTCTCCCTATCAAATTTGCATCCTTGCATCAATAGGGAAATGTGGCATCCTTTGGTTAGACATGGCTGGGTCTGGACACGTGAAAATTCTATAAAATTTCCTTAACTTTAAAATGTGTCCACGTGGAGGAACGACGCTCATTTGAGAATCTACTTTTTGGTCTAGCTTTGAAGTAGTGCCGGGAGGACACGTGGAGGCTTGGTGAGATGGAGACACGTGGAGGCTTCCGGTGGGTTTCCCATACTTAGTTTCTTTTCAAAAAGATTTTGGGAAGTCCGGGACATGTGGGGGAACGACGCTCATTTGATGGTTTACTTTTTGGTTTATCCTTGGAGCAGCACCGGAAGACACGTGCAGGTATTCGTTGCCTTTCCTAGAGTTAGATAGATTTTTTATAAAGCTAGATACAGATTCGGTGGGAAAAGGACACGTGGATCACACCACTCACTTTGCATTTTCTTAGACTTTTCAATGGCCAAAAGGAGACTACCTCGGATCTTAACACATGGTGCCTTCCACAGAGCTTTAAGCCATCAAACAACTTTTGTCGTGGCGGGACACGTGGTGAGCCCCGCACTCATCCAAGATTCCCAATTTTAGGGACCATCTCAAGGTGCACCATTGTGAAACGTGGTAGTTTGAAAATTCATAAGGGTAGGGGAAGTGGGCCATCGAGGTAACTTAAACTTTTTTTACCTCTTTATCCCAAAAGGGTTAAAATATCAAAATGGCCCACAAGCCTGACAAAGGAAAATGTCAAAATTTGTTTCGGTCAAAAGGGCGGGATGGGGGATCATTGGGGGCAACTTGGAAATTTTTCCACTTGTATTCAAATGACTCAAAGTATCAAAATGACCCGTGAGCTAGATGGAAAAGGTCAAAGCTTGCATCAATCAACGGCGCAGGCACAAGCCTTTGGAGGAAAAGTGAGAAATTTTCCTTTGATGGAAAAGGAGTTAAAGGCATAAAAAGAGCTAGGGTTCTCACCTGGGACCCACATTACTGACTTAAAGCGGAAGGGTTGAGCTATGGGGGAAAGTTAGAAAATTTTCCTTTTTCCAAAAGAGAGTAAAATGGCAGAATTTTTCTGTGGTTCCTTTGGGACCCAACTCGGGACACATGTCGTGCCAATATTTCAAAAGTGGAGGTGTAGAGAAAATGTAAACTTTTTTACATTTTTAAAAGGGGCAGGAAAAATTCAAAAGAATCCTCGAGCCCATTTTTGAATCTTCCACATGGACGGCCCATATTCAAATCAAAGATTGATGATGACAGATGTGCATCTAAATCTGATTTTCCCCCCATTTTTATTTTAAAGCTCCTAGAAATGCGAGTCTTCATGATTTCTTTCTATTTTCTACACGCCAAATAGAGGGGAAAGTTAATTTTGATATCTAGAGTTTGGTGGAGAGATCTGGAGATGTATTTCACCATTAAAATGGTCTAACTCAAGCCCGATCTGGTTTTCTATTTTTCTTCTCCTAAGCATGCAAAGAGCTAGATTTGATAAATTAGGGGCGGAAGTGGTTGGCGAATGGATGGAGGTGTGTTTTTCCCAAGAATCTAGTTTAATGCATGAATAAGTTGAAGATATTTTCACTCGAGCACTGTAACTTCTAGCAGATTTGATTCTAGGAATCACGATCGTGATCATGGCCACACTACTAAAAGTCAATGTCTTGAATTTTTGGGAGGAAAAGGGGTCTATTGTAAATGCTACAAATGGCACAAATTCATCATGCAAAGGGTTGGGAGTTTATTGAGAGGTTAGGACTGAGTTTTCTAAGAGAAAAAGCTTGACAAAGCCCATCCTTTTCTGAGAAGAAGTCTAAGAAGCATGTATATCTCTCTTTGTGTCAAATTTAATCATGTCAAGGTGGTTGCAAGTGTACAACCATTGAAAACCTTTGGGATGGTTCTAGAGAATTCCCCTTGCTGATAAATTTGATCAAACTTGCTTTATTTTGTGTTAATCTTGAGTAAAGTGTATTTATTTCATCTCTGAATGCATGCGAGTAGCTTTTCTTGTTTTAATTACAATATTCTACAAAAATATGGTCTAATCACATAGGTCTCAATCCTTGTGATAGTTTAGTGGCATCTACAATTTCATTTCTTAGAAGATCCTTCATCTAGGAGTGAGATAAATGGTTTAAAATCACTTTTCTTTCATTTTTTTGATAGAGATTATCTATAAGCCTATGGGTGTATCCTGTGTGTGCTTTTCTATGAATCTTGGTGATTCATTGGGTTCTCGACTTGAGCCTTCGTGATAGAATCCCATAGGTTGTATGAAAGTGCTAATTGGGCCTCCATTGAAGCACATATTCTAGTTAAAGAAACATTTTTAACTTTTTATGGCATTTTGTTGCTTGAATCTTTCCATTTTGCATAAGCTTTCAAGGATTTGGTGAGTCAATTTCATCCTATCTCCTCCCACAAAAAATCTATTTAAAAACATCTAATCCTACCTACACTACCCCTTTTTTCTCTCGTATGCCCACACAAGACCAAATTTCATTTGCTAAAGTATGTAGAGTAGATCAGGATTCCAAATGTCTTTAGTAACCTTTTCCTTGCTATGAAAATATCTCCATAATCTGGAAGTGACAACTCGTGAGAGTTCGATTTGGTGTGTTGATCATATTTTTCCAAGGTCTTCTATGAAATTTATGCAAAAGAAAGTTACTTGTGTCTCCTTTCAAACAATAGAGATTACAAAATAGGTTCTCTTACCTTGGTTGAAAGGCACAACCTAAAATAGTTAGGACAATATCATGTCCTTTTAAGGTGCTAGCCATCTCTCAATAAACCCAAATAACAAAGGGACAATTATATTTTCTCCCAGCCTACAAAATGACATATATTTATGATCTATCTACCTCTAAGCTCCCTATTGAATCTATGTTATCGCTTGACTTGAAAAGGAGAACAAATTTGGATACCAACACTAGTTGCACCATTCATTGCCGGGATAGTTTTGAATTGCTTTCGAGAAGCAATTTGCATCATTGAGACTAATCTGCTGATCCACTTTGCTAATTCATATTTATTTGACCCATCAACAATAACAACACTAGTGATGTTGTTTCGGGGAATTCACATTCAAAGCCTGGTAAAACATTTCTTGTATGCTCTAACTTGCTTTGTGTAGTTCTTCCATTATTCACAACTAGTGCACTAGTTTTCATTTGACAAATCCGGGTAAAAAAATCCGGAAGCTTTATATTTCTAGGTTCTAACATTGATAGACACTTGAAAAATCATATTTAGTGCATTTTAACAACTAAGGTGGAAATCCTTTGTGGTGAATTCTCGTTGTTTTGATCTTTGCGAAGGACCAAAGTCTTGCCTTAAAACAAGTAGATATTTCTTCACAAGGGATCCTACTAACTCTAGTGTTGGTATCCGCATTTAATCTCCTTCACAACATGAACAACATCATGAATCTTCACAAGACACTCAAGGATAGATAGATGTTTTATATGTCATTTGTAGCAGTGGATCACACCTATCTCGCTTGTTTACATTCAAGAATTGAGGGAGTGGATAACACCTTCATAAGGGTTTTGATCTAACCCTCACTATTTTAGGTTGTGCCTATCAACCAAGGAAGAGAACATATATTGCAGCCCCTATATGGTAAGGAGATGAAAATATCCTTGTGTTTCGCAAATGATGTGGAGGAGGCTTTTGAAAACATGATCAAATATTGATTATCCAAACTCAAAGGAGTTGTCACTACTAAATGATGGATATGTTCTCAAAACAAAGCTAGAGCTGCTAAAGACATGATAAAACACCGATCAACTTTGTGCATTTTTGTGAAAGGATTGAATTCTTTTGTGAACACATAATGTAGATAGAGGTATTGTAGGTAGGATGAGTTATTTTAAAGTGAAATTCTGATGAGAGATATTGGGACAAGAGTAGTTAAGGGTCATCACCATCTTTGGGAAACCTTACAATAGACTTACAACCCCTACACATCAGAAATATTTCAATGAATTTGCAAAGTGCTCTTTCAACCGGGATATGTGCATAATGGATGCCAAAATCTGCACTATTCCATACAAACTTTGATAGCCTACCACAAAGGCTTGAAGCAAAATATCAATAAAGCATTTAGAACCCCTTGTTAGATCATGTCCTAAGGTACATCGAAAGGTTTGTAAATACCCTCAATTTAAAAGGAAGGTAAGATGGATTTAAATTTGTTTATCTACACTCAAATGAATTCTCTTCTGAATGGAAGATTGTAGATGCCTTCAAACCCTCTACAAGAAATGAGACCATGTGTGACCAATAAAGATCCCAAACACAAGATTGCAACATGAGCTTGAAACATAAATTGAAAACATACTGAAATACAAGTGCATGCAAGCTTTTCCAAGAGATAAAACTAGTTAGTCTAAGAATTCGATCAAATATATCAACAAGGGAAAGTTATTTAAACAATCTCAAAGCTTGTTGATGGCTTTGCAGCTAAAACCAACTCAACATGATGAACATTTGATGCAAACAGAAATTAAAATGGATCTCAGGAAGTTTCTCCAAAAAGCAAATGGACTTCTTTCAGTTTTCCCTGTGAAAATTCTTCTCTCTTTTTCCAAAATTCTCAACAACCCTAAAATGTTTCCAAAACTACATCATATACCCTATGCCATCTTGGATCCTTGCATCCCAAGCAAAGAATATGCCAAAGGGATCAAATTTGTTACAAAACCCTATCCATTTGATGAAAAATGATATAAAACTGTGAAACAAATTTCGCCAAATACCAAAGATGCACATATATTTTAAAATATTGCATGAAATTGGATCCTTATCCATCCCAGGGTCACATTTTTGGCATTCCACCATGCCAGCATGCATTTGCAATCATTTTTCACCTTTTTCCCTCATCATTTTTAACTCTGCAACTTTTCATTTTTACATTTCACGTGTTTTTCACGGGCTGAGAAAAATATCTCACGAAAAACACTATAGGGCACCAAATTAGCTCAAATAAATGATGCCATTGCGTTTAGAAGGCTGAAGGGATGCAGATTCATATAAAATTTCATGTGTTTTGGTGCAAAAATGATGATTCCACACTTCTTGGAGCTCCAATGGCACCCAAAAAATGAAAATGCACATTGTGCCGTTGATTAAAATCAACTTTAAATGCCAGCCCTCCATGTGGCAGATCCAAATCCTCTTCAAAGCACCCAAATTACCTTTTTCCTTTACACAAGGTGGGACACATGTCCAAACATGATTGGGGCGGGCCCCCAATCCTTAAAAAGCATTTTAAACCTCTTTTGAATTTTGGAAAAAATTTGAAAATTTTCCCGCGGGCCCCTGGATGCACCATGTGTCCTCCTGTGGGCCTTTACCAAAACCGCGGGCTAATTTGATGCATTTTTCCACTTGTCACCATTCCATTGGGCATGGGCCCTCGGAGCAAAATTTAACAATGAGAATTTTTTCAAAATGAAGAAAAAGTTTTAAGTTACCCCCGCCACTGGCCTGACCATCCTGTGACACGTGTCATTTTCCCATTGGGTGCGGGCGTGCGGACCAAATTTTTCCCCTGACACCCCGAGCAAAAAACACCAAAATTTTCTAAGTCTTTGACCATCCGCCTGGCCCTCCTGGACACGTGTCATCATGCCATTCACTACGGGCCTTCGGAAAAAAATTAATTTTGAGAAATTTTTCAAAATGGAAGAAAAATTTCCTAAGTTACTTCCGCCACTCGTTGCTCCATCTGACCAATCAAAATATGTCACGTAGGGACACTAGGAAAATGCGGGCTGCATGGAGAAAATTCTCCCTTCACCAAAAATTGAAAATTTAACAAGTTATAACGTTTCTTCCGACCACGCCCTGCCAAAGGTGAGATCCTGCCATGTAAGCACAAAATTTGCAATGATAAATTTGACGGGTAGACCATGCCCGTATGCCCGTCAAAATGAAAAAACGCAGGGATGCTTCAAATCGAATTTTCTCACAAAGAAGATGGATTTTTTGGTTTTGAATCCAATGAAACATGATGTGGGGATGATTTAAGCTTGGGGCATGAGATTTCACCCTCATAAAGATGGAATTCGATCAAACAAGGGTTTCTTTCACTCTTTGGCCAAGGAAAAATAACGTGCCCATGTAACATGAAAAACTAGGGAACAAATAAAGGGGAAACTTGGATTTTATTTCAAAAAGGGGCAGAATAACAACATTGAGGGCAGTTTGAAAACATTCAACTAGATAAAATGAGTTACAGATCTTTAGCTTGAGCCACAAGGATGTTTTGGAGTAAAAATGGAACATGGAGAATTAGAGTAAAGTGTGCAAACCCATAAATTGCACCAACATTGGCTCTTGCCTGGGGATGGGCACTCCCAGTGAGTGCCACAAGATCACAACGTAGACCAAGTGCCAGAAATCCATTGGGCAAGGAGTCAAAACATTCATAGCAGCCCAAAAACTAGAACTTTCACCAAAAACAGAGTGAGAAAACCACACCAACAATGGTTTCCAAGGACAAAAGGGAAAACCACAAGCCAACAACAACAAGAACAAGGAAAAGACAAAACAAAAACAAGGGCTATACAAAATGTACAACTTGTGCATACCTCCTTTGGGATTTAATCCAAAAAGTGTTTTAAATGTCTGCCATTAACAGAAGCTCCAACAAATCCCCATCCAAATCCTTGAGAAAAAATGTATTTTCTCTAATCCTGATATCAATGGCATAAGGGCCCATCCATAGAGCATCAAATTTACCATGCTTACCCTTTTCTTCATGCCTACTATCCACAAAAAAACAAATCTCCAACACTTTGAAAGCTCTAGGGGTGACCTTCTTATCAAACAACTTCTTCAATTTCTCCCTAAACCTGACATGCCTTCGATGAGAATCTCTCCTTTCTTCATCCAACTCAATGATCTGATTGATTCTTGATTGATATGGGCCATGTTCTTGATCTTCCAACTCTTGGGCAAACTGAAAAGTGGATAATTACAGGTGTAATGGTAGAAAATCCCGAGTTCCATACACGGTTCAAATGGGCTTTTACCGGTTGCTCTTTTTGGAGTTATCCTATCGGCCCAAACTACAAATTTCAACCTTTTCTCCCCACTTCTTCTTGTTGATTTTCAAGGTTCTTATAATGATCTTGAGCAAGTTTTTGTTACTTGATTCAGCTTGCCCATTCCTTGTGGGTTGTAGTTTGAAGAATAGGTCAGATTTATCCCATATTCATTGCAAATTTCCATCAAAGGCTTGGCTCTAAAACACATAGCATTATAGACACAATCTTAACTAGAACCCCAAATCTACATATGATATTATTTAGCAAGAAATCCATTACAACTTGGTGTGTTGCCTTTCTAGGTGGAATTGCCTCAACCCATTTTGTAAAATAATCGGTTGCTTACAAGGATCTGAAAGAAGGATCTGAAATCACCAATAAAATCCATTCCCCATTGTTTGAAAGGAGCTTCAACTGATACAGGTGCAAAGAAAGGAGCCTAAAGCTTTCAATCTTCCTAAGAAGCATTGGCAACTATCACATCTTCTAACTAGCGCAGTTTGTGTCTTTAAAAAGAGTTGGCCACGAATATCCAGCTCTTAAAATCTTATGTTTTGTCACTCTTCCAACAAAATTTCCTCCACAAACTCCCCATGGAAATCAACAATCAACTTGGGAGCTTCATCTTCAGTTATGCATTTCAAGAGGACACCTTCGGGGGTTTTCAAGCCAACCCAAGGTCTATTATGACATATTTGAGAAGCTTGACTTGAGGGTTCTTTTCTAATTTTTATTTAAGTGATGGGACAACATAAGTGCTTGAGGTAATAGACCACAACCTTGTCCACTCATAATTTATCAATTTGTCAAGGAGATCTGCCCTTTCTTCCCTAGTTGATTCACTTCTACATTCTGCAAATTACTCCACCATGAGTTTGGCAAGTCCTAAACCTCTTACTAGCTTTGTTGTTTGGATATCCATATCATGCTATTGTAATTTGTTAACCCATCTATATCTCTTTCTTGATATCTCCATGTCAGATAGGATGTCTTTAACCATTGTGTGGGGAACATAAGAAACAACCTTTGAACTCAAAATGTAGGGCCTCAAAATCTTTGTTGCTTTTACTAATGCAAATGCTTGTTTCTCCATAATTGTGTACCTCAATTCAACTGCTTGTAAAGCCTTGCTAAAGAAAGCAATAGGCCTCTTAGCTCCATTTTCATCCTTTTGTAGCAAAACTAAAGCAATAGTAAATTCTAATGCAAAAGAGAAAATTTGGAAAGGCATCTTATAGTTTGGAGCTGCCAAAACAGGTGCATGCTTGAGTGCATCCTTTATTCCTTCAAAAGCTTGAGAGGAAGCCTCCTCCCACTTAATAACTTGATCCTTTCTTAGCATGCTTGTGATTGGAAGAGTCAACTCAGCAAAATTGGAGACAAACCTTCTAATGAAATTGATTTGGCCAAAGAAATATTGAATACCCTTCTTGGTTCTTGGAATAGGCACCTTGCTGATTGCTTCCACTCTCTCAGGATCTATCATAACACCTTCTTTAGATACAATATGCCCCAACAACTTGGCTTTTGGCACACCAAAATGACACTTCTTTGGATTAAGTGAAATTCCATACTCCCTACATCTGATCAGCATCTTCTCTAGGTGTTGCAAATGGTCTTCTCGCTGTCTTGAAAAAACAGTCACATCATCTTGGTAAACTGCAATAAACTCATTGATATAACCAGAAAAGGCAACATCCATTGCCCTTTGAAAATTAGCCCCAACATTCATCAATCCAAAAGGCATCCTTACAAAAACATAAGTTCCCCAAGGAGTAGTGAAGGCTATCTTAAGTCTTTCTAATTCTTTGACAACTACTTGATTGTATCCGGAGAAACCATCCAAAGTAGAAAGCATTTCTGACCCTGTCACAAGTTGCAACATATTCTCCATGTTTGGAAAAGGATAGTTGTCCTTCATAGATGCTTTTTTTAGATTCCTAAAATCCACACAAAGTCTGATATCTCCATTCTTCTTTCTAACTGGCACAAGGTTGGCAACCCAAGAAGAGTACCTAGTAGGCTGAATGATGCCACCATCTCTCAATTTCTTCAACTCTTCTTGCATTTTCATGGAAAGTAGTGGGTTAATAGGCCTTTGTTTTTGTCTAAATGGTTTGGCTTTAGCCTCAAGAGGGATCTCATGCTGAAACAAATCTTCTCTATATGCCTTCACTCTGAATAAGACCAAGCAAGGCAATCTTGATATTTCTTTAAAAGTTGGGCATAGGACTATTTTTCTTCTTTGCTGAGATGACTGCCCAACCAGATCTTCCTTGGTTTGTCTTTAGTTCCCAAATTGTGCTCTTCCACATCCCTTGAAGTAGACATATTTCTATTAATGATGCAATTAGCATTGCTAAAATTGGATTCAAGTGCAACAAGACCCTTAGGAATGGTATTTTTTTTCAATTGTATGATATCCTTGTCAAACAAAGTTTCTCTACCTTCATTCATGCACACCATTGGTTCCCAATCAATATTTTGACTAGAAAACTCTCCTTGGCATTGTAAGAATCTCAACACTTGTGCATCATCATCAAAAATCTGCCAATGTTTCACATTATCCGGGACAGTTGGCCTTGTTAGCACTTCAACATCATATTCACAAAAAGGTGAAATGGTGCAATTATCAAACTTAGAACCAAGAACAGCCAGCTGATCAGTAGCAGCATTAAGACTTCTATCATGGTAAACAATGTTAAAGGAATCAAACATTTCAATCAAGTCCCAAACAACATGCTTATATTGCTTCATATGCTGATTTTTTGTAGCATACAACTTTCTTACTTGCTTGAAAACCAACTCTGAATCTCCTTTAGCAACAATATATTTTACTCCATACTTCCATGCAATCCTTAATCCCAATAATAATGCCTCATACTCAGCAATGTTGTTAGTACATTCAAAATTGAGGTTGAAGGAAAAAGGAAAATCTTCTAAACTAGGGGAAACCAACACTATACCAGCACCATTTCCAACTTTGGAGCAAGCTCCATCAAATAGTAATGTCCATGGAGAACCTACCATACCAAGACACTCTGATTTTTCCATCTTATTCTCTTTTCCATCAGCAAAACCAATGAAATTGTCAACATCTACGTCAGCAAACAACACTTCATAAGAAGCATTGTTGGGATCTTCAATCAAGTGTAACATCTTCTTTTCACCATAGAGTTTGACAAGGCTGCCCTCAATGGGAATGGTGGCATAGGACATGTCCATTTGAACACTACCACCAACACTTGCAGCCCACTTTCTTGACAAAAGCATACCCCATTTGGCAGGGCAGTCAACAATTACAACATCAAGTTTTAAATTCTTACCCGAATAGGCTGTAAGTTGCACTACTAAACCCTTCAAAAATCCAACAACTAACACTTCCCTTGAATCCATGGCTGTACACTTTCCATATGATGCTTTCACCTTGATATCCAATTCATTCATAACTTCTAGAGGCATAACATTACATGATGCACTAGAATCAAACATGCAATTGTGAAGCAACCTACCTTTGATGAGAAAAGTTGTGAAGAATGGATCAAAATTCAATTGGGAATTGACCAAGGATGTCACCAAATATAATTCAGGTGCCTCTCCAAGATCTTCTATTGGTGGTGGTGTTTCAAGTCCAACAACACTTTGAAGAGGACTCTCAACAACATTCACATTTCTACTTGGTATACTCTTTTCTTCTTTCAATCCCAAGTATTCAAAATTTCTTTTCTTGTGTTCAAGAATCCTAAGCAATTCAATAATGGGAACACTCACTTTGATTTGGCTCAATACCTAGGCTATATCATATGGAACATTCTTTGGCAAAAAACAGCATGGAGGGGGAACAAGAAGGTTCATCAGATGGAGAAGTATTCTTAGCAACTTGGGCATGAAGAGGATTGATATTTTTGCATGGAATAGTATGGTTCTTAGCAATGTTTCTCTTCTAGGATTATCTTTGGGAATGCTTGTGAGCAAGGGTGTCTTTGGCTTGGCTTAAGGGCTAGCTCCTCTAACAACCTTACTTCTACTATTGTACTCCTTTTCTTGACCAACCACAACATTCATTAACAATTGTCTATCTTCTTCCAAAGGAATACCACCATCATACTTATTGATCATTAAAGCCCTTAGGTATTCAAAGTCATTATTAGGAATTTCAAAGGCCCTGAACTACATCTAAATCATGAGTTTGAGGAAGAGAAAGAAATGGTACCCTCTTTATGCAATCCCAAAAGGTTGCAGTAGTCCTTGCACTTATCACATCTATTGATGTTGCTTCTGCTTCGTGAGCTTGAAGAGCTGCCCATCATACAAATGTCATCATCCATTTCATTCTCATTATCATCATATATATCTTGTTGGTCCATTTCACATGGTGGATGAGGAAGAAGACATATGTCACACCAATCCATACCAGCCACTTCTTGAACAACAACAACTCTTGCAGATGAGGGTCAAGCACCACTCTATTTTCACGTGCTTGGGGTTGTCTATTTGCAGATCTAATAATCCCTTTGCCTCTATCATCTTGTCTTTGATCACCCTAGGATGATTTGCCAAATCTATCATGGTTTTGAGTTCTTTATTGTCCTTTTGAACCTTGCCCAATTCCTTTCTCAGCCCGGGCTAATTTGTAGGAAATTTCTTTGACAGCCCCGCCAAAGTCTTGACAACATCCTCCAAATCAGCACCCTTGCTAATTTGTGGCTTCTCAGGGTTTATCAACTTCACACCATCCCTCTTAAGTGGTTTACAAACAGCTTTAATATTATTTTCAATTTGAAGTGCCATGGTGAAAGCTTGCCTCAAGTTTGTAGGATTTTTGTCTCTCAAGTAATAGGCTACTTTTTTGTCAAATGCATCTACATATTTGATCAAGCAAGATTCATCACAAGGCCTCAAAATTACAGGTAGCCTTCTCAATGTCTTATTAAACCTTGTATTGAAATCATGAACGGTCTCATTCAGGTTCTTCTTGATGTTCTCAAACTCGGATAAAAGGAACCTTGGATCTGTTTTGTCTCCATATTGTAATTTGAATGCATTACTCATCTCAATCCATGAATCAATAGAGTTATCAGGTAGAGCTTTATACCAATATCTTGCATCTTCCTCAAGTGTATGGATAAACAACTTGATATACACATCCTCAAATTCTATTTCAAAGTCTTCCATCATGTTAACAAAGAGTTTGAGGTGTTGATCTCCAATTATGGCATTGTTACCTTGGAATTTTGGTAATCTATTTCTCACATCCTGTGGGACAGCATTTGGATAACCATCCATTCCTCCAAAATTTATAGGACCAAATGTGTTTACAACAAATGGAGGTCTAGGTTGAGCCATATTTTTTGGTGGGGGTGATCTTGGAGGTGAAACAAGCTGATGAGGAGTAGTAATGGGTCTGATTGGAATGGATGACTGATCTCTAAAATGATAACCCCCCAAAGGCTCTCTCTCTTGATAAAATTTAGCAAACTTAGAAACCACAGGAGCAGATTTAGGAGAAATTTTTTTAAATACACAAGAAGGTCCCTCACCTGATGGAGAATGAAAATCAGCAAGAAGATTTCCTGAATCATATCTACTTGAAGAGGAATTATAATCTTCAATGACAGGTTGTTCTCTTCAAATTCAACTATGGGGATTCCTTTCCTTGCAACCAAATCACCAACCACTTTCCACACTCTTCTTCCTTCTAGTTCTGAGCTTCTTGATTCGGTGAGAAACTTCTTAGAAGAGTCCTTGATGAAGAGGGATCTCCTTCCCTCCATTTTGATAGATTTAAATAACAAGTTTCAACTATAAAAATGTATTAGACAACTGGTATTTCAAGATCCCAACAAAGATGGAGTCGCCACCAAGGATTTTCACCTTAGTTGTGCAAGAAAGCACTCAAATATTCCATTAAATGCATGTTATACTGAAAAATTGTAGGGATTCACAAATCAGAATTTCTTCTTCTTAATTCAACCAAAAACATTGCATCCAAACCACATAAACTACTAGTAGATGAGGAGAGTAGGATGAGTTTGGAGTCTTTCTTACACAAAACATCCAGATCTGAAGTATGAAATGATATCTCAATAATATAACAGCTCAAATACTTGATCACACAAATGCTCAAACCTTTCAAGAACTTCAAAACCAACAAGAAATTTCAATAATTCCCTGGCAATGGCACTACAACTGGTGTTGGTATCCAGATTTAATCTCCTTCACAACTTCAATAGCATCATGAATTTGCACAAGACACTCAAGGATAGATAGATGTTTTGTATGTCGTTCGTAGTCGGGGATCACAACTATCTACTTGTTTGCATTCAAGAATTGAGGGAGTGGATAGCACCTTCATAAGGGTTTTGATCTAACCCTCACTATTTTAGGTTGTGCCTATCAACCAAGGCAAGAGAACTTGTATTGCAGCCCCTATATGGTAAGGAGATGAAGATATCCTTGTGTTTTGCATATGATGTGGAGGAGGCTTTGTGAAAACATGATCAAATATCCATTATCCAAACTCAAAGGAGCTGTCACTACTAAATGATGGATATGTTCTCAAAACAAAGCTAGAGCTGCTAAAGACATGATAAAACCCTGATCAACTTTGTGCATTTTTGTGAAAGGATTGAATTCTTTTATGGACACACAATGCAAATGTAGGGGTATTATAGGTAGGATGAGTTAGTTTAAAGTGAAATTATGATGAGAGATATGGGACAAGAGTAGTTAAGGGTCAGCACCTTCTATGGGAAACCTTACAATAGACTTACAACCCCTACACATCGAAATATTTCAATGAATTTGCAAGTGCTCTTTCAACTGTGATATGTGCATAATGGATGCCAAAATCTGCACTATTCCATACAAACTTTGATAGCCTACCACAAAGGCTTGAAGAAAAATATCAATAAAGCATTTAGAACCCCTTATTAGATCATGTCCTAAGGTACATCGAAAGGTTTGTAAATACCCTCAATTTAAAAGGAAGGAAGGTAAGATGGATTTAAATTTGTTTATCTCCACTCAAATGAATGCTCTTCTGAATGGAAGATTGTAGATGCCTTCAAACCCTCTACAAGAAATGAGACCATGTGTGACCAATAAAGATCCCAAACACAAGATTGCAACATGAGCTTGAAACATAAATTGAAAACATACTTGAAATACAAGTGCATGCAAGCTTTTCCAAGAGATAAAACTAGTTAGTCTAAGAATTCGATCAAATATATCAACAAGGGAAAGTTATTTAAACAATCTCAAAGCTTGTTTATGGATTAACAGCTGAAACTAACTCAACATGATGAACATTTGATGCAAAAAAAATTAAAATGGCTCTCGTGAGTTTCTCCAAAAAGGAAATGGACTTCTTTTAGTTTTCCCCGTGAAAATTCTTCTCTCTTTTTCCAAAATTCTCAACATAACGCTAAATGTTTTCCAAAACTACATCATATATCCTATGCCATCTTGGATCCTTGCATCCCAAACAAATAATATGCCAAAGGGATCAAATTTGTTATAAAACCCTATCCATTTGATGAAAAATGATATAAAATCGTGAAAAAAATGACTGCCAAATGCCAGAGATGCACAAATATTTTAAAATATTGCATGAACTCAGATCCTTATCCATCCTAGGGTCATGTTTTTGGCATTCCACTATGATAGCATGCATTTTCAATCATTTTTCACCTTTTTCCCTCATCATTTTTAACTCTGCAACTTTTCATTTTTACATTTCATGTGTTTTTCACGGGCTGAGAAAAATATCTCACAAAAAACACTATAGGGCACCAAATTAGCTCAAATAAATGATTCCATTGCATTTAAAAGGCTGAAGGGATGCATATTCATATAAAATTTCATGTGTTTTGGTGTAAAAATGATGATTCCACACTTCTTGGAGCTCCAATGGCGCCCAAAAATGAAAATGCACAGCTGCCGTTGATTAAAATCAACTTTAAATGCCAGCCCTCCATGTGGCAGATCCAAATCCTCTTCAAAAGTGCCCAAATTACCTTTTTGCCTTTACACAAGGTGGGACACGTGTCTAAACATGATTGGGGCGGGCCCCAATCCTTAAAAAGCATTTTAAACCCCTTTTGAATTTTGGAATTTTTTTGAAAATTTTCCTGTGGGCCCCTAGATGCGCCACGTGTCCTCCTGTGGGCCTTTACCAAAACCATGGGCTGATTTGATGCATTTCACCATGTGTCACCATTCCATTGGGCACGGGCCCTCGGAGCAAAATTTAAGATTGAGAACTTTTTCAAAAATGAAGAAAATTTTTAAGTTACTCCCACCGCCGGCTTGACCATCCCTGTGACACGTTTCATTTTCGCATTGGGCATGGGGTGGGCACCAAATTTTTTCCCGACACCCTAAGCCAAGAAAGACCAAAATTTCTAAGTCTTTGACCATCCGCATGGCCTCCTGACACGTATCATCATGCCATTCGTTGCGAGCCTTGGGAAAAAAATTAATTTTGAGAAATTTTTCAAAATGGAAGAAAAATTTCATAAGTTACTTCCGCTACTCTCTGCTCCATCTCGACTAATCAAAATATGCCACGTAGGCACACTAAGAAAATGCATTGCCACGGAGCAAATTCTCCCTTCGCAAAAATTGAAAATTTGACAAGTTATAACATTTCTTCCGACCACACCCGGCCAATGAGAGCCTGCCATGTCAGCATAAACTTTGCAATGATAAATTTGATGGGTAGACCATGCCCGTATGCCCGTCAAAATGAAAAATGCGGGGATGCTTCTGAAATCGAATTTTCTCACAAAGAAGATGGATTTTTTTGGGTTTTGAATCCAATGAAACATGATGTGGGGATGATTTAAGCTTGGGGAGTGAGATTTCACCCTCATAAAAATGGAATTCGATCAAACACGGGTTTCTTTCACTCTTTGGCCAAGGAAAAATAACGCAGCCCGTGCAACATGAAAAACTAGGGCACAAATAAAGGGGAAACTTGGATTTTGTTTCAAAAAGGGGCTAGAATAACAACATTGAGGGTAGTTTGAAAACATTCAACTGGATAAAACGAGTTACAGATCTTCAGCTCGAGCCACAAGGACATTTTGGAGTAAAAATGGAACATGGAGAATTAGAGTAAAGTGTGCAAACCCATAAATTACACCAATAGGACACTATTTCGGAGCTAGGAAAAGCAAAATCAAAAGGAAGAAAATCTTGGAGAGTTATGGGAGAACATCACCAAGAAGGGGATCTCCATTGATGAAAGTGATCGGCTTTTCATTGAAGAATGCCATTTAAGTGACTCCAAATCGGTAGCCTCTTTATGGAATTCAATTATTTAGTTGGAGAAGGGCCTTCATTTTATTTTGAAAGATTTTCTTCTCATTCTCGCACCTTTATTTTTAAAGTAGATAGGGATTTCCAAGAAGCAAGGCCTTTAGAGGGTTTCCATTTTGAAATTTATACTCCCGTGTTCCAAGGACCCCTACTCATCAATTTATCACCCTCCAAGATCACCTCCTCGAATCCATATTGTTCACCCCCACCAAAACCCCCATTTTTATAAACACCTTTGGACCTATAAATTTTGTGGGAATGGTTGGTTATCCAAATGCAAGTACCTCAAGATGTGAGGAATAGACTTCCAAAGTTCCAGGAAACAATGCCATAACTAGTGATCAAGCATCTAAAGATTTTCTCAATATAATGGAATACTTTGGGATAGAACATGAAGATGTGTACATCAAGTTGTTCATTCACACTTTAGAGGAGGATGCAACGGACTGGTACAAAGAATTGTCAGATAACTCTATTGATTCTTGGGCTGAGATGAACAATGCATTTAGATTACAATATGGTGATAGGAATGACCCCTGTGTTTCTTCTATCAGAGTTTTAAAACATCAAGAAGAATCCCAATGAGTCGGTACATGACTTCAATACAAGGTTCAATAAGACCTTGAGGAGATTTCCTATCAGGATAAGGCCATGTGATGAATCATGCTTAATCAAATATACTGATGCATTTGATAAAAATGCTGCTTACTACTTGAGGGACAAGAACCCTACCAACTTGAGGCAAGAATTCAATATGGCCCTAAAATAGAGAATAATATCAAGGCAATAGGAAAACCTCCTAAGAGGGAAGGTGTGAAGTTGGTTAACCCAGAAAAACCTCAGACAAGCAAGGTTGTTGATTTGGAAGAAGTGGTGAAAACTTTGGCAGGGGTTGTCAAGGAGATCTCCTATAAGCTAGCCTGAGCTGAGAAAGGAGTTGGGCAGAGTTCACAAGGGAAAAACAAGCAACAATGATAAGAAATATTTACAAATCATAAAAGAACTGATGATAGGGGCAAAAGACCTATTGGATTTGGAAATAGTCAGCCCCAAGGTAGAGAAAACAAAATGATGCTTGATCCTTTAGCTGCCAAAGTTTTGTGGAAGAAATAGAAGTCATTGACTAGTGTGACAAAGGTTTCATTCCCAATGGTCCTTGTGAAGAGGATCAGAAAGGAGAAGAACAATTTGATGTTGACAATAACGATGATGTTTACATGATGGGGTGCTCCACTAGTTCACAACAAGGGCAACCTCAATTGAGGTGATAAGTGCTAGAACTGTTGCATTCATAGGGTACCTATTCTTCCTCTCTCTCTCATTTTTATAAGTAGATAATATACAAGATTTTGAATTACCCAATAATGACTTTGAATATTTAAGGGCTTTAATGATAAAAAATATGATGGAGGAATCCCATCTCGAAGAAGATAGCAGTTGTTAATGAATGTTATTGTTGCCCAAGAGAAGGAATATAACACAAGAAGTAGGGTTGTCAAATGTGAAGGGCCTTAGGCCAACCCAAAAGATCGTTTAATTTCAAACATTCCTTAAGAGGCTCCTAAGAAAGATGCACCTGCCAAAGGCCATGTAGTTCCAAACAATAATAATACCCCTCCTCATGCTCAAGTTATCAAACATCATGTACCACCTAATGAGTGTACTAGGTTTCCTTCCAATACTACCTGGCCCAAGAATGTCCCATATGACATTGCCCAAGTTTTAAGTCAAATCAAATTCCCTATTCCAATTGTTGAGTTGCTTAGGATTCCTGAGCACAAGAGGAGAGCATTTGAATACTTGGGGTTGAGTGAAGAGAAGACTGCCCTGGGAAGAAATGTGAACATTGTGGAGAATCCTCTAGTTATTGAAGAGTCCGAGACACCATCAGCATCATAAGAGCTAGTTAAACCACCTAAGGTTTATTTGGGGACATCCTTGGTCAGCTGAATGTGGATCCATTCTTCACTCCTCTCGATCATCAAGGATAGGCTACTCCAAAGCGCATGTTTGACTCGGGGGCATCATGCAATGTACTACCTTTGAAAGTCATGAATTAGCTGAATATTAAAGTAACAACGGCATATGGGAAGTGTACTTGCCATGGACTCCAGAGATGTGCCAATAGTGGGATGTGTGAAGGGTTTGGTGGTGTAGCTTACAACCTACCCGGGCAAAAATTTAAAACTTGATATTGTCATAGTTGATTTCCCACCAAGTGGGGTATGTTTCTTATCAAGAAAGTGGGATGCAAGTGTTGGTAGGAGTGTTCAAATGGATGCATCTTATGCCACCATCCCAGTTGAGGGTAGCCTTGTCAGGTTGTATGGAGAGAATAAAATGTTGCACCTTATTGAGGATCCCAACAATACGTCCTCTCAAGTATTGTATACAAATGTTGATGCGACAACTTTGTGGGATTTTATAAGGGAAAAGAGCACAAGATCGAGGATTCTAAGTGTCTTCGAAGGAAGGATCTCCTTATACCATGTTTTTTGATGGAGCTTGCTCTAAATTTGGAAATGGTGGCGGTGTTTTTGATTTCTCCAAGATAGAAAAGTTTCATTTTTCCTTCAAAATTAATTTTGAGTTCACTAACAACATTACCGAGGATGAGGAACTATTTTTAGGTTTAAGAATTTCTTGGAAGTTTGGTGTAAAGGACATCATTATCAAAGGATACTCAGACTTAGTTGTCAAGCAAGTCGAAGATTGTATGCCATAAAGAATCAATGACTAAACAAAGACAAGCATGCACGCAGTTTGGGATTTCATTGAGATGTTTGACTCATTCAACATAGTGCATCATGACATGAGGTTAAATTACTTGGAAGAAAATCTTGCAATGTTGGGGTCTCAATTTGACAATTCTGCAACATCCCCTTCTTATGGATATGAGGTCGAGATATTGACAAGACCCCTCTGTCCCCACTAATATAAAAAAACTTGCAGGTTTTTACGATGATGCTCGAGATCTAGTGATTTCCAGAGAAAAGAGAAGAGTTTGTTGATCAAAAAATTGATGAAAGCCAATGGTCTATGCAAAAGAGGGAAAGGAAAACTTATTTGGCAAAGGAATCATACAGCTAAAGACAACACCATTCCTAGAGGGCTGGTTGCTCTTGAATCGAATTTTTATAATGCTAACTACATTATTAATAGGCATATGGCAACCTCAAGGGAGGTTGAGGAGCATGACCTTGGCACAAAGGAAAGACCAAGGAGTATTTGATTGGGTAGAAATCTCAACAAGGAGGAAAAGCAATCATACATCTAGTTGTTAAAAAGGTACCAAGATTGCATGGCCTGGACCTATTCTAAGCTCAAAGCATACAGAGAAGACCTGTTTCAACATGAGATTCCTTTGCAACCCAATGCAAAACCATTCAGATAGAAGTAAATGCCAATTAATCCTCTCTTATCTCTCAAAATGCAAGAAGAGCTGAAGAAGCTAAGAGATGTAGGGATTATCCATCCTATAAGGTATTCTTATTCAGTTGCCAACCTAGTGCCAGTATGAAAGAAGAATGGTGACATCAGGTTTTTTGTAGATTTCAGGAATTTTAACAAGGATTCAATGAAGGAAAACTATCCTTTACCTAACATGGAACACATATTGAAAGTTAGTGACTAGTTCGAGTTGCTTTCTACCTTAGATGGCTTCTCTAGTTATAAGTAGGTCATGGTAAAAGAATCAACATGGATAAAGATAGCCTTCACTACCCCATGGGGAACATATGTGTATGTCAGGATGCCCTTTGGTCTAATGAATGTTGGAGCCAATTTTCAAAGAGTAATGGATGTTGCTTCTGCTGGTTACATCAATGAGTTTATTTTTGTTTACCAAGATGATGTAACATTGTTTTCAAGAAAGAGAGGTGACCATTTGCTACACATGGAAAATATTTTGATCCGATGTAGGGAATATGGCATCTCACTCAATCCAAAGAAATTACATTTTGGAGTGCAGAAGGAAAATTTTCTTGGTCACATTGTGTCACAAGGAGTGATGATTGATCCAGAGAGAGTGGAGGCCATTAACAAAGTCCCAATTCTAAGAACCAAGAAAGGAATTCAGTCCTTCTTTGGGCAGATAAACTTCATTAGAATATTTATATCAGACTTTACCGAGTTGAACATCCTAATCACTGCCATGCTAAATAAGGACCAAGTCATCAAATGGGAGGAGGCTTCCATCCAAGCTTTTAATGGAATCAAGGAGGCATTGAAGCATGCCCCTTTTTGGCAGCCCTAGATTATAAGAAGCCTTTCCAACTATTTTCCTTTGCTTCAAAAGACACCATTTCTTCTTTCCGATACTGAAGGGTGATGAATGAGCTAAGAGGCCAATTGCCTTTTTCAATAAGGCATTGTAAGGGGTAGAACTAAAATACGCTATCATGGAAAAGTAGGAATTTGTATTGGTCAAAGAAACAAAGGTTTTCAAGCCTTATATTCTAAGTTCAAAAGTTGTTGCTTATGTTCCCCATACCATGGTTAAAGACATCTTGTTAGAGATGGAAGTCTCAAGAAAAAATATGTAGATGGATGAACAAGTTGCAAGATTATGATATGGACATCTAAACCACAAAGTTGGTGAGAGGCTTGGGGTTTAGCTAGGCTTGATGGTGAGAGTAACTTGCAAACCATTGAGGTAAATGAGGTTGGAGAGGAAAGGGAAGGTGTTTTTGAAAATTTTATGAATTATAAGTAGTACAAGGATGAGATGTTCTATCTTAGACATTTAAACTGCCCTGGGCATTTGAATAAGAATGAGAAAAGATCTCTTAAGTTGGCTTCCCAAAAATATGTCATCACTAATTTTGGGTTGGCATGGAAGAACCCAGAGGGAATCCTATTAATATGCATCACTGAAGATGAAGCCCCCAAGATAATTGTTGATCTTCATGGAGGAGTTTTTGGGGCACTTTGGTGCAAGAGTCATGGCACACAAGGCCCACGAGGGCTAGTTATTGGTGGCCAACTCTTTTCAAGGATTGAACCATGTTGGTCGAAGGTGTGAGAGTTGTCATTGTTTCTTGGAATACTGAAAGCTTTAGGCTCTATACCTTTTCATCCTGTATCAATTGAATCCCCATTCAAGAAATGGGGAATGGACTTCATTGGTGAGATTTTAGACCCTTCAAGTGTTGGCCATAAGTGGATTCTTATAGCCACTGACTACTTTACCAAATGGGTGGAAGTAATCCCCACCAAGAAGGCCACACACCAAATTGTCATGGACTTTTTGCTAAACTATATCATTTGCAGGTTTGGAGTACCAGTTAAAATCATAGCTGATAATGCCATGAGTTTCAGAGCTAAACCTCTGGTGGCAATGTGCAAAGAATATGGGATCAACTTGACATATGCCTCTAATTATAGTCCCAAGGAAATGGACAAGTCGAGTCCAAGAACCAAAACTTGCTAAAGATTATCGAAGAACCTTGGAGTTGAACAAGAGAAAATGGGGTAAACAGTTGAAGTTTTCTATTTGGGTAGATAGGATCACTTTCATGAGGGGAAAGATTCCATTTGAGTTGGTATATGGGACTCGTGCTCTGCTGCCCTTCATATATAATTGTCTTCATATCAATTTCTACGCAACATCTTGAAGATCAAGAAGTAAGTCCTTATGATTCTCGCATTAACCAAATTGTTGAGCTTGATGAAGAGAGAAGGGCATCCAAAAAGAGGCATATAAATTTTAGAGAAAAACTAAAAAAACTATTTGACAAGAAGGTCACTCCCAAAGCGTTCAATATTGGACATATTCTGCTACTATGGGATAGCAGAGACATAAAAATAAGGGTAAGTATGGAAAATTTGACTTATTATGGATGGGACCTTACTCCATTGACATTAGAACGGGTGAACACACCTTCTTCTTGAAGGATTTGGATGGTGAATTTCTCAAATTACCTATTAATGGCAGGCATCTGAAGCATTTCTTGGATTGATTCCTCTGAATCAAGGTAAACACCTCTTGTATAGTGTATAGTTTGTTGTTTGCATCATGTTTTTGTGTTTTTGCTTGTCCTGGTTTATGGTGACCTATTTTTGTTGGATTCTTTGTTTTTTTTTGGAGATGGATTTGTTTCTCTACTCTATGAGCTGACTCTATAACCTAATGGATATTTTGGCTTGAGACTTAGTCTCTAGCCTATTGGATCTTTCCCTAAGTCTCATCTACTATATAGGCCTTACGGACGGCCTCAACTAATGTTTGTGGATAATGGATCCCCACCGCACCTCCAATGTCTAGATTCGGGATCCGAGATGAACCGTGGATCCGCACTCACTCATCCTACATGTAATCAACATACCGGAGTAGATCCAAAAATCTACTCTCATACTACTCACCACTGTAAGAGATTCTTGTTGGAGATCATGGAACTCATCTTTCCGTTGTTTTATGAACCTCTGTGACAAATATATACTATGGAAACGCACTTCAAAGAGCTCCTAGGTTCTTGTCTCATAATCAACATGGAGCTTCGCTCCTCTATCCACCACAGACACCAAATCCATCCCTCAATATATGGATCAAAACATGAGCTTTCATGTTGCTAGAACAAGGATAGATCTTGAAGCATCCACTCAAACTCACTAACTAGGAATCTGCATGAAATCCACCTATGTCACCAGAATAATGAGATGGCCGAAGTTTTAGGATCTCCCTGATGTGATCTATAGATATGGCCTGACAACCCCTAGGCTCTCTTCCCGCATACACATCCCTAAGCCTAGGGCTCCGAGACCTCTCTCTATGTCCTGAAACTCTGTCACCCTGTCCCCTCTATGGTGACTCTACTCTAGTTGACTCTACATGGAATTTCTATCCTCCATGCTCCTCGTTGGGTTGAGGAGATACACTACCCTCAATGGAAGTGACTCTATCATGTATGGTTGCATGTCCTCCTACTGATCCTCCACGTAGAGCGGCATTAACATCCTGAAGATTCTACAAAATCTGGGGTAGGATAGTTGTTACAACATGATCTTGTGGTGGTATGCCTAGGTCTATGTGAAAAGGTTCCTCATCTTATCTGTGCCTCCTACACAGAGCAAGATGAGAGTTAGTTCCTTATTCTGGGTTTTACTTAGTTTCCATGTTTACTAAAATGTGCAATTTCTAAACTAATTTGTTTTCTAGATTTAAAAGTGTGCTAGGTTTAAGGTTCATGTCTCAAGTTTTCTAGTATGCCCAATTACCCAATATTTTTAACCTCACTCTGATACCAAGTGTGATGCCCGCTAAAACAACCCACTTGAGACCCACAAAACAACCTAGGATTCAATAGGAAAATTATGGAATAAATTTTTTTGTTTAAAATAGTCTACAACTAGGTTAGAAAACAACAATTATCACTAACAAGTTCTAGATCAATTCTAATACACTAGAATATTATTTTCTTTGATTAATAATTATTAGAGGTCACAAGGTCCAAAAAAATTAGGGTTAGAAGGTTCAATAAGGTTCAGAGGTTAATTCCTCACCATACCCATTCTCTAACATGCTTAAAGATTCAACTTAATTTTTCTCAAAAATTATCATATCCAAAATTTCTCTAGATCATACCCATTGGATAGGAAATTTCCTCACCTTTCCATTGATATAAATAAGTCCATCTAACTCCTCATATTTCTCAAGCTATGGGCCAACGGACTTTGGGGTGGAAATTTTCCACAAGAGTGCGCCTACGGGCCGAGGGAGAAAAGTTTCCCTGTGGGTAGGTCTCATGGGCCACAGGAGAAATATTTCCCAAAGGAGTATTCATGTCGATGGGGCCATGGGAGGATTTTGAAAATTTTCCACATGGTGGCAAAATGCCATGTTTACACCCACACTCCCACGAGTCCGCAAGGGACATAAGATGCCTCCTAAGCCACATGGTGAAAACGAGGCAAGCAGGATCAAAGACTCTTAATTTCCAAAGGATTAAAATGGTGAAATTCACCCATGCCTCATTACACCTTGCATTGACACTTGGTAAATCTTGGTTGGTGCATGATGGTGGGTGGATGGGGAAAATTTAGAAAAAATTCCAAACAATTTTCGAAAACACCATGTTTGTGCTCAAAATTGTCTCACCCTATTGTACCTTTGAAAAGTTTATTAATTTATGGCCTCTATCCTTTTTCCTTCCCTATGTTGTGTTTGGTTGGTCTTATGTAAATTTTAAATCTACTCCTAGGTCAAAGATCATGTATGGGTCCATATTTATCTCCTCATTCTTTGTTCCTCTAGAAATGGTCAGTATTTTGAATCTCTCGTGCTCTTTTCCTTCAAAACTTGTGTTTTCCCATTTTCTCCATTTTCCATTGTCAAGATCTATTTTCCCTATCATTTTTTCCCTAGATACTCAAAGAAAAATTAATTGATGTGTCCCTAAAGATCGTGTTTGAGCCTTGCAACATTTCTAAAATATATATCCTTGAAGAAATTTTCTTTTTTGGATCAAATGGATGTTTTTTTGTATTTTACGATTTGACGAGCATTTCTCCTGGTCAAATTTATATCCTTGCATCCAAGGAAATGTGGCATCCGTTGGTTGGATGTGGCTTAGCTGTAGACACTTGGAAAATTCTATGAAAAGGCCTCAACTTTAAAATGTGTCCACGTGGAGGAACGAGGCTCATTTGAGAATCTAATTTTTAGTTTGGCTTTGAAATAGTGTTGGGAGGACATGGAGGCTTGGTGAGATGGGGAGACACATGGAGGCTTCTGCTGGGTTTCCCATACTTAGTTTCTTTTCAAAACATTTTTAGGAAGTCAGGGACATGTGGTGGAATGACACTCATTTGATGATTTACTTTTTGGTTTAGCCTTGGAATAGCACGGGAAGACAAGTGGAGGTCTCTACTACCTTTCCGGACTTAGACAATTTTTATGTATTTGGATACGAGTTTGGAAGGATTGGGACAAGTGGAGCACTCAACTCACTTTACATTTTGCTTGGACTTTTCAATGGCTAAAAGGAGACCGCCTCGAGCTTGATGCGTGACACCTTCCGCAGAGCTTCGAGCCTTCAAAAAAAAAAATTCCGAGGCAGACACGTGGTGAGTCCGCACTCATCCAAGGTTTTAAATTTTTTTGGACCGTGTCAATTTGCACCATTGTGAAATGTGGCAATTTGAAAATTTCTAAGGGGTGGGAAGTGGGCCATCGCAGAAACTTAAACTTTTTGCCTCTTTGTCTCAAAAGGGTTAAAATATCAAAATGGCCCATAAGCCCGACAAAGGAAAAATGACAAAATTTATTTCCGGTTAAAAGGGTGGGATGACGGATCATCGGGACAACTTGGAAATTTTTCTCTTTTATTCAAATGACTCATAGTATAAAAATGACTGTGAGCCCGATGGACTAGGTTAAAGCTTGCAGATCACCAATGGTAGAGGTGCGGGCCTTCAGAGGAAAAGTGAGAAATTTTCCCTTTGAGGGAAAAGGAGTTAAAGGAACAAAAAGACTGTGGTTCCATTGGGACTCACATTAGAGACTTAAAGTGGAAGGGTGGAGCTGCGGGGGAAACTTGGAAAATTTTCTTTTTCCAAAAGAGATTCAAATGGCAAAATTTTTGTGGTTCCTTTGGGACCCACCTTAGACACATGTCGACTCCATTTTTCAAAAGCAGAGGTGCAGAGAAAATTGTAAAATTTAGATGCATAGCGTTGTCGATCTTTGATTTGAATATGGGTCATCCACGTGGAAGATTCAAAAATGGGGTCGTGGGATTATTTTGATTTTTCTGTCCCTTTTTTAAAATGTAAAAATTTTACATTTTAAAAAGGGGCAGAAAAAGTCCAAAAAATCCTCGACCCCATTTTGAATCTTCCATGTGGATGACCCATATTCAAATCAAAGATGACGATAATATGCATATAAATCTTATATTTCCCCCATTTTTGTTGTAAAGCTCCTGGAAGTGGGAGTATTCATGATTTCTTGCTATTTTCTACATGCCAAACAGAGGTGAGAGTTAATTTCGATATCTAGAGTTTGGTGGGAGAGATATGGAGATGTCTTTCGGCATTAAAATTGTCTGACTCTCAAGCCCGATTTGGTTTTCTGTTTTTCTTCTCGTGAGCACGTAAAGAGATAGATTTGAAAGATTAGGGGTAGAAGTAGTTGGCGAATGGATGGAGGCATGTTTTTCCCAAGAAAGGACTTGAATGTGGGAAGAAATGGAAGATATTTTCCCTCGAGAACCTCGTAAGTTCTTACAGATCTGATTCAGGGAATCACAATCGCGATCATGGTCACACAAGCCTAACACTTAATGTCTAGATTTTTGGAATGAAAAGGGGTCTATTGCAAATGCTATAAATGGCATGAATTCATTGTGTAAATGGTTAGGAGTTTTCGGAGAATCGGGATCGAGTTTTCTAAGAGAAAAATCTTGATGATCCCATCCTTTTTGAGAAGCCATCTAAGAAGCCTATATATCTCTCTTTTTGTCCAATTTAATCATGTCAAGGTGCTTGCAACAAGTGTACAAACCATTGACAAGCTTTGAGATTGTTCGGAAACTTTCCGTTGCAGATAAATTTGATCAAATTATTCTATGTAAATCTTGAGTAGAGTGTATTTATTTCATCTCTAAAAATGCATGTGAGTAGCTTTTCTTGTTTTGTTGAAATCTTGTACCAAAATCTGGTCTAATCACACAGTCTCAATCCTTGTGATAGTTTAGTGAAATTTGTAATTTCATTTCTCGTAAGAGCCTTTGTCTGGGAGTGAGATAAATGGTTTAAAATCACTTTTATTTCATTTTGTTGACATAAATTATCTCAGTAAGACTCTAGGTGTACTCAAGCAGCTTGGTTTACTTTAAATCTTGGTACTTCATTGGGTTCTCTCGACTTGAGCCTTCATGATAGAATCCCATAGGTTGATAGTGAAAGAGTGCTAACTGGGCCTCCATCAAGCACATATTCTAGTTGAAGAAACATTTTTAAATTTTTGTGGCATTTTGTTGGTTGAATCTTTCCATTTTGCATAAGCTCTCAAGGATCTAGTGAGTCAAGTTTATCTTGTCTCCCCTCCCACCAAAAACATATTTAAAAATCATATAATCCTACCCACACAAGCCTTGTTTTCGCTCTATATGCCGACACAAGACCAAAGTTCATTTGCTTAAGTATGCAGCAGAATAAAAAGATTAGGATTCCAAATGTCTTTAGTAACCTTTGCCTTGCTATGAAAATATCTCCATAATCTAGAAGTGACAACTCGCCGTCGAGTTAGATTTGGTGTGTTAATCATATTTTTCCCAAGGTCTTCTTTGTGAAATTTATGCAAAAGAAAGGTACCTGTGTCTTCTTTCAAACAATAGAGGTTACAAAATAGGTTCTCTTACCTTGGTTGAAAGTAACAACCTAAAATAGTTAGGACAAGATCACATCCTTTTAAGGTGCTATCCATCTCTCAACAAACCCAAGTAATAAAGGAGAGCCAGGGCCCAGGCTTAGATTTTCTCCTGGCTACAAATGACATATATTTATGATCTATCCGCCTCGAGCTCCCTATTGAATCTTGTACTTCATTGGGTTCCCGCTTGGCTTTAAAAGGAGAAAAAAATTGGATACCAACACACCAAAGGGAAAAAGGAACCCGCTCCTCCACATGATGCCTCGCTACACCACGTGGAAGCTTCGATTGATGCGGGCCCATAGGGATAATTTGGAAAATTTTCCCAAATTTTTTTGAAGTGCTAAGTTAAAAACTGATCCGCCCCTCTCCGCCAACTCATGGTTCCACGCGGTAGGTTCTCTCGATTGGATGAGGCAACTGGTGGAGAAAATTTGGAAAATTTTCCAAAAAAATTTCTTAAGCTCTAAGGGAAAAATTTGGGACCACGGACCCGCCAAGGAAATTTTTCCCAAAATTTTTTTTTTACGCCTAGTTCCACATGAAGAAAACTTTAGAAGGCCATAACGCTTTGATATAGCGATTTGTCCCGATTTTTTAGTAAATCGAGGACTTTATGGAAAGATATCAACGTTCTCTTTTCACAACATTCATTAATTTTTTATTTTTGATAGAGTATAAGGGGTCAATTTAACGAAAAATATCTGCAGGCTTTTACAGTGTAAACCAGTAAATTTTAAATTAATAAAATTTGTTCAATTTTATCTTCTTCCTCTCTTAACATGTACAATAGACATGGATAATTTTTCTTAGATGGATTTTTAGATAAGTTTGTGAGATAGATCTATTGATTGATTTCTAATTTTGAATTTTACAACTTTGACAGCAAAATGACTGTGAAAGCTTTGAACACGGTTTTTCCTAGGTTTTGAAAGATTTCCTGTAAGTGGTTTTTAGATTTGTTTTGGATTATTTTGTCCTCATTAAGTCCAATTGATTATTTCATTTTCCTTTTATCTATTTTAGGGGTATTTGAACATTTGATAAAGGAATTTTACAAAGTATACAGTGAATTGAAAGAAGTGCATACATTTACAGAACATAAATTAACTATCTCTTTTTCCATGAAATAATACATTGAATTCATTCCATGCTGGTCATAAATGGTTTTCTTTCTTTCAATCAAAAATTAAAACAAGAATGTAGTTTCTATTATTTCCAAAATCATATATTATAAACAAGGCAGAATAATACATTTTCTCCTCACATGTTTCACTTTTCCACTTACTAAATAGGGATTTCATAGTGCGTGTTAAACAAACATTTACATGGAAATAACATCATATGAACAAGACAAACACTTCCATTAATTCAAATGAAACTCTTAAAACGGGAAATGGGTATCACCACCTAAATTTGAAACTACCAAAATATAGTATATCAAAGCCTTGACATCCCTTATGACACCCCCAAATACCCCTTATTCCTCACATTTCTGATGCCCCCCAACCTCTTATGGCACCCCATAACGAGTAAAGAAATGCAAGCTATTTCTTTGTATGGTGGAAACCAAATCCCAACTCCTTCCACCCTTATACCTCCCTAAAACACACTTGTGCCTCCCACAAAATAAACCCCATATTCTTATCCTAAACCATTCCTAGGAAATCTACCCAATAACCCAAAAACATGCCAAAATATTCACACATTAACATTTTCATAAACAAAAATAAAGATTTAAAGATTCAAGCTCCTACCTCTCCATGATGGGGTTGTTCCAAATTCCAAAACAACAAGCTTTATCCCAATGCAAGAAAACCAAATCAGCCAAGCACAAGCATGAAACAATCTTCCAAAAATTCTTCAAAGGTAGAGCTCCAAAAAACAAAAAGAATTTTCCCCAAAAGAGTTTCTCAAAAGTGAGGCAACCTAAAACAAGGCAAGCAATTTGAATTTTATAGAAGATGGAAGGAAAGAGGATGAGGTGGTTCCATGTAGGATGCCAATCAAACATCCTCCACCCCAACCCAAAAGTCAACTTCATTCTCCAATGCATAATAAATAGGTGGGTGAATAATATGACAGTTTACTTACTCACTCAAATCCAACCCACAACCCAAAGGACTGAAATTAAATCATGTAAGAAAAGTGTAATTAAAACCTACAATTTGGTTTCCCGAAAAGCATTAAAAAATATAAATTCAACTCTCCAACAATAGGTATGGTTGGTAATAAAATTTAAGAGATATGGGACAAGTTTAACTTGTCTCACAAGCCTCCAAAATCAGCCTCTAAGGACAAACTCGAATTTCTAAGAAGGTGGAGTGTTTCACACTCAAAATTTAAATTACACATCACTTACACATCTCTTACAACACTTTAATTCAAGGCCAACAACTTCATTAATTACTTTATTATGACATATTATAATTAATTAACTTAACAACATGATTCTCATAATATTACACATCATTCAATAAATAATGAAAGGGTCAATGCACCACAAAAAAACACATGCAAACATAAAAAAGGTCCAAATAAAAGAAGATACCTAAAATACCTTGGTCACATTTAAAGGTGATCCAACCCTTGGGGATCCCTAACACACACAAACACGCACAAACAAATACTAGTTACCATGGTGACCTTTTTGAATTCATCTAGAATTCCAATGTGGTTGGTCTCAATCCCCGATGTTTGTAGTGATATTTTAAAATTGCAAAATACAAATATATCCTTTGGCCTCATGGCCATACGAGAACATCCACAATTATGTAAATATAAGTTCTAAAATCATCTAGATATATGAATCACAACAACATCAAAGCAATCTAACAATATCATTTATAGTTTTATCAACAACTATAACATCATCCAATAATTTTCATTTCTAGGTCCACTCACAATATTCAAATATCACAAGTCCGAATAACATCCATAATATAACCATGTAAAACAATATATCATCATCGACATGTAAAATGTCTCTAATAATCATCAAGAATCATAATTGAATCAAGTCAACAATAATCCATGATCTAACATCGAACATCATATTATAATAAAGTCCATAATAATGTCCCTAGTATAATAAGTAGTATCATGATTAGTATCCAAAAAGGTGTCAAGGAAAGTGGGAACTACATGTAACATAAGAAAACTATAACAACATGGGATTCCCAGAAGTTAAACATATAAATGTTTCATGCAACTCCAAACAATAACTGAAGCTACATAGGGTCTAGATGGAATCAACATCTTACCATAAATGAGGAGCATCAAACATCAACATTACAAAACATAACTTGAATCACATGAGTACACATAAATCATAACACCAACACCATACACCCCCAAAACATGACAAAAAAAATCTATATACCTCTCAAAGAATCATAAAGAGCTACATATACCACCCAAGCATCAAAAATAATATTTATATACATCTAAAAGTATCATAGAAAACTACATGTACCTCCTAAAGCATCACAAACAACTTCTTATACCTCCCAAAGAATCACATAATAACTCCATATACCTCCCAAGAAATAAAATAAAGATATATTTTCCTTTTCGCTCCCCAAAAGAGTCGATCACTCTATGGCTATAGGTGAATAGAGTCTAGACACCTCTAGCCCAAGTGAAATAATAACCCCTAGTTCGACAACCCGCTAATTATCTATAACTCCGTGGGGCATAGCCCCATACAATGAAGTGGCTCCATAGGTTCAACCACTCCATGGTGTACCCCATGACCTTATTCCACACATTACAACATTAGAACCAACATAACAATCCATTTTAAATGCCAAGTGGCGAAAATCCAAAGCTTTGGGATATGATATAAATCCTTTAAACATGAAAATAAAATTGAAATCAAAGTAAAGAAAATGGCCAAATAGACATAGTTAGTGCAAAAATCTACATGTTAGTGCAACAACCAAATAAAATGCCCAAAATATAAGAACACATAAATCAAGAAAAATGTTGGTTCTAGAAAGAAAAAGGAAAAATTCAATTTACGAATAAAATACATATAGAGAAATAACACAACACAATAACTATGTGGCCTTATATGGCCTCCAAACTGGTACTCAATGAGTTATTAGCACTCAGAAATCGATCCTTATCTCATAAAATAACATATCAAATAATACATCTGTCATCATCTCTATCTCAATCATCCCTCCACCACTTCCACAAGGATCAACATAGTCGTAACTACACTTAGGTTGAATCCATAATATAACCATATACGAAGAGAATAAGGAGTACAAGTCACCAAATAATGAGCCTAAGTTGTTTGTGAAACACAATATGCATGAAACATATCAAACAAACAAAAGTGGGTTTGTAGCCTATGTAAAAATCTAGTTCATATCTCATACTTGGCTTGAGTGATTGGTTAATGGTAAAATTTTCTCACTCCAAACATACACCTTTTACTGATTTCTATTAGGGTCAGTTAGTGTAAGGTTTACACTATAACACATAACTACATCTTTAGCACAATGGTGGTTCATGCATACTAACCATAACATCTATGCATGGTATCTATATAGGGTAAATCAAAATCATTACATGCATGGGTTACAGTACATCACGTTACAACATAATCCACCCAAAGAGAAAACATTATACAATAGGGATCATACGTTCACCGTATGACTCTAAATCAAAACATGAACCATCACATATTACATGAATTATATGCATGAGGAACAAAATGTCTAACATTACAACATATAGTCAATTGCAATTAAAACATGGTGACACACATGATTCATCACAACACAGTGATGATATCATTATATAATTCAATTCACTTTACATGAATTTTGTCATGAAGTGATCATCAATACACCTTCATATCACATAATGCCAAATGCTTCAACACTCCGAATCAACAATAACATTCTTGTCACACACAAGAAGGTGGTACATCACACTTGAATTACTCATTGATTCCACAAAAAGGAGAGAAAATACTATAATCACCAACACATCAACATGACAACAATTACACACTAAGTGACATGCATAACATGTGTGTTCATAATATCACAATTACAACATTCTTCACATAATAACATATGTCACATTACTCTTCCAATCTCAACCACCACCATACAAAATCATCACAATTCCAATCCATTCTAGAGGTTTGAGAGCATGAACCTCCACTTTGATACCAAGTGTAATGCCCACATTTTTCACACACAATTAAGACTATAAAATAACCAACTAATTTTTTTAATTATATTTTTTTTTTCTTCTCATTTCTTCTTTTAAAACCATGTGAGTAGAAATCAACAATAAATTGGTGGCATGACATCCACCTAAATCTAGCATAATTAACGGTTTTAGTTTCTCATATACATAATAATAATAATTTACATTCGAAATGAGAGGGTTAGAGACACATATTTATTTCATTTCATTTCACTTCATTTTTAACCAAGGAGAGAGAGAGAGATATGGAGAGAGAGAACCAAAATTTTGTAAAAATTTCAATTTCACACAAGTCACATGATAGAGTTTCAAATATTTAGTTGCAGTAAGTGTCAAAAAGTTTTGACCGGATTTGGTAACGTGATGGGGTTCCTATAATTATCTTTTTATGTTTTCCTACTAGTTGCGAAACATTCAATTTAGGTTTGGATGCTAAGAAACCACTTTCAAACGTTAGCTTCCGATGAGAAAACATACCACAAGAAATGTTTTACGTCTCCTCCTATACATGAAGAATTCACAAGAAATAATGGATTTTAGAAATGGTGGATGGTTTTCAAATGGCGACGAGATTTCGGGAGCCACCGGTTGTAATTTGTCATGTTTCACCTAGTCATACTGTGGCTAGGGGCCTACAAAATGCCTTTTTCAAACTATCAAGAAGAGTGTTTTTCCCCAAACTAAAGGTTCCAGGAAATTTTTTAGTTAAAATATTAGAGGTTTACGAAGGTAGATAAGCATTTCATTGTTTAGGGTTCAAACGGAGAGCTGATACAAAACCCAACTTTTCAATTTTAACAAATTTCTAAAAGTGCAACACGAGGTAACAAGGCTCAAGAGGATCATTTAAAATATCGTAGACGGTAAATCGTGGTCGATAAAAGGATTGAAGTGATTCCTCACATAACATGGTAAATGAAGGAAACTTAACATTTCCGTTCTGTAGTTAGGAATGATGTTTTACGAGTCTCCAAAAATCTTGATTTATTGGTTTTTTTACAAGGAAACAATTAAAATTTTTACAAGGAACTCAACCTCAACTTGTCAATATAAAGGGGTGTTTTAGAAATCTAGTTTGGCCAAAATTTTCTAGATCATCTCAAATGAGGGATTGATTTCGTGGTTGACTACTAAGGAATATTTGAATTGCGTAAGTTACGATATGGTGTCTTATTGTTTTGAAAACAAGTTTATTTAAAAAAATCAATTCTATGATAATCCTACGGTTTAAAATTTTATTTCGTTAAAATGAAATAACTAAAGAACAAGGATTATGAAATATGAGGAGAGATGAACCATGCATGGAATTGATTGATGATAAAATTTAGGTGGTTTTGGTGTTCCATGAACGGTTGTAGTTGCTTAGAGAGGTTTCAAAGTCATTTTCACCAAGGAACATTCAAGGGTGAGCCACATCATTCAAACCACAAATTCCACCATGTTAACACGTCATTAACATTTACCTTAGGGTTTTTAAGGCCTCTTTAACAAACCCATTATGTTTATACCTTTCCATAATAGTAGTTCATTCCTCTTGATCCATGGGGGAGTCACACTCATCCTCGACAACCAATCTAATTCCCTCAATAAACATTCATCATCAGCATCCCCCTATTTTTTTATTCTCGACATCCTCTATTTCTTTCTTATCAATATCCTCATCTAGATTTTCCATTCTGAAAACGTTGTTGAGAAAATAGGCACCACAACCATTGAATAAATCTTGGAATCAAGAAATAAATAAATCAATATCCTCATCTAGATTTTCCATTTTGAAGACACTTTGGGAGTCATAATCCATTATGTGGAAGTTGGGTTACGTCCTCAAGGTATGTAATTGAAAATCAAGAACCTAATCCTTTTCAAAAATCATAACACTTGCCCTCTTTTTCCAAAAATAGCTAGATCCTTTCGCTCTTACTAAAAATGAATTCCTCCCTAGAGCTTTGGAAAATCACCCAACATGTTCTATAGTTGCTTAAACAACATACTTGGTCCTACGGTGAGATCCCCCTTGAATTTCCTTAAGCAACCCACTGAGTCCCAATTTTATTTATTCCCCTTATCATCTATCACAAGAAAAATATATTTTTGTTATTTTGTGAAAAAGGACAACATCCTAATCCATCACATATCTTTTCTTCTCCCATTGTTCATAATCTTCCAGAACACTTCTTACAAAGTTATTTTTTCCTTGAAGAGTCTTTACAGGAGGTGTAATGTCTCTACTTGTAGGGCATTTTTTTAAGTGTTTTCATGATTGCATGACCTACTCATTTCTCTAGTAAGGCCCACCCCAGTGTAGACAACAAGGAAAAGATTCTATATCTTTTGTAATTCCATTGTACTTGGTGGGTATGTTGAGAGGAGATTGCATATCCTTCAATCTACGTATATACAAACAAAAGTCAAACTATCTATAAACTAAAATCAAACATTTCAGTTGCATTACTTTGATTCATTTCAACAGAACCATTTTTTTTGCATACCCTTTAAAAAAATAATTCAATGAGGCACCTTTCTCCCTCACATTTTACAAATAATTGATGTGCCTTTTATATGCTTCCAAATTTAAACCCAAATGATTAGTTGGACCATGAGGCTTCATTCAACATAGTCTCACATCAATTTTCATTCACCGCAACTAACAAATTACTACCAAAATTTAAAATGATACCTTGGGTTTCTTCTTGGCTACACATTTGGGACTCTAATAAAGTGTTTGAATTATTATGCAAGAAATTTGTCAAGTCTTAAAGGATTTTCATGTAGCCCATACACTATAAGATCTCCTACCACACAAGAAGCGACATAGTTGGGACTCCTTTATCACAGACCAGTGACCCATCAATTAACACTTTTTTTCAATTTATTTTATTACTAGAAAAAGTGCCCATAGGTGCTTGTGAGAGGCCGATAGGCATATAAATTGGGAGGGGAGAGTTGAAAGTGGAGAGACAAGGGAGAAGGAAGAATGTGGAAGGTCATTAGGTGTCCAATTGCGATTCAAAGAAATAAGATATTGCAATAATAAAGATATTTATTTGAAATAACATGCTTTTTTATTTTTAATCAAATAAAGGACAACCACAAAAAAAAACAATTACAAAGAAAGTTTTCTCTAAGAAGCCTATCAGAAATTATTATTTTTTGTTTTGTTTTGGTCACTACACTTCGCTTAGAAAATTTCTTGTGGGCGGTATATTGTGTGCTAATGATGTGCAATTACAAAATCCCCTATGATAACCTTGATTGTATTGTTAAGAAAGTGGTTCCATGATCACTTATAAATTTTCTAGACATTCATAAATTTTTATGGTGTTTTTATATGTGAATTGACCATATCTCTTGTTGTAGAATTAGGTACCATAATGTGTTCTACCAATTTAGCAAATTCATCTAATTTTGTAATTATGTCTAAAATAGTAGACCTCCTTGAAGGTGGATGAATTGGTGTTACGAATTATATGCACCATTGCTAAAAATTTCTTAACAAGTATTGGGTTAAGTGACATCTCATCCCTTTGATTCAATTTTTCAATTGTTTTAAAAAAATTGGAATTGTTTATAATATGATGTTCATCCTAAAATAATGTTAGCCAACAAATTCCTCTTTGTAGAATATGTTTAATAGTTAATTCACTTGTAAAATTATGGCCTATTATCTTTATAAAATCATCCCTTAGTATAGTATCCCTTTCGTGTTCAAATATACTCTACACAATACTCTATGATTTCCATGTTTATATAAGAATCCATTGATTATTGTGTATTATAAATATCCTAAGCACATTCTAAAGAATAAGTGGTGAAAAATATGATCGTGCATAGGCGATAAACATGGGTCAAAGTTTCGGGCATTTGATCTTTGACTCATGATTCTTTTCGGTGAAAACAAATTGTTTTTTTGCCACATGGTGGGTCCTCGGCTAGCAGACGTGGCCTACTACAACTTATCAACTAGTTAACAGATTTGGACAAGAGCCATTTATCGAGTTGCCATCAAGATGATTGATGAGTTACACATTGGTGAAATTGATTATGCACTTTCGAGTTGACATCGAGTTAGCTCAAATGAGCTATTCACCAATTTATGGGAGCATTATTACACTATTCAAGTGGCTAGCTATACATATTCGATTGGTAGAAAAAATGCATGATCACGTGGCCCTAGCCACATATGGTATCATTTGCAAAGTCTATTTTAAGTCTTATCTCCTCCACTCCCCAATTGATATTTGATAAGCCATATCACCTCACCTCGAAAAAATATGAAAAAAGGTGAATCCACACACCGAGGTTGGCACAAAGTGGGTGAGCGAAAGGTCAAATCCCATGTGGACCCAATTAAAGGGGATGTAGCAGAAGTAAAGGGCTTGACTCAAGTGGACGTGGATGGGTCACAAAGGTTGTCGGCATAGGGGTTAGTGACATGGAGGTCATGGGTTCTCACATGGAGACAACGGGGAGCTCATTCAGATTGTTTAATGGCAAGCCAAAATTAGTATAGGTAGGGGTTTCAAACCTATTACCTATCCTCTCAAAAGCTGGGCACTCCAACAACCTCACTAGCTCACCAAGTTGGTTAGGATAATGGTGATCAGCCATTTAACAACAAATTTTTTGGCCCTTACTAATATACAAAGAGACTCAACCCCTCTCCTCCAAGGACACCACTTTGAAAAACTTATTCCAAGATCTCAAGCAAGGAGTCTAAGCATTAAGGAGAGTTGTAAGGACATTTCGTAGGATAAGTTTTGAGTGAAAAGATCTAAATTCATTTTATGTTTTTATTCTATCGGTGACCTATTATTTTTAGGTATATTATTGTTAGTACGAGTTATTTAATACAACCAAATATTCCCATAGTGCCACATAGCTTGCAGGTACTATAGGAAGGTGGAGCTCGGTTTCCGAAATATTTTAGTGATCCATTGAAAATATGAAGTGTTCTTTTAGGAAAGTTTTAAATTTTCATTAGAGTTTTATTGTAAGAAACTATATTGTACTTACAAGTTTTGACTAGTGGAATGGTTCTACAAGAACCCAGAGACGTAGGTTGTTTTTGAACTTCGTAATAAACCCGTGTGGAGTGTGTTTTAATTTTTTTACATTTTTTGAGTTGATTTGTTTAAATGGAGTGATATCTATCGGCTATCATTTATGGCCTATAGGGTCTGAATTTAGTTCAAATTTTGACCTAAATTTTTAGATCAAGTTGGTATCAGAGCATGTGATCGCACTTGCAAACTTGTTAATCTCTGAGAAAGTTTGGTATCAGAGTCGGTTGATTTGACCATGTGATTGCTTCAGTTTGTGTAGTCGGTTCGGTGTGATTGAACAAGTACGGGTTCACCATAGGAAAGATGCCCAACCAAGTAAATCTTGAGGAAATTGAAGCTTATAATCACCAAATATAGGAAGAGAACTCTCTCTTGAGATTAATGTATTACTCTTTTGAAGAGGATAATGCTCACTTGAAATCAAACCTGCAATCCAAGGATGAGTTATTGGAAATGTTGTATGACATATCCCTTATGGGATAACCCTTAAAAATGCACAAAATATCAACAAATTACAGCCAAATAAAATATTAATTTTTGCAGATTTTTACATTTAGGGTAGTGAAATTAGAAAATTTATATCTCCCAAAATATCCACCCAAATTACTTGAAAATTTAAAGAGAGCTTGCTAGTAATATAAAGAATATGAGAAAACTATTTTGGAATTTTTTCATTCAATAAAATTACTGCAGAAAATTACAACATGCCCTAGACAGTGGGAAAACATATGAAATTCATAACTCTCCGATTATAAGTGCAAAAAGTATGATATTTTGGAAATAAACATTTAAGAATATAGGAGATGATATTCTAACCATTAGATCTGAATTTTTACCACTGGAAACCCCTCAAATAAAGGTTGCAATATTCCAAACAAGTCACCTAGCTTGGAAAGGGGTTGGAAATTGATGAAAATGCCTTCAAAGTGATGTTAAACCCTACCCAAATGGCTACCGTAAATATGATCTGAGAACCCTCCAATTATCTTCCCCAAATTTCTCCAACACCCTCAAAACCCTTCCTCTAAAAACTCTGAAAATATCTCTATAAAACAGCCTTGAAAGCAACTCCAAAATGACAAGCTAGGGTAGATCTCTCACTACCGAAGAATGCCCTGCTAGCTAGGGATGGATCTCTCACCACCAAAGATAGGGTTCTTGTGGGATTTCACTCCATAAGCTATAGGTTTGAAACCATTAGTTGACGTGAAGTAAAATAGTTATGTATGCAAGAAGCCTTTTGCTTTCTCCCCAACTCCTTATATAACTTCTCCACGGAAAAGAACCCAATAAACCCTAGTCACATTTTTCCCTTAGAAGGGCTAATAAAATAAAAGTAACTTAAGTTACTTTTTCCTTTTTAAGTTTCCATGGTCCAAAAGTGACCCCCAAATGGAAAATTAGAATATTAGTACCATGTGACCCTTCCTAATGATAAAACATAACATCTAGTCCTTCTAAAACACTTTTTTGCATATGTCAATGAAGAATTATAACAAAATGGACTATATATTCATACCCAATAGCTCCCAGTGCCCAAAACCCCTTGGGTATGACCAAGGATTGGACTTGAATTTTCACCCTTAGGCCTTTGGCATAGGAAAGGAGACATTACAGTCCTCCCTTCCCAAATTTTTCTTGTCCTCAATCAAATGCAAATTAGGATGCTGCAAAATCTGCTCTCTCTCCCAAGTAGCATCTTAGAGTGGAAATCCCTTCCATCGTACCAAATACTCGGGGATCGCTCTGCTTCTAAGCCCCCTCTGTCTCTCTTTAATAATGGATTTTAGTTCTAACACCAACTTCCCCTCCTCATCTAGTGGTATAAATATTTAGATGATAGAATATGTTGTCGAGTACATTTTTAAGGCATGAAACATGGAAGACATTATGTATCTAATTGTGCTCGTAGCTCTAGCTCACGTGCAACTTCCCAACTTGAAGAACTACTTGGTACAAACCATAAACCGTTGTTTCAATTTCTCTTCACCCTTCTTCTTCGGTGAGGACTACGATATGGCCACAAACATAGGAATAATAGATCCCCAACCTCAAAATATATCTAGCCTTGGTTGGATGCGTAGAAAAAGGAGATGTTAGGAGGAGGCAAAAGTTTTGAGGGGATTTTTTTATCTCTCACCTGAATTAAATCATTGCCAAATCTTGGTTAAGTTTTGTTTTATGTGTAAGGAGGAGGATTTTGGGAGGTGCCAGTTCAAAGGGGACTGAATTTTTTTAATGTGTTTGACTGCGTATTAATGAGGAAATATGAATGAATTCCCACTCCCCCATCCTCCCCAGTATGACCCCCCAAAACATTTGGGCCACCAATGTCGTGGGGTATGGAAGGCATTTTTATATATTTTTTGGGGCCTTTTTCTGACTAGAACGTCCTTTCTAATGTTGGCCACCTATTGTTTCCTGGTTTTTTTCTTTTATGCCATGCTTGGACCATGACTTGGGAAGTTAGAATGCTTTTTTGGAGGATGGGTTTGGCTGCGTCCATTCTGGAGGGAAGTGAACTATGCAGTTTGGAGACCTGTTGGTTGCATATGGTGAACATAGAGCCATTTAGTAGATCCTTCTGTGTGTATCCTACAATCATGGAGATCCCTTGAGGCCACACCTCTTTGAGGCATTTTTTCAAATAGTCTTCATGCCTCGTGGATGCTTCCACTCTGTACATACGTGGCTTCTGAAGCTCATACTTCTACATCGAAAAAATATGATCTCCATTGTGCTTTGATGGATGTCCATATTCTACCTTAGTGTCCCATTTTGACGTAGGCTGGGAGGGCATTGGAAAGGTTGTGGGGTCTGTCTTTTCCCCGATAATCATGTTTATTTGAGGCATTTGTAGCTCATTGTTTTGGAGCTCCTTCCCTGGCCGTGTATCCCTGCAGGTGCCAAAATGTAGCCATGAATGGGTAGGAGTGACCAACATGCTGAGGATAGTGAATTTTAGAATGTGTTACAGCTGCTTGAGCCGGATTCAACGTGGCTGCATTGAGGAAGCTCCAATCAGGCATGTTAAGTATAACCCCTGCAATATTCTACTACTTTTTCATAATTTCTTGAAATGAATGTTTTATTTTCCTGCAATGGTGTCTTGAATGGGTTATGTGGGTACCTCTATTGCCTACTATGGGAATAAGGAATAATAAATAAATAAAACAATATAGTTATTTTCAATCCTCCTTGCCCTGTGAGCTAGTTTTAGTGTTTTGTCTTTGTGATCTATGGAGAAATGGCCTAGCCAAAGGGCATGGATCACATCTCCCTTACTCTGGGATTCATATCATAAGACATTTGAGTATTTATCTAATGTATATTCTTGGGTTTTCCTTATTCTTACAAAATAGATATTGAACAGTTATAGGCATTGTGTTTATTTGTATATATACTTTATTTCTTATACTGTCATTTCAAGAAGTAGTGTATGTGGTTATGACTTTTCTTACTGTATACGCATTTAGGATATGGTAGAATGACCTGGGTTGCAGCAAAGTCCACTCTTTCATTATAATGCTCTTCTGAGATGAATATCTACAAGTATATGGTTTCATGTGGGATTGTATGTACCGTATAAAAATATATTTAATATTTACATTATTTGTTGAAGGTTATTGGGAAGGATTAATGACTAGGGTACATACCTTCAGCTGTGCATACTTGTTATTTTTTCCCCTTGCATGGATTAGAGAAAACTCACGTATCGGTGTAGTATATATCTACTGTATAAATCTTTTGTGGCTCGAATAGGTATTTTGAATACCCAGATAAGCAAAGGTAAATACATATATTTATGTAGTATCTATTTATATAGATATTTTGTGTAGCTTCTTAGAGCTGTTAGCGGATTTTGAATACCCAGAACATGCTTAAGCCTATAAGTGGCTCGGTGTTCATGAATATTGTTTCCTAAGCTTGCCATGGATGTCGAATGTCTATATTCGTGTCAAATGGATAAAACAGTTGCATACTGGTATGAACTCATTTGGGATTTGTCTTAAAAATAGATCACCATATTAATTGGTTGCATGAGTTTTCTCTTCCCTTTTATTGTTACGTTATAAGCTGAGTAAATTAATAAATTCTATTTTTCCTTGTGTATTGTTCTTTTATGAATTATGAGGAATTTGATAAGCAAATGTGAAAACTCGGTTCCTTTCCTTGGAAGGTAAATTGGGTTAACTATGAGTTGTTTTCTAAGTCAGGGTAACCTATTTGAATTTGTTTATAATACTATGTAATAGTGTTATTCTTTAGTTATTCTTTTCTTTAGAGTTTCACCTCCATGGCACCCGTGACTGAAGTTGTTCCAAGTCAGTGATTTGCACTCCAAGTTCGGAAGGCCTAGTAAATAGAAGCCATGGGCCGTAAGCTCGAACCCTCTACTACTTATTTTGTTTTTTCATTGAAGGGTCTTACTAGCGTTTGTGTGGGGAGTTGTTCTTAAATGTTTTAAAATATATATCTTGGGTTTTTGGGACCTCTTGGAGTACCTGGATGAAGAGGAGTCTTCTTAAGTCAAACCTCGTAAGGGTATTACCTTGTACTAAAAAAAAATGTGTGGTTTATGGCCTTCATGAAAGAAATGATGGTGTTGGGTTGAAACCGTGACTTGAGAGTGTCTATGTATATTCAGAGGTTGGTTCGGTTAGATTCAATCACTTTTTGTCTGTCACATAGAATGTGAGTATAAGCAATGTGTGAGGAGATGGATAGATTGTTTGGATGTGTACTATGGTTCGATTTTCCGAGACCAATGAACACTAGTAGGTTATAGTCCATTAATGATTTCTTACTATTAAGTTGTGTTGTTATCATCTTGAGACATAATCTTAGTGGTCATAGCATCCTTTATTGATGAAGGAATGGGTTCAAAGGTATTGTTGTGTGTTTCATTCAAATGAAAATCTGTTGATTGAGTGGTTTGGATCCTTATTAAATCTTGGGTTCTTCATTTAAAAGGAGGGTTTGGGTATTAGATTTCAATCATGTAATCCATAGGATTACATGATTGAAATCTCAATATTTGAGCCCTTTTTGTTTTAATCTATAAGGTCTTGCCTTGATTATTCGAGATATCATTCTTACTAGAATATTTGGCTTCCTTCTTGTTGGCTGGTGTAAATCTTTATCTCATGTGAAGAATTTTGATTAGTGGTTTGTGTTTGATCCATTCTTGAAATAGAATATTCCTTTCATGATATTGTTAAATGTTAGCTTACTATTGCATTGGGTAGTCTTAACATGCTCAGTTCTCGTGAACTGACTCAAGTTAATACTTGTGTAGATGGATTATGCGAGTAGATAAAAGGAAAGAGTTCTAAAGGTTTCATCGGTTTGATTTATGAAGTTCCTTGTATGAATGTCAAATGTGTTGTAAATCTTGCAATGGTGCTTGTAAAGGAGTTTTGAAGGCCTCTTGCCTTGGATTTTTCGGTATTTGTGAAATAAAGTTGTCTTGTCCTTTTGTAGCAAGACTTGTAATTATTTTTGTGAGGAATAAAACTCGATCATCACCTTGTTATGTGTACTTTATTTATGATATTATTTCAGTCGTAAAAATGTTGTAGCATGGTTGACCAATTTTGTTACCTTCTTGTTCTCATCCAAATTCAATTGAATCTTTTGACACCTTTGGTTTGTGTGCCACGTTGAATAGAAATTTTATAACCGTGTTTAGTTCTCTCGATTCGTAATGGTAGTTTCTTCTTTCGAGTCTTAAAACTTTCTAGTATATAACCCCCTAATGGTCTTGGCATCAGTGCAATTCTATGTATATTTTAGTGGGTGGTAATCTTTTTCTAAAGTTAATCAAAAATACAATAAAATGAATACATAGATGAATAAATGAATAAGATAATAATGAAGTTGTGTTTTTATAGGTAAATTTAGGAGTCCTTAATTGGAAAGAAAGGAGTTTTCTACCAGTGTAAAATAATCCACCCTCACTAACCTTAAGCTACATATTAAACCTTATCCCCTTTGTCGAACCAAATCAAGAAAATGCTAAATGAGGTTGTTACCCAAATCCTGTTGAACTCTTAAGTCTCTTTAAAAGACCAGTTAATAACTAAGGAGATCATGATGATGAAATAACTTGACCTTTTCTCTCTAACCTTTGCCATGGTTCTTTGTAATCTTCTCTTAAGCATGGTTAATTGTTGATCCTTGCACTAGGGTTGTATTTCCAAACCTTAATGGTATTCCACTCTAGTTGGATCTTGCACTCATGTCACCTTGTGCAATGAAGGTCTGGATCAAGATTTTGTAGCTTGGGTATGATTAAGCAACCTTGTGAGAGATGGAAGGTGTCCCTTTTGATCAAACGATTTTAGCTAGTTTTCCAGCCTTTAGATGAACCTCATTCCGAAAACTTGTTCTCAAGCTAATTAGTCAATAGTATAAAATTAATAAGTTCACCTTTGTAAGAAGAAATGCTCAATTCAAACCTGAATCTTCTAGTTCGTAAAGTCAGGTCTTGAAAGATGTTTTTAGCAAAATGCATAACCTTAAAGGATTTTACACCATGGGGTGCACTTAACTGAGACTGTGTATTGTGGTTGGTCTTGTTTTTGTGGTGCCTTGTCAAAGAGAAAAGTGAACTATCCTTGATGGGTGTTGGATGTTCTGTGTTCCCTATGTGGTCATAGTTGTGTCAGGTTGTTTGAAGAGTTAGTTGTAACCTTTGTGTCCTCCTGTAATGTCGTTCTATACTTTGAACAAGTCAAAAAAATTATCTTGTATTTTTCTATGTTGTCTTGTGTGTTTTGAAAGTGGATGTTACACTTGGTATCAGAGTGGAGGTTCATGCTCTCGAACCTCTGGGACAAATTGGAGTGGTGATGGTGTTGTGTGATGGTGGTGGAAATTGGAAGAGTAATGTGGTTTAAGTGTGATGTGATCCATGTCGTAATTGTGATATTGTGAATGCACATGATGTGTATGTCACTTAGTGCGTAATTGTTTGCATGTTGATGTGTTGGAGATGAGAGTATTCTTCCTCCTTCCAAGAATTCTATGAGAATTCGAGTGTGAAAACATCTATCTTTTGTGTGTGTGGAAGAAATGTGATTGTTGATTTAGAGTGTTGAATCCTTTTGATATTTGTGATGTGTGGGTGTGCTTATATGTTGTGTGACCAAGGTTGGCTGTAGTGAATTGGATTTATTAATGATGTCATTATCATTTGTGTAGAAATGTGTGTATTTCCATGTATATGGTAGTTGACTATATGTTGTAATTGTGCTCATCATAAATATAATTCATATAACATGTAATGATTCATGTCGTGATTTAGGGAAATATGGTGGGTATATGATCCCTATCATATAATGATTACACTTTGGGTGCAACATGGGGTGATGTGGTGTGTTGTAAACCATGAATGTTATGTATGTGATTTACCTTGTTTATGTACCATGCAAAGGCACTATGTTATTATGTGTGAAGTACCATTGTGTAGTATTGTGCATACATGTTATGTTGTGAACCTTACGCTAACCGACCCTGAGGGAAATGTAAAAGAGTATGTTTGGAGTGAGGGAATGTGTACCATGGGCTAGTAACTCGAGTTGACCTTAGGCTCAGTAGATGATGACTTGTGCTCCTCTTTCTCTCTCTCCTTGTGGTTGTTGTATGGATGCAACCTAAGTGTAGCTATGACTATGTGTTTAGCCTTGTCGAAGTGGTGGGGATGATTCGAGATAGAGATGATGACAATTGTACTATTGATATGTTATTTTGTGAGAGTTGAGGCTCGATGTTCCGAGTGCCAACAACTCGTTGAGTACCCCTTGGTGGCTAGATAAGGTCACATAGTCATCGTAATGTGTTATTCTTATATATGTATTTTATTCATAAATTGAACTTTTTATGTTATTTCTACAAGGACCAACAGTTTTCTTGATTGCCATGTTTTACATTTTGGGCATTTCCTTGGTTTGTGGTACTAACATGTGGATTTTTGCACTAACTATGGCTATTTGGCCATTTTTTTTCTTGGTTTTGGATTTTTTTTTTATTTTAAGATTTTACCACCTTTCCCAAGGCTTGTACTTTGCCACTTGGCATTTGGATCAGATTGCTATGTTGGTTCTATTGTCGTGATGTGTGGAATAGGGTCATGGGATGCACCATGGAATGGTTGGACCTATGGACCCGCTTCATTGTATGGGGGTACGCCCCAAGGAGTCATAGATAACTAGTGGGTTTTGAACCATGAGTTATTATGTCACTTGGGTTAGGGGTGTCGGGACTCTATGTGCCTAGGGCCATAGGGAAACCGGCCTCCTTGAGGGAGGCATAAGAGACTTGAGGGAGGCATAAGAGATTGAGGGAGGCATAAGAGACTTGAGGGAGGCATAAGAGATTGAGGGAGGCATAAGAGACTTGAGGAGGCATAAGAGATTGAGGGAGGCATAAGAGCATAAGAGATTGAGGGAGGCATAAGAGACTTGAGGGAGGTATAAGAGATTGAGGGAGGCATAAGAGTGTGTGTGTGTGTGTGTGTGTGATTGATGCTTTGGGAGGTATACAAAGTTGTTATGATGTTTTGGTTTTGGTCTTAGGATGTATGAGTTACTCATGGTAGTTGGATATGTTTTATGATGTTGTGGATATGGCATTGATGCCCTTGTTGACCCTATGTACATGTAGTTATTTCTGAGTTATGTAAAATCTTCATATGTGAAATTGTGGAAAATGTCTGGTTGTTGTAGTACACTTTGTTCAAGTATTCTATACGTCAATCATAGATGTGTGACAAGTACTATGTTATGTGGACCATGCATGTTCCCTTCTATAAATTGACTAATCTCTTGTGGTGTGGTACCATCATGAAGTATCTACTTGTATGCTTGTGAATCTGTAGTGTTTTGTATGACCTTAGTAGGGTGTTGTGATAGCAGTTCATGTCGGGCACCCAAAAGAAGGAATAAACTAAAACTCTACAATAATGAAATTTTAAAGAACATGAATTAAAAATAATGTAAATGGAAAGAGTCTAATTAACCAAACTTCACAGAACTACCAATCTTCACAGAACTTGAAAGTTAAAATTCTGCCAAATGTTTCTAAGGCTTCCCGTGGTCATGCATTAATGACTAGGGTGTACCTTCATCTTTATTGGTTCCTTGATGCTTACCCCTCCTCCCTCCTTTAGTGTTATGTTGCATCGGGATGATGCTTTCTTAAGGGGAGGAGAATGTAATGCCTCATATATCTAGCCTTGGCTGGATGCGTAGAAGAAGGAGACGTTAGGAGGAGGCACAAGTTTTGAGGGGATTTTTTTATCTCTCACCTGAATTAAATCATTGCCAAATCTTGGTTAAGCTTTGTTTACGTGTAAGGAGGAGGATTTTGGAGGTGCCAGTTCAGAGGGGACTAAATTTTTTTTAATGTGTTTGACTGCGTATTAATGAGGAATAGTATGAATTCTACCTACTCCCCCATCCTCCCTGGTAGTGGCCTATCCTAGCACATGGCCCCACCCACCAAAATTTATTTGACATGCTTGGTGTGGCTGTGGAAGGAATTTTTAATATTTTTTGGGCCTTGTTCTAACTGGAATGTCCTTTCTAATGCTGGCCACCTGTTGTTTCCCTTTTTTTTCTTTTATGCCATGCTTGGACCATGACTTGGGCAGTTAGAATGCTTTTTTTGGAGGATGGGTTTGGCTACGTCCATTCTGGAGGGAAGTGAACTATGCAGTTTGGAGACTTGTTGGTTACATACGGTGAACACGGAGCCATTTAGCAGATCCTTCTTGTGTGTATCCTGCAATCATGGAGATCCCTTGAGGCTGCACCTCTTTGAGGCATTTTTTCAAATAGTCTTCATGCCTCATGGATGCTTCCACTATGTACATTTTGTTATCACTTGAATATAAGCTAACTATTCTAATCTAAATTTCCAAAAGGGACCAGGGGAAAGAGAATACATAAAATGAAAGCCTACACTAAAGCGGTGATACACTTTGAAAAGGAGGATGGGAGAGTAGTCTCCAATGTGTGAAATACAGAGGCAAAGTGCACACTAGAAGAGGTGATGACAGTTCTCCATAATTAGCAAAATCATTCACGGTAATATTCCAAACACACAATGATAATGAATTCCTGCAAAGAACATAATAATAGACACAATATTCTTGTAGAAAGATAAAAGGGGCAAGAAGAATGCAAGAAAACACAAATGAGCGGGAAGATACATCCACAAACTTGTATTTTATTGCTTCTGGTATGACATACATTATCTATCTACAAGATAAGGACTTCGGATCACCATGCAGGAGTCCACTACAAGGGCTTGAAGCTTCACAAAGCAATTTTTTTTACAGGAGCTTTGTTCTTCTTCCAAAACTCCCCTTTACAATGAGCCCAACACTTCAATTTATAGAAAAATGAGAAGGAAAATTGGGAAAATGGAAATCCCGAAATCTGTCCTTCAACCACTGTAAGAGGCATTAAATTGAGTGGAATGGTTATACATTACTTGCAAAAGGCTCCCCATACTGTCCCATGTGCTGCATGAGAGAAGGAATGATGACCATGCCTCTTAATTGCACTCCCACTACCAAATAAAGTCTGCCGAACCCAGCCACGTTTCCTTAAAAATCTCAATCAATTTACGATCAAATCTGGAATTTCTTGATTCTTTGTGCATCGATCTCAGGAACCATGATTCCACGGTACCAATTTTGTGTGATTTCATTGAGAAATGCAAAAGTTATGGCCTTTCGAGTGCGGGCAGCTATTTTGGGCGTGGCGAGGCGTTTTTGTCATCGACGGGAAAGAGCATTCACCAAGAAGGAGCCTAACACGTTTCCTTAATTTAAATATATCTACCCTCATTAAAATTAAGAAATCCACTTTTGTTCTGGCGTAGAGGACGCCGTGAACTTCGTTCTTTAAAGTCCAATTTTATGAAAATGATCTTGAGTCAAAAGTTATGGCCTTTTGTTAAAGTTTACCGGATTCATAAGCGTTGACTTTTCTTTGTGACACGTGTCATGATTTGATTGGTCGATGGAGTGCGGCCTTTCGCACCCTTAGCATCCTTTTGTCCCGGATGTCCCAAACCGTTTGGGATAAAAACCTCCGATCCGCCCGAAATGGGCTTCCTTGTTTTCGTTGGACACGTGGCAAGATTTGATTGGCCTCGGCTCCATTTGAGTTTTCACGCCCCACGCGTCCCTTTGTCCCATTTGGTGAGCTCTTCTTTGAAGTCCTGATTTGACGTTCGGCGCCTATTTGTCCCAGATGTCCCATTTGCTTTTGACTGTTTGCTCTAGGTTTCGCGGTTTAGGGGGTATTTTGTTCCACTTGGCCGTATTTGAGGATCGCTATGAATTCTACCGAATCCCCGGTTCGTCCATTTGACCCAAACGTCTGCATGGTCCCTCTCCTTGATTAATCGATTTTTTTCAATTTTTGGGCAGATCGGCTTTTGCTGCTACACTTTTGTCCCGAAGATGTAATATTATGGACCGCCCGGAGGGGCTTTTTACCAAATGTAGGACTAGGACTTAGCCATTTTCATGATTTTCCTGCCCGAACTTGTTTTTGCAATTTTGGATTCACATTTTCTCGAGGGAACTTGCCTCTTCTTTTGGAAACATGGGAGTTAGAAAAACATGGGCCATTTAGAAACATGAATTTTCCTATGGACTCAATATAATTTCTTGGGACTAAACTTTGATGCATGTTATCAAAATTTCTTGAGGGTGAATTTTGGATAACACATACATGGCTTACGAAGCTCATACTTCGCATCGGAAAAATATGATCTCCATTGTGCTTGATGGATGTCCATATTCTACGTAACGTCCAATTTTGATGTAGGTTGGGAGGGTGTTGGAAAGGTTGTGGGGTATGGATTTTCCCCTAATAATCATGTTTATTTGAGGCATTTGCAGCTCGCTATTTTGGAGCTCCTTCCCGGCCATGTATCATTGTAGGTGCCAAAACGTAGCCATGAATGGGTAGGAGTGACCAACATGCTAAGGATAGTGAATTTTAGAATGTGTTACAGCTCCTTGAGCCCGGATTTGACATGGTACATTGGGAATCTCCAATCAAGCATGGTAATTATAACCCTGTAATATTCTACTACATTTTCATAATTTCTTGAAACAAATGTTTTCTTTTCCTACAATGGTGTCTTGCATAGGTTATGTGGGTACCTTTGTTACTTGCTACGAGAATAAAGAATAATAAATAAATAAAACAATATAGTTCCTTTCAATCCTCCTTGCCTGCGAGATAGTTTCGGTGTTTTGTCTTTGTGATCTATGGAGAAATGGCCTAGCCAAAGAGCATGGATCACATCTCCCTTACTCAAGGATTCATATCATAAGACATTTGAGTATTTATATGATGTATATTCTTGGGTTTTCCTTATTCTTACAAAATCAATATTGACCAATTATAGGCATTGTGTTTATTTTTATATATACTTTATTTCTTATATTGTCATTTCAAGAAGCGGTGTATGTGGTTATGACTTTTCTTACTATATATGCATTTAAGATATGGTAGAATGACTGGGTTGCACCAAATTCCACTCTTTCATTATAATGCTCTTCTGAGATGAATATCTGCAAGTATATGGTTTCATGTGGGATTGTATGTACCATATACAAATATATTTAATATTTAAATTATTTTTGAAGGTTATTGGGAAGGATTAATGACTAGGGTACATACCTTCATTGTGCATACCTAGTAATTTTTTTCTCCTTGCATGGATTAGATAAAACTCATGTATCAGTGTAGTATATATATACTATATAAATCTTTTGTGGCTTGAATAGGTATTTAAAATACCCTAGATAAGCAAAGGTAAATACATATATTTATGTAGTATCTATTTATATAGATATTTTGTGTAGCTTCTTAGAGCTGTTAGTGGCTTCTTGAATACCCAAAACACACTTAAACCTATAAGTGGCTTTGTTTTCATGAATATTGTTTCCTAAGCTTTCCATGGATGTTGAATGTCTATATTTGTGTCAAATGGATAAAATAGTTGCATACTGGTACGAACTCATCTAGGATTTGTCTTAAAAATATATCACCATATTAATTGGTCACATGAGTTTTCTCTTCCCTTTTATTGTTACGTTATAAGCTGAGTAAATTAATAAATTCTATTTTTCCTTGTGTATTGTTCTTTTTATGAATTATGAGGAATTTGATAAGAAAATGTGAAAACTCGGTTCCTTTCCTTAGAAGGTAAATTGGGTTAACTGTGAGTTGTTTTCTAAGTTAGTGTAACCTATTCGAATTCATTTATAATATTGTGTAATAGTGTTATTCTTTAGTTATTATTTTCTTTAGAGTTTCACCTCCATGGCACCCGTGACTGAAGTTGTTCCAAGTCAGTGATTTGCACTCCAAGTTCGGAAGGCCTAGTAAATAGAAGCCATGGGCCGTAAGCTCGAACCCTCCTGCTACTTATTTTGTTGTTTTCATTGAAGGGTCTTACTAGCATTTGTGTGGGGATTTGTTCTTAAATGTTTTAAAATATATATCTTGGGTTTCTGGGACCTCTTGGAGTACCTAGATGAAGAGGAGTCTTCTTAAGTCAAACCCCATAAGGGTATTACCTTGTACTAAAAAAATGTGTGGTTTATGGCCTTCATGAAAGAAATTATGGTGTTGGGTTGAAACCATGACCTGAGAGTGTCTATGTATATTCAGAGGTTGGTTCGGTTAGATTCAATCACTTTTTTTCTGTCACATAGAATGTGAGTATAAGCAATGTTTGAGGAGATGAATAGATTGTTTGAATGTGTACTATGGTTCGATTTGCTTGAGAACAATGAACACTAGTAGGCTATAGCCCATTAATGATTTCTTTCTATTAACTTGTGTTGTTATCATCTTTGAGATGTAATCTTAGTGGTCATAACATCCTTTATTGATGAAGGAATGGATTCAAAGGTATTGTTGTGCGTTTCATTCAAATGAAAATATGTTGATTGAGTGGTTTGGATCCTTATTAAATCTTGGGTTCTTCATTTAAAAGGAGGGTTTGGGTATTATATTTCAATAACGTAATCCATAGGATTACATGATTGAAATCTCAATATTCTGAGCCCTTTTTGTTTTAATCTATAAGGTCTTGCCTTGATTATTCGAGATATCGTTCTTACTAGAATATTTGGCTTCCTTCTTGTTGGCTGGTGTAAATCTTTATCTCATGTGAAGAATTTTGATTAGTGGTTTGTGTTTGATCCATTCTTGAAATAGAATATTCCTTTCATGATATTGTTAAATGTTAGCTTACTATTGCATTGGGTAGTCTTAACATGCTCATTTCTCACGAACTGACTCGAGTTAAAACTTGTGCGAGATGGATTATGCAAGTAGATAAAATGAAAGAGTTCTAAAGGTTTCATTTGTTTGATTTATGAAGTTAATTGTATGAATTTCAAATGTGTTGTAAATCTTGCAATGGTGCTTTAAAGGAGTTTTGAAGGCCTTTTGCCTTGGATTTTTGGTATTTGTGAAATAAAGTTGTTTTGTCCTTTTCAGAGCAAGACTTGTAATTATTTTTGTGAGGAATACAACTTGATCATCACCTTGTTATGTGTACTTTATTTATGATATTATTTCAATCATAAAATTATTTTAGCATGGTTGACCAATATTTTACCTTCTTGTTCTCATCCAAATTTAAATGAATCTTTTGACACCTTTGGTTTGTGTGCCACGTTGAATAGAAATTTTATAAGCGTGTTTAGTTCTCTCGATTCATAATGGTAGTTTCTTCTTTCGAGTCTTAAACATTTCTAGTATATAACCCCCAATGGTCTTGGCATAAGTGTAACTCTATGTATATTTTAGTGGGTGGTAATCTTTTTCTAAAGTTAATAAAAATACAATAAAATTTATATGTAGATGAATAAATAAATAAGATAATAATGAAGTTGTGTTTTTAGAGGTAAATTTAGGAGTCCTTAATTGGAAAGAAAGAATTTTTCTACCAATGTAGAAGAATCCACCCTCACTCACCTTAAGCTACATATTAGACCTTATCCCCTTTGTCGAACCAAATCAAGAAAATGCTAAATGAGGATGTTACCCAAATCCTCTTGAACTCTTAAGTATCTTTAAAATACCGGTTAATAACTAAGGAGATCATGATGATGAAATAACTTGACCTTTTCTCTCTAACATTTGCCATGGTTCTTTGTAATCTTCTCTTAAGTGTGGTTAATTTTTTATCCTTACACCAGGAGGTTGTATTTCTAAACCTTAATGGTATTCCACTCTAGTTGGATCTTGCACTCATCGCCTTGTGTAATGAAGGTCTGGATCAAGATTTTGTAGTTGGGTATGATTAAGCAAACTTGTGAGAGATGGAAGGTGTCCCCTTTTATCAAACTATTTTAGCCATTTTTTCCAGCCTTTAGATGGACCTCATTCGAAAACTTGTTCTAAAGCCAATTAGTCAATAGTATAAAATTAATAAGTTCACCTTTGTAAGAATAAATGCTCAATTAAAACCTAAATCTTCTAGTTCATAAATTCATGTCTTGAAATATGTTTTTAGTAAAATGCATAACCTTAAAGGATTTTACACCATGGGTGCACTTAACTGAGAATGTGTATTGTGGTTGGTCTTGTTTTGTGGTGCCTTGTCAAAGAGAAAAGTGGGATGTCCTTGATGGGTGTTGGATGTTTTGTGTTCCCTATGTGGTCATAGTTGTGTCGGGTTGTTGAAGAGTTGGTTATAACCTTTGTGTCATCCTGTAATGTCGTTCTATACTTAGAAAAGTCAAAAATATTATCCTATATTTTTATATGTTGTCTTGTGTATTTTGAAAGTATATGTTACATCTCTATCATGTGTTGATTTGCATATACATTTTGTTGATTTTGTGCCTTTGAAGATTCTCTGTGAGAGCCTTGAACATCCTCATTCTCATGTAACCAATCTCAAGCTTTGGGAGCTTGGCTATCTGGTAATACCAAATCCACAAATGTCATAGCATCATACCCATACAAGGATCAAAAAGGAGTCATACCTATGCTCATCTGATAGGTGGTATTGTAGCAATACTCACCCATGTGTAACCACCTAATCCATGCTCTTGCCGATGTCCTATCACATACCTCCACAAGTAGTACTCTATCCACTTATTGACTATATCTATTTGCCCATCTGTCTGTGGGTGGTAGCTAGTGCTAGGAGTCAACTCCATACCTGCTAGTCTGAAGATATCCTACTAAAAGGTGCTCATGAAGATCTTGTCCCTATCACTGACAATATTTTTAGGTAACCCATGTAGCCTAAAAATACCTATATAGAAGATTTGGGCCACATCCACTACCTCGTGCCCCTTGGGTAGGGAAAATAAATGAGCATACTTAGTTAACCGATCAACTACAACATAAATGTAACTATGCCCATGCACCAAGGGAAGCCCTATGATAAATTCCATATATATGCTTTCCCATTTCTATTCGGGAATGGGGAGAGGCTGAAGTAATCTTGCTGGAAAAGACTGCTCGGATTTGGTTTGTTGGAAAACCATACACTCTCTGACATGATTAAGGACATCATCCTTCATCCCCTTCCATGCAAATATCTCCCTGATAAACTTGTATGTTTTGAAATACCTAGGATGCCCAACTAGTGGTGTATCATGTACTACTCAAAGGATCTTCTCCTTCATTTTGGATCTGGTACAAGGAAAATCCTATCCTTGTAGAAAATGAGATCATCCACTACTCTGTATCGGTCATCCTGTATAATACCATCCATGATCTCACATGCAAACTGATTTTTGGAATACTCAACAAGTATATGAGCCTTCCAATCCACTGAAATCTCAGACATAGAACTAAGCATAGAAGTGAGGTAAGGCCTCCTAGATAAAGCGTCAACAACAATATTATTCTTACCTCTAGTGTACTCTATGTCGAAGTCATATGTTTGTACCTTGTTCACTATCTTTCTTAGTGATCATTGAGCTCCTTCTATCCTAAGATGAACCTCAAACCTGTGGTGATCTATACAAACCATGAATTTTTACCCACAAGTAATCTAAATTTAGCCAAAGCATGTATAATGGCCAACATCTCCTTGTCGTAAATTAAATACCCTCTCTCCACGAGTTTCAATTTCTAACTCTCATAGGCAATGGGATGCCTTTCTGCATGAGAAATACCCCAACACCCTCTCTGATGCATAAAACTCTAGAATCAATGGGTGGGAGAAATCGGTACTTCAAGAATGGGACACGAACTCATCACTCCTTGAGGTGATCAAAAACCTAGTGTTGCCTCGACCAAGAAAAAGCCCCTTCTTGGTCAAATCAGTCAATGGATTAGTCAACGGAGATAAATTCTTCAAAAACCTCCCTGTAGTATGTGCAAACCCCACGAATCCTCTCAAGTGTGTCAATGTCCTAGGTGGTGGCCAACCCAAAATTTCTTGTATTTTCTCTCTATCAACCTTCATTGTACACCCACCAATCACATATCCCAAGTATATAAGTTTGGTCATGCCAAACTCACACTTAGAATCTTTTGCATATAACGAATTAGCTTCTAATATCCCAAATATGGTCTTCCCAAGTCCTATTGAGAATAAAATATCATCAAAGAAAACCAATACAAACTTCCACAAGTGGTGGTTGAACACATGATTCATGCAAGACTGGAGTGTAGCTGTAGCATTAAACAATCTGAAGGGCATCGCCAAGAACTCAAAGTGACTGTAATGGAATCTGAAAGTTGTCTTATGCACATCCTCCTCCCTGACTTTGATCTGATGATCTCTAGATCATAAATATATTTTTGAAAAATAGATTGCACCATGTAGCTCATCAAACAAATCATAAATGATTGGTATGGGATACTTGTTTTTTATTGTCTTCTTATTAAAGGCACGGTAGTCCATACACATCTGCAAGGTCTCATCCTTCTTCTTCACCAATACCACCAAAGAAGTAAAATGGCTGGAACTCAGTATAATATGCCCCATATCAATGAGATCATGTATAGTCTTCTCGATATCATCCTTAAACCATTTGGGGTGATGGTAAGGAGAAGTAACCACCGATCTAGCATCCTGAGCTCAATCACATGCTCAAATACCCTATCTAGAGATATGCCTGGAGATATGTCACAAAAACTACACTATGTTTGTCCAATAAGCCTTGTATATCCACATGATACTCTTGTTTTCCATCCTCCGAGTTTTTTGTCAAAACCAAAAATGTACTTCCCAATCCACCCCGTTATGCCTATAAATCCTCTCAATCCTCTTGATAAGTAACAACTTGGGGTGCCTCTCAAGATAATCCCCTCAAGATCACATTCCTCCCTTTAGACTTAAACTTTAGCTCCATCGAATGGAAGTTAGCACGAAACTCAACAAGGGAATGGATCCACTTATACTCCAATCACTATGTTGGTCTCTATAATGCCAACAATATAGAAATCATCGGTAATCGTATAGTTACCCATTGTGATTTCAATTTGGGAACATGTCATGTGGATATCATAGAATCTCCCTTGGATACAACCACATTAAAGCCCTCAAACTCCTATGTTGTAAACCTCTCCTCTCAACCAATGAGGCATCAATAATGTTGTGGGTACCAATGAATACCACTACTCACTTTCCTGTAAAAATTCCCTAACTCTTAATGCCTTGTACCTAGAGGTACTAGAAAAAGGTGGTAATAGTCTCCGGGGAAAGGTATTTCTATCTTGCTACTAAACACCCTCACTATATAAAGCCTCATCATCATCATCCTATAACCCCTTTGTTTCCAACTCCTTATCACCATCACTCTCCTTGAAGACCTCTATGAATTGGTCCTCCCTCTACCCTTGCAATCATGTCCTAGAACCCAAGGTGTGTGGAAATCGAAACATAGTTTCTTTTGCCTCAATTCCTCTCTTGTCCTCTCTAGATCCGAATGGTCTCCAAGCTGTATCTTTCCTAGGTGGAGGTACCTTTAGCTGTGAACCATCGGATCTAGAAGGGAAACCCTTAGGTTGCACTTGAGGTGGAAACCTCGACTTAGGAGTGGATAACTCCAAGTCACGAGCTCTCCTAATAGCCTCATGCAAAGAAGAAGGCTCAAATGCCTTCAAAAATCTAGTGAGAGCATCTATCAAACCTGCTGTGAATAGGGAAATCAACCTCATCTCTGTAACATTAGGTACCATGACTGATAGTCTCTAAAAATCTATGATATACTAATCCAAGGAACTGGTCTACTCAAATGAGTCAACTCTCTAAAATACCTGTCAGGGTCCCTCCTATCAAATCTTTTCACTAGCCTCTTTGTGAACTTTGAATTAGTCATGATGTATATGTGTCCCTATGTAATCAGCCCATGATGTCACCAATCATGAGCATCTCCCTCAAGATGTAAGATTACAAACTTAATTGCATCTTCCTCGGAATAGGATTCAATTCAAAGTATTTCTTCAACTTTTGAACCCAAGACTGTGCAATACACTTCTTAGAACCGTCGAAGTGTGGAATAGAAATTTGTCCAATCTCCTTTGCATCTCTAGTACTTGTACCTAATGATCTCTCTTAGGCTTACTACCAATATTCATTTTGCAATATTCCTGGAATGGCATGTTGTCACAAAAGCCATCACTTAAGGTCTAATACCTTTCCCAATAAGACTCCTCATCTACAATATCCACTAGTTGCCGTACCTGTGAAACTTCTAGATCCTTCAAGAAAGAAGGTTCATGAAACCCCAAAGGCCTGGTAGAAGAATGGGGAGACCGCCCTGAATGTCCACCCTAACCTCTTTGACCATGTTGTCCCCTATTGCTATTTTCTCCTCTTTCGCATGAGCATCAATCTTGTCCTGTGCTAATCTCTCAGTGAGCTGGCTCAAATAGAGATTGGTAGTCTCCTATTGTTTTACCATGTTTGTGAACAATTGTTTCATCATATCTACACCTATATCCTCACTATCTCTGTCTCTAATATTTCAATCCCAACTATCTAGAGAAACAACTACTCTGATACCACTGAAATATCCCTTGTGGGATACCCCTTAAAAATGCACAAAATATCAAAAAATTACAGCCAAATTAAATACAATTTTTTTGCATACTTTTATAGTTAGGGCAGAAAACACTAGAAAAATTAATATCTCCCAAAACATCCACCCAAATTATTTGAAAATTTAAAGAGAGCTTGCTTAGTAATATAAAGAACTTGAGAAAATGGCTTTTGGAATTTTTTAGTTAATAGAATGCTTCAAAAAATCACACAGATGCCCTAAATAGTTGGAAAACTTCTAAAATTCATAACTCTCTTATTACATGTTTAAAAGTATGATATTTTGGAAATAACATTTACAAATATAGGAGATGATATTCCAACCATCATATCTGAATTCGTACCAATGGAAACCCCTCAAATAAAGGCTGTAATTTTCCAAACAAGTAGCCTAACTTGGTAAGGGGTTAGAAATTGATGAAAATGCCTCCAAAGTGATGTTAAACCCTGCCCAAATGGCTGCCATAAATCTGATCTGAAAACCCTTTGATTATCTTCCCCAAATGTCTCCAAAACCCTCAAAACCCTTCCTCCGAAAATATCTCTATAAAACAGCCACGAGTGTAGCTCCAAAATGACAAGTTAGGGTAGATCTCTCACCACCAAAGAATGCCCTCCTAGCTAGGGATGGATCTCGACCACCGAAGATAGGGTTCATGTGGGATTTCACTCCACAAGATGTAGGGTGGTAAAGCGAAGTTGCACGTGAAGAAAATAATTATGTATGTAAGAAGCCTTTTTCTTTCACCTCCAACTCCTTATATAACTTCTCCACGTCAAAAGAGCCCCAATAAACCCTAGTCACATTTTTCCCTTAGAAGGGACGATAAAATAAAAGTAACTTAAGTTACTTTTCCCTTTTTAAGTCACCATGGTCCAAAAGTAACCCCCCAAATGCAAATATATAATATTAGTACCATGTGGCGCCTCCTAACGACAAAACGTAACATCTAGTCCTTCCAAAACATATTATTACATATGTCAATGAAGAATTATAACAAAATGGAGTAGATATTCATACCCAATAGCTCCCAGTGTCCACAACCCCTTGGGTATGACCAAGGCTTGCACTCGAATTGGACCTTAGGCCTTTGGCATAGGAAAGGGGACATTACATTGTAGTGTAGTGATCAGAATAAGAAAATACCTTCAACTTTAGATGCAGACACCATGACAGATGATTGCATTGTAAGTTGTTCAATGTGAGAATCTTAGTCTTCCTCCCATTAGGTTTTGGATTTAGGTAATGATGTCTTTGGTTTGTTTGAAAAGCATCTAGAGCCATTGGATCCAAATTGTTCGTTAAAATGGGATTTGATGGAAGAGGCCTTAGTAAAAATGGCCAAGAAATTTCTAACCCAATACGGGTTGAGGATCATCCTCGTTTTTAGATTTTGGTTTTCTTAGTGCATGAATGAATATTGAATATTGCTCCAAGCATGCTGACGGGGACAAGCTTCCAAAAGAAAAGTACATACCCCACTAGTCCTGCAAGAAAATTTTGTTTTGTCGTTATAGGAAAGATGTGGTAGGAGAACACAATGAAGAGGTAATGAGACACCACATCCATTTTCTTCCCATAATCATAAGCACGATAAAACTTTTGATCCACTTTTTAGCTTAATAAGTATGGATATGATTTTCAGAAAATGTGGAATTCCTTTCCCTATATGTTTTATGGATTGGATAATAATTTTGTGGCTAGACGCTAGAAGAGAAGGAAACTAATGAATAATTTTATGGTGTTCATTAAGAACAAGGAAAATTATCAATACGAATCTCATTATGCAAAGACGACAAATGGTAATAAGATTTCTTCATCCTAGAAGAAGAAGATTAAGAGTAATTTTTGTGCTAATTTCAAGAGGAATGCGCACCAGATGGAAAATTTCTGGAAACTTCATCCATCTTGACATTAGAAATATGGCAAGCCAAAGATGGAATACACACCTATTACAAAGGTAAAGAAAGTTCCTACTCCACCACCAGTTGAAAATTCAACCCAGGATCAGGGAATACCTGAAAGTGAAAGTCCTTTAAAATGCGTAAGTAAAAAATTTTCAATTATATATGACATAACTTTGATTTTGAATAAGTATGCAATATTTTTTTGGAGTTCATATTTTGTGAGAAAATTTGAGGGACAAGTTTACAATACTCAGTGAACTTCTTACTTGGAAAAATTTGATTAATACTCCAATTATATCTCCTATTTAGATTTTAAGTTTGAGTTTCAACTTGGATATAGAACTTAACTCATATTTATAAGCTTGAAGATTTATCATCCATTTGTGTATAGAATTGATCTCTCTCGTGTCATCTCATATCATGTTTCGTATGTCAAGGCATTGTGACTATGCAAGTAAAATGGTAGTTGATCACCATTGACATCTAACATAAGGTCAAATCTTCATTATGTGAAGAGGCCCATTATGGCCATGCAATAGAGTGGTACTTTGTAGTCATCATCAACAAGAGGCTTCATATTGCATAGAGGCGATGAGTTATCTTTGTAACGTTAAAGTTGCCATAATTGAGCTCACGAGAGATCAGATCAGAACTTTGTTCTATGTAGAGGCATTGTGACTATGCAATAGAATGGTAGTTGATCATCATGGATATGACATCTTCCAAAGTGTAAGACCCCTAGAGGGAAAATGTGGTGATGTTTAAGTATTGTTAAAGTGTAAGACCTCCTGAAGGGAAGATGTAGCAGTACATATTTCTGGGTGTTGTTGAAGTGTAAGACCCCTAGAGGGAAGATGTGGAAATATCTACTTCCATGCGGACTATGTCTTTTGCTTTAAAGTGTAAGACCCCAAGAGGAAGATGTAGAAGTATATTACTTATAAGTTGCCAAAAAGTAAGACCTTAGAAAGAAAATGTGGCGTACAAGCATCAAGAATTGTTGAAGTCTAAGACCCCTAGAGGGCATATGTGACAATTAAAACAAAGTAAGAATCATGGTGGGACCATAAGCCATAATGCCAGGATCGAGACCAACTTTTAAAGTGATAAGGATGTATTATAATAGACCAAAGAGTCCACTGCAGTAGTACTTCCGATGTGATAGTAGAGTATCAAGATTCAAGATAGGGTGGAAAAAGTTCTATTGAGATTTTGGTGGAAGAAAAGCCTTCGCATTGGGGAGGTGTATTCCGGAGGAAATTTTAGAGAAAAAGTGACAAAAAATAAGATCATGCAAAGGAGATAAGCATGGGTCAAAGTTTTAGGCTTTTGGTCTTTGACTCTTGATTCTTTGTTAGTGATCACAAAATTGTTTTCACTAGTCAACGAGTTGGTGAGCTATTCATTGAGTCACCATCGAGCTGATTGGTGACTTATGCATTGATGAGTTCAAGTACACATTTTGAGTTGACATCGAGTTATGGCTCAAATCTATTCATTGAGTTATTGCAATTTATTGATTGATTGAGTAGTGAGCTATACATATTGCATTAGCCAAGATAAAATTCATGATCATATAGCCCAAGGCATGCATGATATGGTTGGAAAAGGCTATTTTAAGACTTATCTCCTCCACTCCCCAATTGATATAAGATAAACCATATAAACCATATAGTAATAACGTGGTGACTCTAAAAACCTCAAGGTTGGCACAACTAACCGGATATGTCAAATACCACATGGACCCGATTTAATGGGTCACAAAAGAGGTAAAGGGCTCGACTCAAGGTGGATGTGGAAGGATTGTTGAGGATGTTGATGTAGGGGTCGGTGACGTGGTGGAAGATGGTTCTCACACGATGACAATGGGGAGCTTACTCGGGCGCTCAATGGCCAAGTCAAAACAACTTTGGTGAGGGTTTCTAACTGTTGCCTATCCTCTCTAAATCGGGTGCTCCCACCAACTCATCTAGGTCGCTGAGTTGGTTAGGATAATGGTGATAAGCCATGTAACCAAATATTTTGGGGCCCTTACTAATGTAAAAGGGATTTGAACCCTCTCCTCCAAGGAGACCACTAACATTCTTATTCCAAGAGCTTAAGCAAGGAGTTTGAGCATTAAAGAGAGTTGTAAGGCCTTTTTAAAGGCTAAGTTGTGAGTCAAAAGACCTGAAGTCATTTTAGGATTTTATTGTAAAAGTGACCTATTATTTTTAGGTACATTATTATTATTGGGAGTTATTTAATACTACCCAATAGGCCCATAGAAGTACATAACTTACAGGTTTTACAAGAAGGTGGAGCTCGGTCCCTGAAATACTTTTGGTGATCCATCCAAAATATGGAGTGTTGTTTTAGGAATTTTTAAAGCTCCATTTAGAGTTTTATTATAAGAAACTATATTGTAGTTACAATTTCTGAGTAGTGGAAGGGTTCTACTTGAACCCCAAGATGTAGGCTATTTTCGAACTCAGTAATCAACCCATGTGTAGTGCATTTTAATTTTTACATTATTTTGAGTTGATTTGTGTAAATGGAGTGATATTTGTTGGCTATCATTTACAGCCTATAGGGGTCGAAGTTAGTTAAAGTTTTGACCTGAATTTTCTAATCGGGTAATGTTTTAGTGACAAGTCGTTTCTTCTCTATTTCTATGTAGTGGTGCGGAGAAACTTGATATACAATAATTGTGTAATGTCCTTAAAATATTATGGAAATAGAACAACCATGAACAAGTTTACATCTAGATAATTTTCTTTCAATTCCTATAGTTCTTCTATTGCATCAATTATGTTTAAATGGTTTATCCCCCTATGTTCATGTGTTTGTTTCACATTAATATTGAAGTTTGTATTCTTTAATTAACATTAGTAATCTAGATATCCTTCCTCTCATCAATTTATTATTCAATATTTATGACAAATCTTTATGGTGAATGAAGAGCTCAAATGGTGTTCCTAAGAGATATTGTCTAAACTTTTTATGTGGTAATACCATTTCTAGCACTTCTCGTTTTTATTTGTATAGTTCGTTTCTACTAGTGATAATTTATAGATTAAAAAGTGTATTATATTTTACTATCACATTCTCCTATTTGCAAAATTATTTATCTTATTGTAGTGCGTGAAGCATCTACATGTACATGAAATATTTTACTCTAGTACAAAAATAATAATATGGGTTCACTTGACTAAATTTTATTTGAGTTTCTGAATAAATATTAACATTCTAGTTTCGACTCAATATTAGCCACCTTTAATAGAAAATGTTCCATTGGTTACACAAGATTTGGATACCCATGATGACTTTCATGTAAAATATTATGTGTCCCCAAATGTGCATAATTTGGATGTTTTTTTGGGAGGTTAGAGGCCAATTAATACCCCAATATTTTAGTAATCTACCATCATCCCGTCATTTTAAATTTTTTTCCAAACATAACACCAAATGCTAGTAAAAGGAAATAATTGTTTAAAGCTGAAAGCTATGTGCAATTCTCTACATCTTAAAAAGCATTAGGCATAGCTTAGAGTTATGATCCATGAATAAAGAAAATACTAACCAATAATTAAGGTATGATTTTTAAAAATAGCTAATTAAATCTTTTAACATGGTGACAAAAATTAAAAATATTACGAGTTCATTATTTTGTATACAAATCTTCCCGATTATGTAGCAAAATTAGTCATAATAAGGTCTTTTTATACAATTGGGATCTAGTAACAACCCCTAAATCCATTTTTGTGTGAATATATTTAATGACTTCGTACTACCTCTAAAATATCATGTGGATGGATTTGGTAATGGATCATTTACATAGGCATCATTGAGATACATATTTTCCCTTTTTCTTTGATTAACTATTAGATCAACCAATTAGCTCACTTTTCTATGCAATATATTAATCATATTTCTATCATGTCATCCCATTTGGCCTTATCATTGTGCTTCATATTGGGGTTTAACATGTATGGCCTCTTTTTTATGGGACTTGTGCCTTATTTCAACTCAATGTGCATTTCTCCTAGAGATGGTTTGACTCCTTCGATTTCACTGAGATTGGCTAGATAATATCATCATTATCCCACAATAGTGGTATTATTTTAAACTCTATCCAATAGTCTACATAGCGGATAGCTTAACAAAAAATTAAGGTCAAATGTCTTCAACCTTTTTACACTAGTTCATCATTTAATTTTTATATCCCTTTATCTCTTGTGCATTCAACTTTCCTTGAACCTTCTTTCTCTTCTAAGTTAAGGCTACATAGGTGCTCCGATTCTCCATTGCACATTTTTTTCCAGAAGTGGATCACTATGATCTGGTTCAATTATGTCTATATGTTCAATATATTCTTCATATTTGATTCATATCATTCTTCCTTAGTATATCTTACTCTATTGCATACTTCTATCTTCTTATTAGTGTCTTTCTTGGTTCTTTCATTTATAAAATTTGTGGTTGTGGAATTCATCTTCTTTGTTTCTTCTTGGTCCATAAACTCAAATCCTCCTTTAGTATGTGTGGTTCCATAAAAAAGGATTGATTTTGTATCTTTTCAAAATTTTATTCATCATAGGATTATTTTTCGCAAATGTGAAAATATGAATAAAATCTTTTTGGACATGTCTTTAAGTGTGTAGCTCTAGTCTATATTGCTAGTGCAATTACTATTCCTTAGGCAATGTAGTGAGTGTTTCTAGGAAGATATGAACTTCATTTTTCTTTAATTTTGTTGTGCCTTCCATACATCATTGCATCCCGAATATTTATCTAAGAAAACTAATTTGCATAATATCTTGGCCATGTTTTAGTGATTATAGATGGTAATACAATTCATGCATGCATTATGCCTACGATTTCACTCCATGCAAATATTAGTTATTTTTGTATTTCCCATTGAGTTAATTTTATCCCCTTCAATGAATAATCTTCTATGATAATGATCATATATTCTTTTGACACATGTTCCTATAATTTAACCCAAAAATATCAAGATAAAAAAAACCAAAATATTATGGATTTTTCTTCTCCTCAATGTGAAAAACTTCATAACACTAACATCATATTTTATTTGCATATAATGGTTGAATTCAACATCTAAATCCTCACTAATTTAGAAATATTGTTCCCATAGAATGTAACTTCATCCATTATGTTATATATAATAATACTCAATATGCCCGAATACATATACTTTTCCTATCTCTTATTTGGTGGGAGATCTAGTTGTATACAAGTCTTCTTTGAAGAATGGAATCTTTTAAAGTGCATTAATAGAAATCAACCAATTATTATAGTCCCTTTTCTCCCTTAATTTTCTTGATTTTTGGTCTTTAATATTTCTTGATGCTCTACTTTGAACCAACTATCGCGTATGATATGCATATGGAAGATGGTGGCTCTCTAAGAATGATGTGAGGATTATATGCAGCCATGTTAATGGTTAAGAAAATAATGGAGTCCTCCATATGTGCATCCATTTTATCAGTTACTATATTAATTATCATGTTCCATTCACAAGCTAATTTTCCAATAAATAGTTGATAGTGGGATTTGTTAGTATTCATATCAATGAACTCAAAATCATCATACATGATTAATTCCCTTACCAAAATTTCCACATCTTCCCATTAGCCAAATGGATCCAAGCTTCCATAAGCTACAAGATTTAGAGTGAAAACACTATAAGGTAACACTTTGGAGTACCCATGGCTTCTCATGTATACCTTGACATCATGTTCAAAGTACTTCCAAAATTAAATTTTGCATCCATTATTTTTATGATCTTAGAATTATATTCAAAGTGGAGTATCTACATCCCAAGGTTTAATGTATTTTATTTACCATATCGGATTCTTATACTAAAATTGCTATTGGTTGTACTTTCCAATATAATATTAAAAATATAAATCTATTTTGTGAGATATTTTCATTTTTCAATGCAATTACTATATTGATAATATCATCTAGTGTGATAACCACCCATTCAAAATACTCATCATTTTGCTCATATATGTGTACTCTCTTATGTTTTGAGTAATCGACATATTTTTCCTAAATGGAAACCAATATTCCCTTGACTGTTTTAATAACATTTATTATCTTTTGAATTAGGATACCTATAATTTTATGTTTACCATATATTATGAGCACTGAATATCTCCACAAGTCTTAATCCATGTTCCTTTCTCTATGATCTTATAACAACTTGGAGACACAAATTTCACAAAATTAATCATTTTTTGCATTATGCCATTTTTAGTTTTTCATTTCTTATCTAATACATGATGATACTCATTTTGATGTTGTGAATGTATCATATAATATGCACAATATACTTCTCAATCTGGATTTGAGGGAAAATTTATTCGTAATGTGATTATGCTCTACACAAAGATATCATATCAATCTTTTTCTTTGAGGTCAAGGTATCATCTTCCTTCATTGAAGATCACCATGATTTTTTCCTTATTGTTCAACACAAGGTCTCTATGGTGGAATTACATCCTTGATTATGATTTTGATATCCTCCATAGGGATCTTATAGTGGACGGGTGATCCACATAACTAATTACTAGGGTAAACGAGGTATTTAGCCCATAGTGTTATGTGGATAAGATGAAGAAAAATTAGAAATTATTATGGATACTATAGCTTCCATTGTGTATATGTTTGAGTGGATGAAGGATATGATAGGAAATTAAGAGTAGCGGAACAACTTCCTACACTAATCTTGAGGAGAGATATTATGCAAAACTTTCAACATAGTAAAATAGTTACAGAAATATCAGCAACACATTCATAAAAGAACACAAACACCAGATATACATGGGGAAAATCCTTTTAGATAAAAAACCCCACACTCCAAAATCCCACTCAATGTATTTCAAATCTAATAACAAGATTACATACACTTGTAGAGAAAGTTTCTTACAGGAGTATCACCAGAAACAATTCTAGGAGGATTTCAACTTTAGTGTACTTGCAAAACTCATCACACAAATTGCTTCTCCAAGCCTTCAATTTATAGACCTCTAGTTATACAAGAAACCATCTATGGTTTACAAAACCATGTGCAAAACCTCTCATGAGGTGGATAACATTAAAGAGCAATATTTCTGTCTAAAATTAGGCTCTCACTTCCACAATATTCTCCCCTATTTTTGATCCTTATGTCATAAAATGTCATAATATCTCTAAAAATAGCCCTTCCATGATATACTAGCATATGGGAAATATTTTGACAACTCCTATTTGTATTTTTAGAGCATTGACAATGTGAAACGGTTGTAAGAAAATATTGAGTAAATAAACCAAACAAGGTTGAGAAATCTTATTTCCAACAATTTCCCACTTGTCGAATACCTTGTAAGGGCCAAGGCACGAGATACCATCATGGATCAATTGCTAGGGGCCGAGAGGCCCATAGACTGAAACACCACCTAAATTTTGATGTGCTCACATGCTTAGTTAATGCATCTGCAACATTCATAATTGTCTCTACCCTTCCAGCTTCACCTTGCCATCCTTGACCATATCTCTCATGAAGTTATACTAAACATCAATGTTTTTGGTCTTGGCATGAAAATTCAGGTTCTTCACAAGGAAGATTGCGCTCACTGCTGTCACAATATATTGTAAGTGCACCTTGTTTGAATCAAATATTGAACACAAACACTTCAGCCAAATGGATTCTTTACAGGCATGAAAGGCTGCCATGTACTCTACCTTAGTAGTGTACAAAGAGACCACAACTTGTCACTTACTCATCCAACTGATTGAACCACCATTAATAGTAAACACATATGCACTAGTGGATATTTTGCTATCGACATCACCGGCCCAATCTGAATCCATAAAATGATGAATACCTAGGGAATGTTGATCTCCTCTACCATGAAAACATATAGAGTAATCTGATGTACCCCACAAATATCGAAGACCCTATTAACTACATCCTAATGCACTCTTCCGAGATTAGACATAAAATGAAAAATAACTCCCACTACTTGGGCAATCTCTAGTCTTGTACAGACCATAACATACATTAAGCTTCCAAATGCATTGTGGTAAGGCACTCTAATCATGTCTTCCATCTCCAATGGGGAAGAAGGACATTTTAAAATGGAGAGATTCATTCCCAAAGTGAGGAACACAAAGTGGCTTACAATCATGCATGTAGAACCTTTGTAAAAACATAACAAATAGACTTACTCGGCCAAGCCATAGATTTCTATTCTCAAGATATCTTCTAATCTCCATCCCAAGTATGTGTTTTGCTGCACCAAGATATTTTATTTCAAAAATTTAGAGAGTGAGTGTTCAATTCTACAATCAAACCTTTTCCTTTCCCAATAAAAAACATGTCATCAACATATAAAGTAATTACCAGGAAACAATCACCATCAAATTTACAATATACATAGTGATCGATTTAGACCGAACAAACCCCAAGCTCAACACATATGAATCAAACTTACGGAACCACATCCTAAGACTTTGTTTAAGGCCATACATGGATTTCTTTAACTTACAAACCATCTTGCTTTTACCTTTCACCATGTAGTGCTCTGGTTGTGTCCTATAGATTTCTTGGACTCCAAATCACCATGAAGAAAAAAAGCTTTCACATCCATTTTTTCAACCTCTAGGTCATAAGTTGCTGCAATAGATAATAAAAGCTGAATGGATGTCATTTTAGCAACTAAAGAGAATATCTCACCATAATCAATACCCCCAACTTGAGAGTAACCCTTCGCAACAAACTATGCCTTATACTTTTCAACATTTCCATCTAAAGAAATCTTTTTCTTAAACACCCATTTACATTCAATAGGTTTTGACCTTCAAGAAATGGTACAAGGTCCCATGTATCATTCTTTTGTAGGGTTTCCATCTCTTCATCCATGGCTATTTTTGGGACTTTGCATCATTCATACCCAAAGCCTCTTATATAGATCTCGGTTTATCAATGTTAGTACTCAAAACAAATATACTCTTCCAATCATCGGAGAATACCCATACCTTTCGGTGGTTGCCTTTGCCTTGTAGACTTTCAAACAAGCGAGGTGAAGATACTTCCATTATTCCTCCTCCTCTTCCTCTTCTAAAGATTTTATAACTCGGTGAGCTCTCCTCAACTTCTTTTCTATTTTGGGGTCTCGATACAAATTTCTTAGGTGTAGAAGGAAGTTGAACCACATCATTTTTTTTTTTTTCATTTTCTTTATGTTGTTTCGATTGAAAATTAACAGGAAAGATTTAATCTCTCTAAAAATAAAACTTCGGAGTATATTACCTTTTGTGCAATAGGATCCCAAAGCTTGTATCCTTTCACACCATAGCCATCTCCGATGAAGATACATTTGATAGCCTTAGAATCCAACTTTTTCTCTTCTCCTTAGGAACATGTGCATATGCCTCACATCCAAAAATTCTCATATATCTAATTGAAGGATTTTTCCTTGACCACGCCTCCATTGGCATTTTTCAACAAGCATTGATGTAGGAGATCTATTTATCAAATTACAAGCGCAAAGTGGTAACATCTTCAGCCCAAAACCTCTTTTCTAAACCAGCTCTAATCAACATGCTCCTAGCCTTCTCCATCAACGTTTTGTTCACTTTTTTTGTGACTCCATTCTCGCTCCCAGAGAATATGAAGTTGTCTTTTGTCTTTTAATCCAGCAATCTATACAAAAATCTTTCAAAGTTTATAAAATAATACTCACCGCCATTATTAGATCTCAAAAACTTAATTTTCTTCCTAGTTTGAGTTTCAACCATAGCCTTAAATTCCTTGAAAAGACTAAAAACTTTAAATTTACTCTTTAAAAAATATACCCATGTTCTCCTACTAAAATCATAACTAAAAGTAACATAATAAACTAATTTAGCAATAGAAGCAACCTTAAGAGGTCTAAATACATCTAAATGGATTATATTCAAGATACATGAAGACTTATGAGTATACGAGTAAAGCTGAACGTGATTCTATTTGCCATAAATACAATGCTCACGAAATCAAACTCTAGATTGCAATCATTTAACCCCTTAATGAGGTTCTTATTTTCAGGGCTTTTAAACCCTTCTCTCTAATGTGGTCAAGCCTTTGGTGCCATAACATGGTATTCTCTACAGGTAAGTTTGATTCGTAGACAAAGCACCCTTGGGTACCCAAAAGCCACGACCATCCGCGAGAGGAGGAAACCCTCTTCTTTTCGGTGAAATAGTTCTTGGCTTAGTTTTATTGAAGTTCTATTACACTCAACCATGTATGCATCATGTTAGTATAATGTACCCAATATACTTCCTCTTGCTATCACCATAGCAACTCTCACCATTTTCACACCTGCTTGAAAAACTATACATGCACACCCGCATCTTTTAGCTTTGAACAGATAATAAATTTCTTGCTTGTCTGGGATATGCAAGACAACATCAAATTTTCTAATTCTACCATTAGAAAAATTCACTGAATACTACCATGACCAATAATTTCAAGGAAAGAGTTATCACCCAAATACGCCTTACCACCACCATAGTTTTCATACTTACTAAACAAGTTTTTGTTAGGGGTCATGTGGAAAGATGCACCTGAGTCTATCAACCATGCATTATCACCTGCATGAGTGGCCAAAGCTGCAATAAAGGAATCTCCATCTTCCTTTTCGGACTCAAAATCAAGATCATGCTTCTTCTTTTTCTTTTTCTTTTCTTCTTTGCATTCCCTTCGAAAGTGTCCAAATTTGCCACAGTTCCAACATATCACCTTAGACTTACTAGGGATTTTGATCTCCCCTTATTCTTGGAATGGCCATGCTTCTTCTCATCTTTTCCTCATTCTTTTGTTCTTCCTCGAACACTCAAAGCCTCTTTGGCATTCAAAGAGACCTTCCTTCTCATCTCTTTGGAGAGTAGAGAACCAACAACATCCTCCATCTTCAGAGTGACTGAAGTGATCCCAATGGCCATGACTAGGCTATCCCATGAGTCTAGAAATGAAACCAACATAGTTTAGCATCTTTCTTCTTCATCCATCTTAACCCTAACCAATCTCAACCGAGCCACCAACGTATTGAATTTTTTCGGATGCTTAAATATTTGTCCAACTTCTTCCATTCTCAAGGAATACAACTTCTTCCTCAAGAAAATATTATTTACTAGAGACTTAGCTTGGTATATCTCACACATCTTTTTCCAAAGCTTCTTGAAGTGGATTCTTCATGGAAATTTATCAGGATCGAATCTACAATACATAGTCTAATAAGACCTTTAGCTTTTCTATCCATTACATCATATGTTGCAGCCAAAATTGGATCCGTAGGCCTATGGACCTTCTCATCCACCACATCCCATAGATCCCGATCAACCAATAGATCTTCCATATTTAGCTTCCACATTTCAAATTTTGTGCCAAAAAAATTCTCTACATCAATCCTCTCGGATGTGATCACCATTTGAAAAATATCTCGTAGCCGATAACAAAGTATCCTTTGCCTGACAAGCTCCCACTCAAACCGGATTAGCAAAAAAAAAAACCCAAAACCCATAATTGAAACCAAAGGTTATCATGCTCGACACCACTTGATATGAAATTAATAGTAGTGAAACAACTTCCGACTCTAATCTTGAGGAGAGATATTATGCAAAACTTTCAACATAGTAAAAAGTTACAAAAATCTCAAAGCAACACATTCATAACAACAAACAAACGCCGGATATACGTGGGAAAATCCTTTTGGATAAAAACCCCACACTCCAAAAGCCCACTCAATGTATTTCAAATCTAATAACAAGATTACATACACTTGCAGAGAAAGTTTCTTACAGGAGTATCCCCATAAACAATTCTAATAAAATTCCAACTTTACAAGACTTACAAATCTCACCACACTAATTGCTTCTCCAAGCCTTCAATTTATAGACCTTATGTTATACAAGAAACCATCTATGGTTTACAAAACCATGTGCCAAACCTCTCATGAGGTGGATAGCATTAAAGAGCAAGATTTGAGTAAAATTAGGCTCACACGTCGACAATATTCTCCCTATTTTTAACCCTTATAGATGTCATAAAATTTGTCATAATATCTCTAAAAATATCTCTTCCATGATATAATATCATATGAGAATCTTTTTATAACTCCTATTTCTATTTTTGTGTGTGTGACAATGCAAAATGGTTGTAAGAAAATATTGATTGAATAAACCAAACAAGGTTGAGACACCTTATTTCCAACAGGATCCCACTACATATTCACTCGAGATGTAGCCTTTTCTACCTCTAGAATAATTATATGTTACTTTATAGCTAATTGCATCTAGACTGGAAAGACATTACTTTTTACTTCTTTTCTTAGAAGCATGAATGCCATACTGATCCTTAGTTTCATGGAATGTGTGTGTGTGTGTGTGTGTGTGTGTGTAAACTACATACTATGTTACGAGGTTGTTGCAAATAATGTTGTACAAATTGGCATTTTATCGTGGGTATCTCTATGCCATAAAAATTTTATAATATTGTCATCAACCATATGATGAAAATAATGGTTAATTGTCTAGTATTTTTACAATAAATTTTTACGGTCTCGTTTATCTCTATACATTGTGCACCACATGGTCAATCTTGATTTATTTTCTTCTCATAACTCCTCTAATCTGCACATTACAACATCAAATTTACATTTTTTTATTTCGAGTTCTGTAACGCTATCACCATTAACCATAGTCTTAAATATTTCCTATTCTTTTAGTAGATTCAATTTCCCATACCTTTATGGAATGTTTGGTCTACATAGTCACATAATAGATATTATTATATCTATTGTGCATTCCCTTCACAAACAAAGTATACTTAATGTACTCATCAAAGTTAAGAATAATACTTTCATTACATCAAAAATCATCATGTTATCTTACATTTCAAGTTCTATAGGATTCTATTTAATGTAATATAAATATTGAATAGACAAGAACACACACATTTTAATTCTTAGTTAAGATAATCACACACTTCTTTTAATGTCTTCTCACTCAATTTCATAGAGTATATGAATTCTAAATCCATGCCATGTAATTTTGATATGTGATCATATTTGTTAGTATTCTCATTTTTCATTCCCATTGAATGCATTACATATTAAAAGTTACAAACTAATGTTTTATATTAGAGAACCTAACATAAGGTTGTAGGTTTACATAGAGTTTATGAATATGGGATATATTTATTCCTACACCATGTAATTGACCTCTACAATTATTGTGTGTACTAGTTTACATTGAATCACTACTCAAACTTGGATTTTGCTACACACTAGATTGGTTGCTAATCACACCTATAGTTACACTCTCCTTACAAGATTTACACTTTCCTTCTTCATAATGTGATAAATTGCTTCTATATTCTAAGTGTTCTGGAAATACTACTTTGTAATTTGGATTCATATAACAAATATTACTACAATCTCCACTCATTTTCTTACTCCCAATAATAGACGGTATTCACATATGATATCTACTCAAGGAACAATCTAGTTCCCTCATAATATCTTCCACACATAATTCCACAAAAACTATTGTTAATGTTATTTGTAATGCATATGTCTAACTCATCTTCTCATGTAATTCTTATAATATTTTAATATTCTCGTTATGGTTTACACAATATAAAGTTATCAATGCTCTATCTAGATGAAGGGGCATTTATACTAGAAAAGGGGTAGTTTCATCTTCTAACAGCGTGTGTGGATATTTTATGAATTCCTCATTAAGGAGTACTTCTCTACTTTTTTATAATACCATAGTCTCTAAAATAGGTTCTCAAGAATAATTTGAAATTACCCCATTAGTCTACTCCTAATTATTTCTAATCACCAAGTTTCCTTTTCATTGGTTCCGTTTATCCTTTTCCCTTTTCCAAAATTAGGCTCAATGTTTCTCTTCATATCCTATTATTCACTCCTATCATGGTCAACACTTTACTCCACACCTTCTTGGTCACTTTGCTTTTCTGCTTCTCTTTTTCATATATCTCTTCATGAGGTCCCTTTCCTCCTTCCTTGCTAACTCTTACTATTCTATTCCTAATTGCAATTTGTTTCTCCTTCCCCATTTTAGCACCTAAGCTTCCCCATCTATTGTGTTGTCTCACTTTCCTTTGCATTATTTATAATATTCTCTTGTATTCTTTCCAATTTTCTTAGACCCTTCAATAGACCACTTATTTTTCCTCTTCCCATGCATTTGCGCTTCTTCTCGGACTACATCCCTTAACAACATTCTACACTACTCCATGTCATACAAAATTAAAACAATCACCTTTTCCACATCTTGAATTACTACCAAGAAATTGTGTTTTTTGAAATCTTTACATAACAATATTGAAAATTAATGTACTTCCACATAATGAAATGAGAAAACATTGAATAGTAATATCAATTACATTCCCATCAATGATAGTTTCCATCGAGTGGTCTACATCATTTTAATAGATTTTCTATCTTCTCATCTATCCATTCATATTCTTCTTTCTCTTGATCATAATGTGATTTTTCTATGTTCATATTTTATTCATAACTTGATCATTTTCTCTTTTTGTAAAAAACAAAATAAGAAATTTTCTTGATTGATGTATTCTTAAATTTTTGGAATTTAATTTTATTTAATGGTAACAACAGCCTTTTCATTCTTCATGAGTATTTAGCCATTATTTTTCTTAGTTTTAAATTTTCCTTGTGTACTTTAAAATTCTTCTCGGCTATCTCAAGGCTTGGGATTGATGTCACTTGGATATTAAAACCTGATTGATATGTTGGTTCTAATGTTGTGATGTGATGGAATAGGGTCATAATATTCACGATGGAGTGGTATGACCTATGGACCCACTTTGTTGTATGGGGGTGCAGCCAAAGGGGGTCATGGGGATGTTGATAGGAAATTAAGAGTAATGGAAAAACTTCCTACACTAATCTTGAGGAGAGATATTATGCAAAACTTTCAACATAGTAAAAAAGTTATAGAAATATCAGCAACATATTCATAACAAGAACACAAACACCAAATATACATGGGGAAAATCCTTTCGGATAAAAACCCCACACTCCAAAATCCCACTCAATGTATTTCAAATCTAATAACAAGATTACATACACTTGCAGAGCAAGTTTCTTAGAGGAGTATCACCAGAAACAATTATACGAGGATTCCAACTTTACAATACTTGCAAAGCTCACCACATCAATTGCTTCTCCAAGCCTTAAATTTATAGACCTTCGGTTATACAAGAAACCATCTATGGTTTACAAAACCATGTGTCAAACCTCTCATGAGGTGGATAGCATTAAAGAGAAAGATTTCGGTCTAAAATTAGGATCTCACGTCCACAATATTCTCCCCTATTTTTGACCCTTATAGATGTCATAAAATTTTCGTAATATATCTAAAAACAAGTCCTTCCATGATATACTATCATATGGGAATCTTTTGACAACTCCTATTTCTATTTTTAGAGCACTGACAATGTGAAACGGCTATAAGAAAATATTGACTAAATAAACCAAACAAGGTTGAGACACCTTATTTCCAACAATCTCCCACTTGTCGAATACCTTATAAGAGTCAAGGGAAAGATACCATCATGGATCAACTGCTAGGGGCCGAGAGGCCCATAGACTCGAAACACCACCTAAATTTCACTGTGCTCATGGGCTTAGTTAATGCATCTACAACATTCACAACTGTCTCTACCTTTTCCAGCTTCACCCTACCATCCTTGACCATATCTCTCATGAAGTGATATTGAACATCAATGTGTTTGGTCCTAGCATGAAAAGTTAGGTTCTTCGCAAGGTAGATTGCACTCTGACTGTCACAATACATTGTAACTACGCCATGTTTCAATCCAATATCTAAACACAAACGCTTTAGCCAAATGACTTCTTTATAGGCATGAGTAGCTACCATGTACTCTGCCTCAGTAATGGACAAAGTGACCACAACATGTCACTTGCTCATCCAACTAATTGCAACACCATTAAAAGTAGACACATATGCACTTTGGTGGATCTTCTGCTATCAACATCACGGCCCAATTGAATCCACAAAACAATGAATACGTAGGGAATGTTAATATCCTCTTCCATGAAAACATATAGAATACTCTAATGTACCCCGTAAATATCTAAAGACCTTCTTCACATGGCATCCCAATGCACTCTTCCACGATTAGACATAAAATGAGAAAGAACTCCCCACTACTTGGGCAATGTCGGTCTTGTACATACCATAGCATACATTAAGCTTCAACTATACTTTGGTAAGGCACTTTGCTCATTTCTTCCATCTCCAATGGGGATGAAGCACATTGTGAAATTGAGAGCTTCATTCCCAAAGTAACAGGAACACAAAGTGGTTTACAATCCTACATGTTGAACCTTTGCAAAACAAAACAAACATACTTACTCTGGCCAAGCCATAGCTTTCTGTTCTCACGATCTCTTCTAATCTCCATCCTAAGTTTGTGTTTTGCTGCACCAAGATCTTTCTTTTCAAATTTCGTAGAGAGATGATATTTCAATTCAGTAATCAAACCTTTTCCTTTCCCAATGCAATCAACATATATAGTAATTACTAGGAAACAATCACCATCAAGTTTAAAATATACATAGTGATCAGATTTAGACCGCACAATCCCCAAACTCAACACATATGAATCAAACTTTTGGGACCACATCCTAGGACTTTGTTTAAGGCCACATGGGGATTTTTTAAGTTACAAACCATCTTACTTTTACCTTTCACCATGCAATGCTCTCTTTGTGTCATATAGATTTCTTCCTCCAAATCACCATGAAGGAAAGCAGTTTTAAATCCATTTATTCAACCTCTGGTCATAAAATGCTGCAATAGATAATAAAAAATGAATGGATTTCATTTTAGAAATAGGAGAGAATATCTCACCATAATCAATACTCTCAACTTGAGAGTAACCCTTCACAACCAATCGTGTGCCTTATACTTTTCAATTTCAAGATTGAAATGACATGAAACATCAAGACTCAGTCTGAATCGTCGTCTTTTTCTTCCTCATCTTTCCCTTCCTCCAACTGAGCCTGTTTGTTCCAAAATTCTTGGAACTTACGGATTATACCTTGCATCTCATTTTCATCAGGCGCAGTGGAATGATCACTCAAGACTTCACACGTTTCGTGAGTGTCACTGGCACTACCGGGAAGCTTTTTCAATCTTTTGTTGAGCTTTCTCAAGGCCTCCAAAGAATGTTCAATCTTTACAAACCTGTCGATGATTTCAATACCAAATCCATGAGTTGGTTCATGCTAAATAGATTCTTGGATTTGTTTGAAAAGATCATCGACTGATAGGATGCCCGAGTTTCCAACTGACACTTTTACATGATTTTTAACAGTTCTTCTTCCAGGTCGCTCTTGCCATCGATCAACTGATCTCTTGATTCTCTCAATTTACCGCAGGCTTTGTTGAGAATCTTCACCCTGAACCTGATGGCTTTGGTCAGCTGGAAATGCTTATCCGCATGTGGGATGATGCCTTCTTCTACCAAGAGGTGTGATGGCATTTGCTTTAATGCCTAGAGAGCTTGAAAGTCAAATCAAGATGTCCAATTTCTTGGGAGAAATCATCGTCCATCTTCTCTCCATCACTCTGAATGTTCCCCAAAGATTGATAGACTTCCACGATGTCTTGAATCACTTCCTTCCCCTGTTGGAGTAGTCTTTGGATCCATTCATCGACCACCCTTCCTTTTTATTAATCTTCTCAATCGTAGGCGCGATGAGAAATCGAATCCGGCAGGGGACGAGAGGAAGATGGTATGGATTGAGGGTTTTGAGAGCTTAAGCAAAACCTCGATCAAGCTGCTACTCCACCTTTCCTTTAAGCTCATCTCTCTGTTGTCTTTTGTTTCTTTGACTTACAGCACAGCACGTTTGTGGCATCCTCGTGCATCCTGTTGTGCTCCTTCCATTGTCACCTCTCCTAGAGCCACCCTGGTTATCTGATAGTCAGAGGCTGTTATGTCCTCTTTGGTTTTGTCAGTCGCAGGAGTGGCGATCTCTGCAAACTTATGCCCTGAAGCGTCCACCAAAACCCTTGAAACTATTTTGGGTTTCTTGGCTGATTTAGCAGTAGAGGCCTTGAGTGAGCTAAAATCAAAGGTTGGTATGGGTACAATCACCTTCCTCTTCCTCGAAGTTTGCTTGAGTAGCCATTGAGGCGTGTCAGAGGGAGTTGCCACTATTGTAGAAGTTGGTATCATACTTTCAGGAGGAGAGGGATCTAATGGCGAAGTGGGGACAATTACCAGTGTGGTAGCAGATTCAATAAAAAGAGGCACAGGAGGGGGTGTGTTGGTGATTACTTTGGTACCAGCAGAGAGGGGTGAGAGTCCAGAGAAAATGCTGGCCATGATTGAAGAAGTCGATGGGGAATGAGGAGGTAGAAGTGGTTGTGAGGGAGGAAGTGTAGATCCAGACTCCAAGGCCTGGGATGCAAGAGATAAGGTCTCTTCAGTTGGGCAGTCAACAAATGGTGAAACCAGAGGCTGGCTTCCTTCTCCTTCCAAAGAAATTTCTCCTATTTCTGGTGGTGTTGGTGATTCTGGCACATTCACCATTTCAACTGGAGAAATAATTGAAGATATTTCTCGTTCTCTTCTCTTCTTGACAAACTTGACCTTTATAGGCCCCTTAGAAGATCTTTTGTCTTTTCCCTTTTTGGAGGGCCCCGCCTCTGAAGCAACCAACTTTGAAAAATTATCATCTTTAAAACTCATTCCCCAAGAGGTGAGCCATGCTTTGGTGCGTGCAAGAATCAAAGCTGACCTATCTGTAATGGAGCTTTTTCACTGATTGACCAATCAATAGGTGGGAAAACATATTGATCTTCATTCAGTCCATCATAGGAAAGGTCCAGAACACTTTCATTATCGCTAGTACCTTCTGGTAAGTTAGCAAGCTCAAGTGTTTGAATCTCAGCAAGTGTCAATCTGCTATGATCTTTTCTTGGACAAGCAACCTCATCACGTAGATCAATCTAGATGTCCTCTATGCTTGGTATGTGCAGGTGCAGAGTTCCATATGCCTTGAGGACTCCTCGAATATCAAACCCGTCTCGGGGCTTCATGTGCTTCTTCAATTTATCTTGAAGCTCATGGACAACGTTCTTGGCTTTCACCACTGTTGGACAAGTATACCTTCAATAGAAATTGGGAAAGATACGGTGGCCTTGTGTTTACTTTGTTGGAACTTGTGAAAATCCAACAATTGCCTGACCAACTCCATCAAGATTAGTTTGTCCCCTGGATATCTAGGAAAATGGAAAGGATCCCCTAGGTACATGACTACTCGAAGATATGTGAACTTCTTAAATTACAAGAAGACACAACCCCATTTTGAAACTTCAGCCCATGCTTCATCAGATACTCTTGTTTTCCTCAGTTCGGGACTTAACCTGCAGATGTTCTCGTAAAAGAAGGCATCGTTTACCCTTATGAATTGGTCTTGAGACCCTTTTCTTGTTGGGGAAATCTTGATAAACATGTTCATTATCTTGTTTCCCTTGGTGTCGACCAGGATAATTCCTCATACGGCCCTTTGCATAGGTGACATACGAGGACATGTAAAATTTTCCTGTAGACAGGATTGTTGTCATTTGAGAATCTATCTAGATTCTTGATAAAGTACCCAATCAATTCCTGTTGATTCTTCTTAATAGTGATCATGGTGGTACATCCATCCTTGGAAAACATTTGATTTGGAAACCAAAACCCGACTCAACGAGTAATGATATCGTTGATTTCTGAATGAAATCACTTCTGGGAACAAGTCTTGGGAACCTGGAAATAGCCGGTTTGGCTTTGATTAGGAACTTCTTATTCACGTGCTTGATGCAATCCTCCTGATCATTGTCCCAAGATTTTTGGGCTGACTTGAGATCCATATCTCCATATTCTTCAAAATTAGGTAGCTTAAGAAGGTCATCAAAGTAACCTCCGTCCAATTTGATCACAACTTCTCCCGTCTGGTTTTTCACAGAATGAGAAGCAGAGTCATAATTTGAAGCACAGGCCAAGATGAACTCGGGGCACTGAGTGGACATAGGGAAGCCTGCCGCAAGAGGTAGGCCACTGCCGACTATCGATTTCATCCATGGAGTTTGAGAAGGGCTCTTGACCCTATTCCAGAAATCCTCCATATCCACGTTTCCGAGCTCTGTATCTCGGATGTCAAAATTACAGTCAATATAGGATGGAGACTCCACCTTCCTGAATTTGTATTTCATCCTCCCTGACTTTTCAGTCTTTTCTTGTGATGGACCAGGGTCCGACATGAGGGATTTCGAAGGAGGAGAGTGTCGGAGATCAGGAGATGTTGAACACTGTGAAAACCCCGACCCACTGGAGATGCCGGAAAGGTGGAAAAACCCGACACACTGAGGAGGATGTCGGGGAGTTTGGAAAACGACACACTGGAGATGTTGGAGGCTTGAAATAACCCGACACGCTGGGAGGATGCCGGAGACTTTGGAAAACCCGACACTTTAAATTTTTTGATATACTGCGGGTTTTGAACACTGCAAAGCACCTACTGAAACCGAGAAGAGGGAATAGGGTAATTGTTGAGTTGAAACATGTGGTTTTCCTTCACCATTTATATCCCAAACATATTTTTAATTATAACAACATTCTGGGGATAAAACAAAGTGCTAATTCCAAAGGGGGAAAACCCTAAAACATAAACCTGATTTTGAAAACAACCCCCAAAATGGAAAAGATAAAAACCCCAAAACAACCCTGATAAGAAACTTGGAAGAATTCCTTACACAATTAATCCACAAAAACCACAAACAAAGAATGAAGAAAAATACCTTCAACCAGGACAAAGAATGATAAAAAATGAGCAATGCAATCGGGCACAGAGGTGAGTTTCGGGTTTCGGGGTCGAAGATGCATGCGTGAAAATCCACGAGGTAAAAAGTACGTCTGGTAAAAATGACGTGGAAATCCGAATATATATAAGAAAATTCACATTTAATACACTTCAGTTGACACGTGCCAACTACCCGACAACTCGGCATTAATGCCATGTCAGCATGCTTGGGATATCCGGAAACCCGACACAAAGGTTTTTAGAGTAATTCGGGTTTCGGGTTGCGGGAAACAATCGACATGAAGCATGATGTTTGATAGCCCGGAAACCCGAAACAAAGGAGTAAACCGGGTTTTGGGGATCGGAAGACATGCGACATGAAGCATGTTTTGATGAAGGCATGTTCCGATGCTTGGAAGATCCGCAAACTTGACTCACCTTACTTGATGCGGGTTTTGGGTTTGGGGAACACACGACATGAAGCATCCAAGACACATGTTGTCTTGCTTGTGAAACCGAAAACCCGATTATCTCTCTGAAAGGTAATTTTTAGAAAACCAGCTCAAAAATTTCTTAGGGTTATCTGATTTTTGGCGTAAACTCAAAAATGAGATAACAACTGGCTCTAGTTGGGGACTTTCTTTGTGATATCAAAGGAAGAGAACTCAGAATCTCTGGCTTTATCCATTGGGCTACGGAGTCAGAAAAGAAGAAAACCGAAAAACAAAACAAGAAAGAAAGAAGACTAAAAGCAAACACATGACAGAAAATAAAGTATGTACAATGCAAAAGAGCGTCTTGCATTAATGATGGAACAACTTCAGATGTTGACCAGCTGAAAGGCAAAGGAAGTAACTCTCCATCAAGGTATGATAGATGGAAACTATTTTCACCACTCAGCTGATGAATCTTAAAAGGTCCTTTCCACAAAGAGTCAAACTTTCCGTGCATTCCTTTCTGCTCTCTCCTCTTATCCCAAAGCAACACCAGGTCTCCAATTTGGAAATGACGTTGCCTTGATTTCTTGTCAAAAATTTTCTTTACTTTGCTTTGATGGTCTGCAATGCGATCAACCACCTTGCTCCGTTCCTCCTCTAGCCTAGCTAGGTACATAACCCTTTTCTCGATAGAATTTTGAAAAGTCGCATCTTACTGCTTTGGCCAACTGTAAGGCTGGCAATTCTACTGAGATAGGAATCTCAACATCAATCCATCTGACACTTGGAAAGGAGACATTCCTATAGCTCGCTTTGGGGTAATCGATCAGCCCACAACGCATCATACTGATGCTTTGTGCCATGTCCTCTGGTTTTCATCTACTAGCTTTCTAATTATGGTAACCAGGTTCTTGTTGTTGGACTCAGCTTGCCCATTTCCTTGGGGATAATAATCAGATGAGTGAGCTAGAGTGATGCGAATCCATAGAAAAATTTTGTCGACTCATGCGATGAGAAATTGGAGGCATTATCAGCCACAATCTTGTGAGGCACACGAATCGACAATTATATTTTCTTTAAGGAACTTGCACATGACACGAGGTTGCTTGCTTGATTGGTGCGGCTTCCACCCACTTGGTAAAATAGTCTATAGCGATTAGCACGTAATTATGTCCAGCCTTTGGAGGTAGGATTCAATGTTCAATGAAGTCAATTCCCCCTTTGGCGAAAAGGTTCTTCGATCACTACGGGCTTCAAGGGGAGAGCTGCTAGCTTGGGACGACCAACGAAATGTTGACAAGCTTCACACTTGGACACCCACTCGGCTGAATCCCGGAAAAGAGTAGGCCAATAGTACCTAGCCCGCAGGATCTTATAAGTTATTACAGAGGATGAGAAATGTCCTCGCATGCTTAGGCTATGGAAGGATTCTAACAACTTTAAGCTGTTGTGATTTATCAACACGGTGCGAGGAGAATACACCATCAATACCTTTCTTATATATCCCATTATCCCACAGGAGGTATCTCGAGATCTTAACTTGACCATCCTCTTCTCCTTTTGGCTTAAATGCAGGGGGCATTCACCATAAGTTAGAAAGAAAGCAATATCCGTGTACCATTCATCAGTTGTACTCACGAAAAGCACCATGGGTCACTACGAAGAAGTATCTTGGGTCTTTTCACATTCTACTTGACATGATTTTCTGCGATCAATTGCACAGGCCCCTTCCTCGTACCAACTTGGTAGGTCGATGTCAAGTCGTACTCTGAACTTTAGCTATCCAGGTACCTCGTTGGCTCCCGGCTCTTGTTGAGTCAAAATGGATTTAACGGCGAGTGTCGGGAAGAGAAGCGAGGGTATGGGAGTTCAGCACATAGTACTGAAATGTTTCACCACTGCTCGTACCCTTTGCATAAGCATGCTTTTCAATTTGTGACATCTTTAATTCATGTTCCTTCGATGGACAGCTCATAAAAGTGATGGGAGCTTCAATGCCCTCCCCGTTTTTTTGCATCAGGATGGCCGACACTGTGTGAGCAGAGGCGTAGTTGTACATGATGAAATCTTTTTTGAAATCTGGACATACTAGGATAGGAGCACGAGCAACTGCCCTTTTGACTTCATCAAAAGCAAGCTTCCCTTCAGTACTCCATCGAAATGGGACTTTTCCTTTCATCATCCCAAGGATATCCTTAGTTTTATCAGCAAAATCAGGTATGAACCTTCTTAGGAAATTGACCTTTCGAAGAATGAATGAACCCCAGTTTTACTTGTGGGTAGGGAAAGGCTTTGAATGGCTTTTACTCTCTCTGGGTCGATTTTGGTTCCTTCTTTAGTCACGATATGACCCAGCAGCTTTCCTTCGGTCACTCCAAACATGGACTTCTTGGGATTTAATGAAATCCCGTGATGCCTGCATCTCAAAAGTACTTGCTCTAAATGATCATAATGATCACTCCATTTTTAGAGAAAATGGTCAAGTCATCTAAATATACCACTATGACTTTGCCCATCAGGTCTCTGAATGCCAAGTCCATAGCTCTCTGAAAGGTGGCTCCGGCATTGATCAAGCCGAAAGGCATCCTCCTGTAAGCAAAGGTACCCCATGGGGTTGTGAAGGCCATCTTGTGTTGATCCTCGTAGTTACCTCAACTTGATTATATCCTGAAAATCCGTCGAGCATGGATAGCATTTCTGATCGAGTAATGTGATTTGTAACTTTGATCCATGATAGGCAAGGGATAGTTGTCCTTCAACGAAGACTGATTCGGGTTCAGGAAGTCAACACAAATTCAGATTTCACCATTCTTCTTCTGACGGGGACGATGTTAGCAATCTAGGTGGAGTGATGGATTGGAAAAATAATTCTAGCATCTAACATTTTCTGAATTTCCACAAGGATAGTCCCTGAGATCTTGGGGTTGTAATGTCTTTGCTTCTTCCTGTATGGTTTCACATCAGGCTTCAAAGGGATATTGTGTTGTACGTCTTTGGGCTTGAAGGATTTTAAATCTGCATAAGACCAGGCTAACACATCCATGTATCTCTTAGGAGTGAAGTGAATTTTTCTTTCTCCTCAGGGGAACAACATTTCCCAATATTCACCATTCGAGGTTGATCAGACGAACCTAGATTGACTTGATCTACTTCTGAGGAAGAAGCTCCTTCAACTTGTCTCTTGTTTTGAATAAAACGATCATGCTTGTCAAACAAACCCTCCAGAGAAACCAGACCTTTGGGTATCTTGTTTCCTTTAAGCTGAATAAACTCACCATCAACCTCTTGATATGGATCTGAGATAGATTCATGGAAAGCTGATTCCGAACCTTCAAAGTATAGCTCACTGAAATTGTCAGTCTTTTCTAGAAAAGCCAACACCTGTTGATCGTCATTGAACACTTGCCAGTGAGCCGCATTATCTGGGATACTGGGATGGTACACAATCTCAATGGTGTACGTATCTTGTTTGAACTGGGGATGAGGGAGAAGGAGGGATGCAGACACGGCCAAAGAATCAGCCTTGTCGTTATAATCTCTCAAAACTGCCTTAATAGAGAATGCATCAAAGCATTCTATATTATCCCAAACTTTGTTCCTGTAATGTCTCAAGCGATCATTTTTTACCTGATAGAGTCCCTTGACCTGGTTGACAATCAGCTCCGCATCCCCTTGAACCTTGAGATTTCGAATTCCCTTCCATCTGGCCATTTCTAATCCTAGTAACAGAGCTTCATATTCAGCCGTGTTATTAGTATTGTCAAATTGCAATTTGTAAGCTGATGGGAAAATCTCGGAATTAGGAGATATAAGAACTACACCAGTGCCGATCCGGTGGTTGAGCAACTACCATCGAATTCGAGGGTCCAAATAGCATTAGGATCTTCTTCCTTGACATCCACAGCTGGTATCTCTGAAGTCATGAAATAATTTCCGAAGCTAGCATCTTCGAAAAGAATTTGAGCTTTAGGATCATCGATTTAGTTACCAAATACCTCACTTTGAGGTTCGGGATGGAGAACATGATAAACCCCATTGATTTGGAATCTGGCCTTGGTCGATCCATATTAATCTCACCTCTCGACATCTTTACAAAAACCTCTACCCAAGAGGATACCGTAAGCTGCAGGGATGTCAGCAACTAGAATGGTCATTTTCACTCTCTTCTCTGGGAAGGCAACGAATGCAAACTGTGCATCTTTGATTTGACCAATCAAAGGAACTTGTTTGGTTTCCATGGAGTAACACCATCCATATGACTTAGTCAAAGTAAGCCCAAGGGCATGAGCTACTTTTGCGGGCATAACATTGTCGGAGGCCCCTGAGTCGATGATGCAATTGCTGAGTTTAAACCCATTTATAAGTAAAGACAAATAAAATGGTTCAATCTTTCCCGAAGAAGAAGCAGAGGTCAGATTGTTCTGAGGTGGGGGTTGAGTAGGATTTGGAAGGAGACCTTTTGAAGGTGGGGGAACAATGCTTTACTTCTAATGAATTTGGCAAGTTTTTCGAACTGTTCAGGATTTGATTGAAGGTATTCTACTTCCGACATTTGGATTTTGGTTCTCTTTGCATGATCGATAATGTCAAAAGTAGTATAAGAAGGGGTGATGGTAGGCTCAGTTCTAATCACATGAGCTTGGTGGGGCATTGACCTTAGGAGAAAGAGAATGAGGAGGAAGTTGCCTTTTTGGTGACTTCTCTTTCAGTTTGTGCTGAAATAGGAGTACCTCTCTTAACTATGGCTATGGGAGGTTCCTTGTTCTTCTCCTTGGGGTTTTCAAGAGGTTTTCTTGGATTCTGAGATTGGGATCGAGTGAAGACAGCAAATGACTGACCATCTGGCGCACATTCATCTTCTTCGTATTCCAAATACCCAATGCTGGAGTCAGCCAGCCGAATCGTCATAAGACTCATCAGCATATCCTGAAGCTTCAAAAGCCTCGGGGGAATCTTGTTCTTCTGGTTCATCCTCTTCTTCGACTATTTCTACTGCCGCGTTAATAGGAGGAGCTTCGATTGCTAGCCTCGGTTGAGCAGGAGTTAACCGTGGCCTATCTCTGGCAGGCGCACCATTGTTGTTATTGAAATTCCGTCTAGGGATATCCCGATATGGAACATTGCTCACCTGCTGAGACATTTGCTTTTTAAAGCAATCAAATCATTAGCCATTTTTTGAATCATAGGATCAGTATTACCTTGGGAAGAACCTAGATTTTTAGGTTTGGGTACATCTTTTCTGATCCTTCCGGCCAAAATGAGATCATCCTCTATTTCAATAGCTGTTGACTGAGCGATAGCCAAATCTGGGATAGCCGACCTTCTTAATAAAAAGCTTACATCAGGAGGCTGAGCATTAATGAAGAAGCATTTCTGGTTTTTTAGGAGTAAGTCTGACTATTTCGGAATCTTCGGATCAGCTTGTTAAACTTTGCCATGAAGTCCCGCATGGGTTCATGTGATTCCTTCTTCATATGGGTAAGTTGAGCTAACAAAGCATGAGAATCTTGGCTGGTTTGAAACGTGCTTCGAATTTGGTCCGCATGGTAGCCCAGTTTGTGATGCATGCATTCGGAAGGTGATAAAACCATTGAAATTTGCTTTGCACCGTGCAAGCGTTTCAATGAAAAGTCGAACAGAGACATCTTCGTGAGCTACTCGAGGACACCGCATGCTGAAGAAAGATGCAATGTGTTCATCGGGATCTTGCTTCCCATCCCCATTGAACTTGGGAATGTTTTTACGTGATCCATGTGGTAACTCGTGCGATGGTGGAGTTAAAGAAAGAGGACAATATAGCTGCCCCAGGGCACGAGGTTGTCTTGCCATCCTTGACAAGAGTGTGTATGGGGATCGAGTGTCGGACAAGAACAACGCATGACAAGTTGCAGATACGTCTCGTTCTACAGGGACCCGGTTTCTCCGAACAGGTGAAGAACTTCTGGTTCGGTTAGAAATAACGTTGTTGGGGGAAAGACTGAAATTGTGTCGTTGTAGTAATTCAAAGAGTGGATCAACTTCACCCCGGGCTCGGTGGGACCGAGTAAAGATCTTTCGGCCAGTTTGAACCGGGAAAGAGATCTTGTTGAAAATAAGGCAAATACGGAGTCGCCAGACACCAAGAGGATAAGCTTTATACTATTAATCCGTATTCCCAGTGAGTCGCCAAAAACTGTTGGTTGGATATTTTGTCAATCCAAAATATGAGGTTCAACCACAGTATATGGGATTAAATCCCTCCTCAAAGACAGGTGAGGCTGCCTATTTATTACTAATCTAAAACACAGCAAAAACAATATATACAATATTCACACTAATCTAACCATTGGGGTTGGGATAGAATCCCGAAATCCATATCCACACGTTGGGAAGATGTCATTTTCTAAATGGACTGGGTAGGAAATTATTACAATGAAAGAAGCACAATGGAAAGGAAATGAGAGAAACGTATTTTCTTTCGAGTAAACACAGAGCACGAAATAATCATACGAGCTTTAGATCATAAATATAATGTTTGAAATGATTAGAAACACCAAGATGCTAAACAAAGAATAGCTTAAGATTATGAACGTAAGAACAATATCTTAAGAAAGATATATCTCACAACACAAAGTTTGCAAAATAATATCAACTCCTATTCTTCAAAATGATTAAAAGAAAACACAAAGTTTTTCTTCTTCCCAATAGCTCCCAATATTTCAAAAATCTCGACCCTTTAGAGTGTACACACATCCCTAATTTATAATAGAAAAGAGTAGAGAGAAAATAGGATAAATCCTAGAAAATAGTCTTTTAACGAGAGTCCTATTTTGCTTGACTCTCACGCAGGAGACCAAGTCAAAATTTGCTTCCTATGTGATGAAACAGAAATGAAAAAGACATGTCAATTTCAAGATTGAAATGACATGAAACATCAAGACTTAGTCTGAATCGTCATCTTTTTCTTCCTCATCTTTCCCTTCCTCCAACTGAGCCTGTTTGTTCCGAAATTCTTGGAACTTACGGATTATGCCTTGCATTTCATTTTCATCAGGTGCAGTGGAATGATCACTCAAAACTTCACAGGTTTCATGAGTGTCACTGGCACTACCGGGAAGTTTCCTCAATCTTTTGCTGAGTCTTCTCAAGGCCTCCAAAGAATGTTCAATCTTTACAAACCTGTCGATGATTTCAATACCAAATCCGTGAGTTGGTTCATGCTGAATAGATTCTTGGATTTGTTTGAAAAGATCATCGGTGATAGGATGCCTGAAGTTTCAATGACACTTTTGCACAAATTTTTAAGCAAGTTCTTCTTCAGTCGCTCTTTGCCATCGATCAACTGATCTCTTGATTCTCTCAATTTACCACAGGCTTCGTTGAGAATCTTTACCCTGAACCTGATGGCTTTGGTCAGCTGGAAATGCTTATCCGCATGTGGGATGATGCCTTCTTCTACCAAGAGGTGTGATGGCATTTGCTTTAACACTGGAGAGAGCTTCGAAAGTCAAATCAAGATGTCAATTTCTTGGGAGAAATCATCGTCCATCTTTTCTCCATCACTCTGAATATTCCCCAAAGATTGATAGACTTCCACGGTGTCTTGAATCACTTCCTTCCCCTGTTGGAGCAGCCTTTGGATCCATTCATCGACCACCCTTCCTTTTTTATTAATCTTCTCAATTGTAGGCACTGATGAGAAATCGAATCCGACAGGGACAGAGGAAGATGGTATGGATTCAAGGGGTTTTGAGAGCTTAAGCAAAACCTCAGTCAACTGCTCCACCTTTCCTTTAAGCTCATCTCTGTTGTCTTTTGTTTCTTTCAACAGCACAACACGTTTGTGGCATCCGTGCATCCTGTTGTGCTCCTTCCATTGTCACCTCTCCTAGAGCCACCCTGGTTATCTGATAGTCAGAGGCTGTTATGTCCTCTTTGGTTTTGTCAGTCGCAGGAGTGGCGATCTCTGCAAACTTATGCCCTGAAGCGTCCACCAAAACCCTTGAAACTATTTTGGGTTTCTTGGCTGATTTAGCAGTAGAAGCCTTGAGTGAGCTAAAATCAAAGGCTGGTATGGGTACAATCACCTTCCTCTTCCTCGGAGTTTTCTCGAGTAGCCATTGAGGCATGTCAGAGGGAGTTGCCACTATTGTAGAAGTTGGTATCATACTTTCAGGAGGAGAGGGATCTAATGGCGAAGTGGGGACAGTTACCAATGTGGCAGCAGATTCAATAAAAAGAGGCACAAGAGGGGGCGTGTTGGTGATTACTTTGGTACCAGCAGAGAGGGGTGAGAGTCCAGAGAAAATGCTGGCCATGATTGAAGAAGTCGATGGGGAATGAGGAGGTAGAAGTGGTTGTGAGGGAGGAAGCGCAGATCCAGACTCCAAGGCCTAGGATGCAAGAGATAAGGTCTCTTCAGTTGGGCTAGTCAACAAATGGTGAAACCAGAGGCTGGCTTCCTTCTCCTTCCAAAGAAATTTCTCCTATTTCTGGTGGTGTTGGTGATTCTGGCACATTCACCATTTCAACTGGAGAAATAATTGAAGAGATTTCTCGTTCTCTTCTCTTCTTGACAAACTTGACCTTTATAGGCCCCTTAGAAGATCTTTTGTCTTTTCCCTTTTTGGAGGGCCCCGCCTCTGAAGCAACCAACTTTGAAAAATTATCATCTTTAAAACTCATTCCCCAAGAGGTGAGCCATGCTTTGGTGCGTGCAAGAATCAGAGCTGACCTATCCGTAATGGAGGCTTTTTCACTGATAGACCAATCAATAGGTGGGAAAACATATTGATCTTCATTCAGTCCATCATAGGAAGGGTCCAGAACACTTTCATTATCGCTAGTACCTTCTGGTAAGTTAGCGAGCTCAAGTGTTTGAATCTCAGCAAGTGTCAATCTACTATGATCTTTTCTTCGGACAACAACCTCATCACGTAAATCAATCCAAATGTCTTCTATGCTTGGTACATGTGCGGGTGAGAGTTCCATACGCCCTGAGGACTCCTCGAATATCAAACCCGTCTCGGGGCTTCATGTGCTTCTTCAATTTATCTTGAAGCTCATGGACAACGTTCTTGGCTTTCACCACCGTTGAACAAGTATACCTTCCAATAGAAATTGGGAAAGATACGGCGGCCTTGTGTTTACTCTGTTGGAACTTGTGAAAATCCAACAATTGCCTGACCAACTCCATCAAGATTAGTTTGTCCCCTGGATATCTGGGCAAATGGAAAGGATCCCCTGGGTACATGACTACTCGAAGATATGTGAACTTCTTAAATTGCAAGAAGACACAACCCCATTTTGAAACTTCAGCCCATGCTTCATCGGATATACTCTTGTTTTCCTCGGTTCGGGACTTAACACGAGATGTTCTCTCGTAAAAGAAGGCATCGTTTACCCATACGAATTGGTCTTGAGACCCTTTTCTTGTCGGTGAGGAAATCTTGATAAACATGTTCCTTTGTCTTGTTCCCTTGGTGTCAACCGGGATAGTTCCTCATACCAGCCGCATTGCATAGGTGACATACGAGGACATGTAAAATTTTCCTGTAGACAGGATTGTTGTCATTTGAGAATCTATCTCATTCTTCTTGATAAAGTACCCCAATCAATTCCTGTTGATTCTTCTTAATAGTGATCATGAAGTGGTACATCCATCCTTGGAAAACATTTGATTCGGGGAAACCAAAAACCGACTCAACAGAGTAATGATATCGTTGATTTCCTGAATGAAATCACTTCTGGGAACAAGTCTTGGGAACCTGGAAACAACCGGTTTGGCTTTGATTAGGAACTTCTTATTCACGTGCTTGATGCAATCCTCCTGATCATTATCCCAAGCTTTTTGGGCTGACTTGAGATCCATATCTCCATATTCTTCAAAATTAGGCAGCTTGAGAAGGTCATCAAAGTAACCTCCGTCCAATTTGATTACAACTTCTCCACTGGTTTTCACGAGAAGCGAGAAGCGAGTCATAATTTGAAGCACAGGCCAAGATGAACTCGGGGCACTGAGCGGACATAGGGAAGCCTGCCGCAAGAGGTAGGCCACTGCCGACTATTGATTTCATCCATGGAGTTTGAGAAGGGCTCTTGACCCTATTCCAGAAATCCTCCATATCACGTTTCCGAGCTCTGTATCTCGGATGTCAAAATTACAGTCAATATAGGATGGAGACTCCACCTTCCTGAATTTGTATTTCATCCTCCCTGACTTTTCAGTCTTTTCTTGTGATGGACCGGGGTCGACATGAGGAATTTTGAAGGAGGAGAGTGTCGGAGATCAGGAGATGTTGAACAACTGCGAAAACCCGACGACACCTTTGGAGATGGGAAGGTGGAAAAACCCGACACACTGAGGAGGATGTCGGGAGTTCGGAAAACCCGACACCTTGAGGAGATGCGGAGAGTTGAAAAACCCGACACTTTGGGAGGATGCGGAGAGTTGGAAAACCCGACACTTTAAATTTTTCGATATACTGCGGGTTTTGAACACTGCAAAGCACCCTGTGAAACCCGAGAAGAGGGAATAGGGTAATTGTTGAGTTGAAACATGCGGGTTTCCTTCACCATTTATATCCCAAACATATTTTTAATTATAACAACATTAGGGGATAAAACAAAGTGCTAATTCCAAAGGGGGAAAACCCTAAAACATAAACCTGATTTTAGAAAACAACCCCCAAAATGGAAAAGATAAAAACCCCAAAACAACCCTGATAAGAAACTTGGAAGAATTCCTTACACAATTAATCCACAAAAACCACAAACAAAGAATGAAGAAAAATACCTTCAACCAGGACAAGGAATGATAAAAAATGAGCAATGCTGATCGGGCACGAGGTGAGTTTGGGTTTGGGGTCGAAGATGCATGCGTGAAAATCCACGAGGTAAAAAGTACATCACAGTAAAAATGACGTGGAAATCGAATATATATAAGAAAATTCACATTTAATACACTTGATTGACACGTGCCAACTACTACCCGACAACTTCGGCATTAATGCCATGTCGGCATGCTTGGGATATCGGAAACCCGACACAAAGGTTTTAGAGTAATTCGGGTTTCGGGTTGCGGGAAACAATCGACATGAAGCATGATGTTTGATGGCCCCGGAAACCCGAAACAAAGGAGTAAATCGGGCTTCGGGGATCGGAAGACATGCGACATGAAGCATGTTTTGATGAAGGCATGTTCGATGCTCGGAAGGTCCACAAACCCGACTCACCTTACTTGATGCGGGTTTCGGGTTTCGGGGAACACACGACATGAAGCATCCAAAACACATGTTGTCTTGCTTGTGAAACCTGAAAACCCGATTATCTCTCTGAAAGGTAATTTTTAGAAAACCAGCTCAAAAATTTCTTAGGGTTATCTGATTTTTGGCGTAAACTCAAACCATGAGTCTAGAAATGAAACCAACATAGTTTGGCACCTTTCTTCTTCGTCCATATTAACTCCAGCCGAGCTCAATTTGAGTCAAAAATGTATTGAATGTTTCTAGATGCTCAGATATTTGTCCACCTTCTTCCATTCTCAAGGAATACAACTTCTTCCTCAAGAAAATATTATTTACTAGAGACTTAGCTTGGTATATCTCACCCAACTTTTTCCAAATCTTCTCTAAAGTGGATTCTTCATGGACATTTATCAGGATCAAATCAAAAAGACATAGTCTAATAATACCTTTATCATTTCTATCAATTACATCATATTTTTTAGCCAAAACTAGATCCGTAGGCCTATGGACCTTCTCATCCACCGCATCCCATAGATCTCAATCAACCAACAGATCTTCCATCTTCAGCTTCCACATTTCAAAGTTTGTGCTAGAAAACTTCTCTACGTCAATCCTCCCAGATGTGCTCACCATTTGAAAAATATCTGCAACCAGATAACAAAGTATTCTCTACACAAGCTCCCACTCAAACCTAGATTAGCACAAAAAACCCAACAACCCACAACTGAAAACAAAGGTGATTAGGCTCTGATACTACTTGATAGGAAATTAAGAGTAATGGAACAACTTCCTATGCTAATCTTGAGGAGAGATATTATGCAAAACTTTCAACATAGTAAAATAGTTACAGAAATATCAGCAACATATTCATAACAAGAACACAAACACCAGATATACATGGGGAAAATCCTTTCGGATAAAAAACCCCACACTCCAAAAGCCCACTCAATGTATTTCAAATCTAATAACAAGATTACATACACTTGTAGAGCAAGTTTCTTACAGGAGTATCACAAAAACAATTCTAGGAGGATTCCAACTTTACAATACTTGCAAAGCTCACCACGTCAATTGCTTCTCCAAGCCCTTAATTTATAGACCTTCGGTTATACAAAAAACCATCTATAGTTTACAAAACCATGTGCCAAACCTCTCATGAGGTGGATAGCATTAAAGAGAAAGATTTTGGTCTAAAATTAGGCTCTCACGTCCACAATATTCTCCCCTAGTTTTGACCCTTACAATTGTCATAAAATCTGTCATAATATCTCTAAAAATAGTCCTTCCATGATATACTATCATATGAGAATATTTTGATGACTCCTATTTCTATTTTTAGAGCAATGCAATGTGAAACATTTTGTAAGAAAATATTGACTGAACAAACCAAACAAGGTTGAGACACCTTATTTGCAACAGATGTGTGGCTTTAGAGCTATAGGTTCATATGCCACTTGGATGGAGGTGACAAGGTTCTATTTGCTTAGGGCCATATGGTTACCCAACCTCGTGGAATGGATAAATAAGTTGATGGGGATCTTTGATGATTGATTCGTCCCTAGTTGTGGTACTATGATTATTTTATTCGGGTGGCATGTCCCTTTGATCGGTGACCTGACCTAGTTTTGGCACTATGATTCTTATATTCAGATGATGGGGCATTTTGGTGGGTGACTTGGCCTAGTTTGGCACTATGATTCTTATATTCCGTAATGGGAATCTATTGTGAGTGACCCATCTGATGTGGGTACTATGATTATGTTTTCTATTGTGATAGTATGGACTTTCTTTGCGGACTATATAGAGATTCGAGAGGTATATCGAGTTGGTATGTATTTTTATGAGTTACTCATGTGATTCTTGTTGTGTATTGTGATGTTTGAGGCTTGATGTTCCTTTTTGTGAAATATGTTATTGGATCTTATCTTGACATTGTGTGGATACAGTCATGGTTTTGAGTCATGTGAAACTAGTTGAATATGTATTTAGTGATGTTTTATTGTATGTTAAAAGGCATGTGCATGTGTTGGATCTATGCCTAGGGTCTATGTGTTGAGTTCTATGTTATTTGGACTACATGTTTCTTCCCATGGTGGAGTTTGCAATCTTCTTGTGATCCACACATGAAAATGTGTTAAAAAGGTGTTTTGTTGGTTGCTTAGTGTTATGTTTTATATGTTGCGTGACACTATGATTTTAAGTGTTTTTGGCAATTTTTGTAAACTTAAAATTGAATTTTAAAAATCGGATAACAATGTGAAATTTAAGCAAGTGAATGGTGCAATATGTAAAATTAATAAATTTTCAATGCACTTTTAAAATAACCCAAACATACATGTTTCAAAATGATTATCAAAATTTGGATTTGAATTCACTATGGATTTGAGTTGTTGAACAATGAAATATTATGAGTTTTGAAACTAAGAAAAAGTATTAAGGAAAAGATTAATTGAGTAATAAAATCAAGAGAAATGCCAATCTTCACAGAACATTAAGAAATTGAGAAAAATTTAAAACCACTATGAAAATTATTTTCCAGCACCATTGTGTGGCTAAGCCCCAGTTTTTCCACTTTTGGTTATAATGTGTTGATTTATTTTTACATTTACAAGCATAAGCTTCTCGTATACTTTCGATAGGATGATAACAAAATTATTATTGTCTTTGCATTCATACACACATATATAATGCTTAAATAGAAATAGAAATGAAGGATATTATTTAAACTCATGGGATGGGTGTAACCTTGGTCTTGGGAGATCTTAGGCTTTTACCTTGAATTCCATTCCATCCTCTGATCCCTTTGTTATAAAACACTCCTTAATGTGTGAAGAATACATGGAAATTTTTGCATTGCAAAATTTTGTTGTGGCTCATCGAGCTCAATGTTAAGGGAGTAAGATCATCTTGGAGTGCAGATTTCAATGGTGGATGTTGGATTGACTTCACGGCATTGCCCAATATCCTCCCAACTTGTGTGTGAAATAACAAATTTGAAACTGTATATGGCTGTCCATCAAAGGCACACAAATTGTTTCAAAACGCCTAGTGGTTTTAGGATCCTTTACTACCATGGTTGCAGGATACCCACTCAATGGTTTTATGAAAAGGCAATAAAGGATTTATGAAAATGCACATTGACAGGTGTAGAGTGAAACACCATGACCCTTTCCATCCTCTGCCAAGTATGCGCCATTTTGGCACTTATAAACTATTTGTTAAAATGCCTGGGAGTGAAGCGGTGTCGAGCAAAACAAAGATTGCATGATGCACACAAAATGGGTTTATTTAAAAGGCCTTGGAAACTTCAAGAAAAGGTGCATTGAATGATGTAAATCCAAACTCTACAGCTCGTGTCAGCATACTCCCAACCTGTGCATATATAGGAGGTTGAAGCAGGGAAGAAACGTCTACAAAAGTATCATGGAACAAATCTCCATCTGATGTTATAGTTGCAAGTGCGTTGGTAGATAGGTTGCAAAATGTTGAAGCACAAACACGTGAATTGTTTGACAATATGCCTGTAAAATGTGTTCTCTTGGACTTTGTTGGTTCGTGTTTTTGCACAATTTGGTGATGTTTATTAAAAAAGGGGGACAAAGGAATTTTATTTATTTATCAAATGTTGTTGATATGTACATGGTTTTACGAACCTCCATGACAATGTGCCTCCTTAAACTGAATCTCTCTATAAATGTTATGAGTTTGAGATTGCCTTGTAAATGTTTAACATGTGATGTGTGGGGATATGCATGGGAGTTTGGCACTATATCCTATACAGCATATGTGTGCAATAGAGGCAAAGTCACTAAATACCAAAAAATGACTCAAGGAGTTGTGGCAGCATGGCCAACAAAGATTATAGGAGGTTTTGAGAATAATTTGGACACCCAATTAAGCATATGGAAGAATGCACTTAGCATGTGAACTATTTGATGAAATGCCTTGAAGTATTTATTCTCTTTTACTTGTTTCAATTGCAAGATTCACATAAAAATTACTGGTTAAATAGACTTTGGAAGTTTTAAGGGGAAAGAAATTTGCAGGTGTAAAGCTGACGTCCACAGTCCTTACCAACATCCTCCCAGCGTATGCCATGTTGGTAGCTTTAGAACATCTTATAAAAATGTATTAAGGCATGAAAGATAAGAGGAATATTGCCATATGTGTAACTGCTAGCGCTATGTTAGATTCATATGCTTAAAGTAGAGAAGTTTCTTAGAAGAATGCACTTTTGAATGAAAATTCTCCATAAAATGTTGGTTTCTAGTAGGCTATTGTCATATTTCACATCTTACATCCTGTCATTATATGATATAGAATCTCGACTCCCAGCTCAACTTTCAACCCGACCCTGACTCACCATGTGTGCCTCGCTAGCTCAATCTAAGCATGGCCATTTTATCCTTTTTCTTACATGATTTTAACATTTTCAATTTTTCCTATTTTTATGGAATTGAAATTCAAACTATAACAATAATATTTCAGTGAATTACACAAGATATAGAACTTCATAGTAAATTGCTTCTTATTTTTACGCAACTTGGGAAGGTTACTTTGACCATAAACCTAATTCGCTAGTTACATGTTTGAGATGTTTGGAAAACTTTGCCTCGATAACAAAGCCATGCCGGTGGAACACCGAAATTGAGACCTTGCGAAATGATAATAAAACATATTTTTTAATGAGATGCAAGATATCTCTATAAACCTTGAAATTTGAAAACAAATCTTTGACCATGTTTTTTTCGCATGAGTGTTCTATTGAACTCTTTGTTGTTCTCGAATGTTCATTTCACCATTTTTTTCATGCGCTTAGGAGCATTGTGGACCTTTTGCAACTAAATACACTGAGTTGCTGAATATTAAAAATGGAGCTTGGTCTTTACTGCTGATTTAGGCGGGGTGGTGTAATAAACTTTCCTTTCTACAAATATAGTTTTTCTCCATGCAAATCACTACCAACCCTCGATTCGAGATAAATAATCTTGCAAGCTAGTTTTCCATATGGGTTTTGTAGGAATTTGGTCATTTGGTGATGAGGTCATTAGGTTGTAATTACGATTAGTAGCTCCAAAAAGATAGGTGCCAATTGAACCCGGTTCACCATTTTTGGTTACATTAACTCCAAGTGTTTGCCTATATAGAGGGGAGTATGAACGGCTTTGACTTTTTATGTTTTTGAGTCTTGGATATTGGTTTTAGATTGTAGATTTTGAGATACTTGTCATTTTGGAAACTTTTAACAAAATGGAGAAAATTGTCGTATGACCTTATTCATGCAAAATAATGATGAATAAATGCTACAAACACTAACATATGACTATAGGAAAATTTATTTGGTGATTATTTTGTAAATAAATTTATTGTGGGAAAATGGTGTCTCACTCTTCTTTCCCACTCTCTAGTTTTGAAAAAGAAATGAAATTAATGTCTCTTACTCTCTCGTGTTGTGTGTTTTATGTTGTTATCATAGTGAATGGAAAACCATGGAAGCATTAATTTTTATAGGATGTAGGAATATGCCATGCCATATTTGTGTTCACCATGTTGTTGTTGCAGGTACCCTCGATAGGAAGATTCAATATCATTATTAATATGTTGTGATGATAGTTTTTACTTAAATGAATTCAGTGTAAATTGGTAATTAGTAGCACTATTTGGTGCAAATTTATTGAATAAAAATGTTGTATCAAGAAAGAGAAATATTATGGATTTATTGATAAAATGATAATCATATTTGTTTTGGATAAATTGTTGAGTTGTAATTCGGTGGTACTAGATGCAGAAGCTCATGTTGTTTTGTTTGCATGTAAGAAATTGTTGACAATTGTAATTATTATAGTCCCCTCATAAATATCACAATCTATGATAGAAATTATGTACACTAAAATTACAAAAATCTAGCTAAGTTTTAACTCTTAACGCCATGAATTCTCACTTAATGGTATCATGTCTAGTTTGAAACCCATAACATTTTTTGGAGACATGACTTAGAGCTAACAAGGGTGTCTTCCTTTCATACATCTAGAATTCCTCCAAAGAACATTTCTATAACTTAAGTGTCCTTGCATGAAGCAATGGATAGGTTGTGTGACCTTTCCATTATGGGGTAAATAGGACTAACACTTCTTGGTATCATCTGTCTACTCATCTTCATGGATTAGTTAGAGTTCAATGTTCACGTATAATGTTTGTATCCTAGTGGACAACCAAATGTCTATTGAATATTGTATTGGGTTATCTTCATTATCGATTGATATCTTTTGCGAGATCCATATGATTCGAAAGTGGAGTCATTTTACCATTTTCTTATGCATTAAATCCTTCTTAATGATCTCATTAAATCTTGGATGATAAAGTTGTTACCTTGGCTAGTAACAACAAAACACCTTGGGATATTATGGAGGTTTTACGGGATAAAGATGTTTGAACACTTTAAAAAAAAATAGAGTTGGGCATAGAACCCATAAGGGAATTTATATTTAAACTAAACTCAAGATCATTAAGTGTTTAACTTGCTTGTAGAAATTGTAACTAAATCTTGGAAAATTAATTGTTTTGGAAAATGTTGACTTAAGAGAAATGGAGAAACTTACAACTTTATCACTTAACCCATATCTAATTCCTTTCTATGACATTAAGGAAATAAGTAATATCCCATGTGGGATCATGAAATACACAAACATGAGATCAACCTTAAAAAGACTCAATTGTTATTCGTGCATACTATAAAAATGATTCCAATCATGTATGTCTTCAAGATGTTAAACATAGATTTTTGTAACTCATTTTTTTTAAATAATGGAAATAAGAGACCAAAGTAACAACGTAAGTGTCAATGTGAATAAGAATAAATGAGATATTGGTTTAGGAATAAATTTATACTTGTAGTCTCGTAACTTATTTAGGAATTCTCATGTTGTTAAAAATGAATACGAATTGTTCTTGGTGGGTTCAAGAATTTGATTTGTGTGTGTGTGTGTGTGTGTGTGTGTGTGTGTGTGTGTGTGTGTGTGTGTGTGTGTGTGTGTGTGTGTGTGTGTGTGTTTGTGTGTGTGTGTGTGATGCGTAAATGTCGGGATAATTCTAATTAACAATTGAGTTGTTCCATATGTAATATAATTTTGGAAAATATGAATCATAATTTTAATCAAGAGAATTGTGATTCACGTAGGCACACCATAAATAAGGAAAGCTAAAAAATCTAAGTTCATTAGTGAAATGTAATAACATGATCAATAAGGGAAGTGAGATTTTGATGTTTAAATATTTCAATGAGGATGAAAAAGGGTTTTTTCCACTCTTAGGCCTAGTTTCCTCGGCCCCTTTATTTTATGATGGTATTCCCTCAGGTAATGGAAGTGAAATAGAAGGTCAAGTAATTATGATTTTAAGGGGCAAGAACTCTTAGCTTGAGACCGGGTATTATGTGTCTCGTATGTGATTAAAAATGTTTCATTTTCTAAATGGGGTTACAAAAATAATTTTCTATAGTAGGAAACAAACAAAATTAACTAGAATCAAAATAAGTTATAGGTATTATGAAGTAAACTCGAATATAGTTTAAAATATGGGGAATCTATGTATTTTTGTGATAAATTATATTTTACACCTATAAGGATAAACAAAGATAAATTAACTATAATAAAGATATAAACTATGAAAATGACATGGTGTGTGGAGTATTCCTATCCTAAGTTTCTTAGATTAGTTGTGTCATTGTCATGTTTTACATCGTTTGAGTAAGTAAGTCATTGATGAATAGAAAAATACTATCGTGTCATATTTGGTATCTTTGTTGTATAAGTGAGTTCATGTTTTTGCAAGTGTATCATGTGATTTAAAGTTTTGTGAGTAATCCATATGTTGTCTTGTAACAAATAATGGCGGTAAAAAAAAAAATTGGGTTTATTTGGTCATGGATTTATTGAGTGTGTAGATTATGGGCACTAAACACTAGTGATAACTTGGATGTTTCTCTGAATGAGATATACTAATTTTTGTTTAAATATGTGTAAAGCTTATCAATGAACAAATATATAAGTTAAGTATTTTTCCAATTTCTTAGTTTGGTTTTTTGCGTTTTTGTCCATACTTTGTTGGATTCGAACACTTTTTTATGTCAAGGTGACTGATAGTATTTTCTATTCAATTTCTTTAGCTTACATTGATTAGCGAAAACCATCATGGACCTCATAAGGTGCTAGCAAAATGGTGCTATATTTCCCCATATGGTGCACGCTTAATTTGAATCGAGATCGATAAATAAATTTCCTTTCATAGATAACTTTATTCAAAATTTTGTTCTCATGGCATTCATTTTGCAGGTCTTAATTATGTTTAAAATCCAATGGATAAGAATGCACTTTTCATGTAATTTTTGGTAATGATTCTATTCTATTTACAATATATCCATCATCATTTAGGCACTCTATGTGTTTGATATTCAGAAATAAAATCATGAATTCCATAGTAAAGATAACTTACATGCCAACCAAAAGTTAAATAGTAGAATGGTTTCTCCTTGTTTGATAAATTATACGTATTTTTTTCCCAAATAATTGATTAGACTTTTTCTTCCCTTTTTGTGCCTTCTTATATCAAAGATCTTGGTAAGTGTATTACTCATGTTTTTTGGACAACTATATGGTTTCATTGTCTTGATGATAATAGTATTTGCCTTATGATATGTAACCTAAATTCTATAAGAAATATGCACATGGTCTCACTAATAAAATGTGTGCCTTTTCACTAGTCAAAATAACAATACATCCATAACAACTTATGATATTCTTTGATATGAAATTAGTATTAGTCACGGTAATGTAGTTATGAGTAGAAATAGCCTCATATTAATAAGGTGAACGATTCCTATTATGACATATCACACAACCTAATTTTTCCTCTCGGTAAACAAATTAGAACAACAAATACATTATCCACCGTATTTAAATGGTACTTATGTAGTCACAGAGATGTAAATGTTTATCGTATAACATATTAGGATTTCATACACACTATTAATTGTACACATCTTAATATATTTTGTAGCATCAATGAAAATATTTGGCCGCCATGAGCCTAACATCGAGTAGCTTTCTTATTATTGCATTCTCGGCATAGAGTCCTCCAATGATGCCCTCCTATCTCAAAAAAGGTCATTCCTTTCATGTTTGATGACGTATCGTCAAGACCTCATCTTTCCACACTTTGTATATTCTTATCCTATAAGATTATAAGGGGTTGTGCACACCAAAAATTGTTTCTTTCATTTAGTGTTGGTGCTCTTAGGTAAAAATCCAAATCACATGAAGATTTCTATATCATTTAGCCCATCAACAACACTTCTTAGCCTAAAACATTTTTCATCTAACATGCCCAGAGCAAGATCATATGAATCTTCATCCTTATTAATCTAGAAAATTTGTTCAAGCTTAGAATTCATCCTTCAAGGGGTATCGAAAATAGAGAAGTAATACTCCTAGAATAAAATAAATCCATCAACATATATTTCGATGTAAAACAACCTATTTGACCATATACTTGATTCCATATGATATTTATTCAACAAAAAGGGTGGAAGATTACAATTGGTTAAATTTTTAGAGCACATATAATATTGAGAGTACTTTGGGATCTATTCTTGTGGAGTTTTATTGTGCTACTCTTGTTAGCTTCCCTGTTGGTAAACATAATGAGGTGATCCATGTTTTCCTTTCCAACATGTGTGAGAAAGGAACCAACCACTATGCCAAACATGTCTACTTATACATGGAAAGGTCCTATCCAATTTTGGAATAAAAAGATTGAAACACAAGTGATCTTCTCTTTAAGCTCCTCAAAAGATTGTTGTTATGAACTTGTCTAATCAAATGTTTCACACTTCTTGAGTAAATATTATAGGGGCATACAAATCTTTTAAAATCCACATATGAACTGCCTATAAAATCCACAATGTGAAATCAATGGACGTATATATTTTTATTTTTGTGGAACCTTAAGTTTAGGGATGACTTCTATTTTAACGGGATCGTGAAATAGTCCTTCCTTTCAAATAATTTGGCCAATAAATGTGTCAAAAGTAGTAAAGCTACACTTTTTGAGGTTAAACTATATTTTCAGGTTCTCGTAATTTTCAAACATAAGAAAATGTAGTCACATTTCTATTTAATAAGGCCATAAATAGTTTAGTCAATGATACATACTTTTAAGATGTTTCAAGATGAAGTCTTAAAATTGGGCAACTGCAATGTAAGATAATATAACGTGCACTTTGTTTAACCCAAAAGGAATCATGATGTATGCAGAGGGTCTCCACTTAGTAAAAACATTTTTTGTTTATCACCCTCTAATATTTGCTACTAATTGGTATCTTGAAAACTGATCAATACATAGTAGATCTTTGAAAAATTTCTTAGTGGAAGGCATTACGAAGGGATCAACCATAGACACTACATTAAATTTTCGATGGTCCATATAACTGAAAATGTTTCCATCTTGTTTTATGTTTATTACCATTAGACTCGCCTACTCTAATTCATAAATAGATTTGATCATGATCTCTTACTTTATCTTGGTGCGAAAAATTGAGTTCATTATATATGGTCTCTTTAACAATGGTTTGACTCCATCAATTAAGTTTTTGTGCATATTTTTGAATATATATATACACTTTTATGTAATTTAATGGTAATAGATTCGGTTAATCCAATGGAAATTCTTTGAGTTTTGACATTTCCACCTCATAATAATCACCCATACTAAACCCTTAGGTTCATCCTTTAAGCTAGTGTTAACCTTCATTGAGTCAAGTGGCTCACGACATGGTTCATTTTTGGGCTCCTTAGTGTCAATGACCTTACATGAATCGAGGGATGTTTTTAAACAAAGATTATTTATAATGGGATTATTATGCACATAAAAACAAAGTTATCTTTCCCCTTATGTATCTAATTAATTTCCATCCACAATCGTCTTCACTAGAATTGATGTTAATTTTGGCTCCATAAATTTATTTGACAATACCATACCCTTCTACTTTCACAAGGTAAGCATATGTTTATGCCAAATATCATTATACATAAATAGCATATAGTAGATCCTCTACATAAATTGGTATAGTTATGGTGATGTGCCAAAATTAGCAGGAAATTGACAAGGTCATAACTTGAGCTCCAGGTGTCCGTTTGAGTCCGTTTTTTTAAAACCACATGTTTCGATGAGAATAGTGCACCAGGTATTTTTCCTATTGGTTGAGAGAAAGTTTCGACATATTTTGGGGCCCTAAATCTGTCATCTTGAGGCTGAAAAATTAGGATTTAAGTTGTAGTTCGGTTTTTTCCTATTTTTGGGCATTAGTTAATTTTAGTCTATTAGTTGCATTATGAGTTAGAAATTTGTGAATTACTCTAATTTAGGAATGTAGAAGATGTGTGGAAATTTATGTGCCCATACAAATAAGCATGCGGACTTACTAAGAATGGCAGGTTCTAGTAAACTGCTAAAAATAGTAATTTATGCCACCTATAGTAGATTTAGTCAAAGTTAGTTAGGGTTTACTTGGAAACTTGAGTTGGGAGTTGTTTTCCTATTTAGGAAACATTGTAATTCATTATTCGATAAAGAAGAAGAAGATCTATTTTCTTTTGGAGTTCATATTATTTGCAGTATATCAAGTTTGTTTAGAATTTGGCTACATTATCTTGTATCAGAGAAAGGTTCAAGTCTTTAAGAAAACGGCAGGAAGAGGAAGAGGAAGAGGAGGTGGTATTTCTTAGATGAATTGAAATATGCAAGATCTGTAAAGGTAATTTGTTGTGCTTGATGTAATTATAACCCATAGAGGAAATCAAGGTGGAGATGACATGGATGAAGAAGAAGTTTGTGAAGAGGAGGAAATGCAAGCGCTTGGGCCATTAGATTTTTGAAGAAAGGATGCTTGAGAATTAGAAGGAAAGAATGATGGGATAAGAGTTGATGTTTTAGTATGGTGGTAGTCTAAAACCGTAGAGGAGCCGATAGACTCGGTTGATTAGCATGGTGAATTTTTTTGAGTGGAAAGGCTATGTAAGAAGAAAAGAAGGTAAAATTTTAATGCACTAAATTTAAAAGTAATGTTATGTTATGTTGGGATCACCTACAGAAAGAGCATGTAAGAAAGGAAAAGAAAGAATTAGGACATAGAGTAAGATGGAGAAGAAGTCGAAAGATGAATTTCTCCCTCTAGATTATGTAGAAACTCTTTTGTGAGGTTTAGGAATCTCAAATAGAACTTACATATAGTACAAGAATACAATGATGAGTTCTATAAGTTTTCCATTCATGTAGATCATGAAGAAACTAAGGAATAAATGGCTACAAGGTATGTAAATTGTTAAAAAATTCTATTCAAGTTGAGATAAGTATGCATGTGATTAAGAGCATGGAGGATGCCTATCATTTAGCCTTAAAGGCCAAGGAAAACAAAATCATCAAAGTTTTAGGAGATCACCTGAATGAATAGGGGGCCTCATATTCCTTTGGGGATGAGTTGGTTTCAATCTAGAAGGTAGGGGAGAATCATCTTGTGGATTGGAAAAAGAAAGAAGATACGAGACAAGATTTCTAGAATCAACAAAGAGGTAGAGGATTTGCTATGGGCAAGGAGGATATGCTAGTGATAGAGGATGTGAGGCTCCACAAAGACCATTTGTTTGTTATAGATGTGGTGAAGAGGGGCATCGTGGATTTTGAATGCCCACATTCTCATACACATGACAAGAGGCAAGGAGATGCTCCAAGAGTAAATCTTATTGAAGCTTTCAACAAGTAGAAGATGAACAGTAATCTAGAAATTCCACCGAGATGTTGAGAAAATGTGACAATCAAGAGAAAGATGATTGCTCCAAGAAAGGATATCGAGGGGGATGTATGGTTGTGTACAAATATTTTCAGAACAATATGCACTTCGTGAAGAAAGGTATGTAATGTTATTATTGATGGTGGTAGTTGTGAGAACATAGTTTCAAATGAGATGGTCAAGAAATTGGGTCCGCATTGTGAGAAGAATCCTAACCCTTATAGTATTGCATGGTTTAAGAAGGGTAATGAAGTTACTATTGATAAGAGATGTTTAACAAGTTTTTCTATTGGGAAAAGTTACAAGGATAAGATTTGGTGTGATGTTATTCCTATGGATGCATGTCATATGCTGCTAGGAAGACCATGGCAATTTTATAAAGAAGTTATTCATGAAAGGGGAAAAGAATACTTATAATTTGGAAGGATGGCACAAAAATAGTTTTTCTACCTCTTAAGGAAGAGGGGAAGGCTGAAAATATGCTCTCTACAAAGGAATTTGTTAATGAGGTAAAGGTAAACCAATTTTTGTTATGCACTTTAGTTGCGAAATAAGGATGAACCCGCAAGTGCACAAATACCAGTAGAAGTCAACATAATTAATAGAAGAATTTTTTGATGTTATTCCCGATGAGCTACCAAACGGATTACCACCTAAAAGAGATATTAAACTCCATATGATTTGATCCTAGGGTCTTCACTCCCAAATCAAGTGCTTATAGGATGAGCTTGACATTACATGCAAAGTTGAATAGGTAGTGGCGTGAGCTCATGAGAAAGGGGGTCACAAGGGAGAGTAGCATGATTCCATGTGCAACCCCATCTTTATTAATACCAAAGAAGGATGGAAACATGAGAATGTGCATAGATAACAAGAGCAATCAATAAAATTACAATGAAGTATAGGTTCCCAATACCTCGCCTTGATGATATGATGGATGTGTTTCATTGGATCTAGGTATTTCACCAAGATTTATTCTTCAAGTGGTTACCATTAGATTTGTGATCGAGAAGATAGATTTAGTGTGAAAGCAACATTCAAGATGGGAAGTGGATTATATGAGTGGTTGGTGATGCCATTCAGTTATCCAATACACCTATTGCTTTTATGAAACTGATGAATACCATGTTTATGAGTATAATTGGTAAGTTTGTTGTGGTTTATTTGATGATATCTTGATCTTTAGTAAAACTAAGGAAGAACATTTTGATGCATACGAGGTGATATTTGATGTGTTAAGGAAAGAAAAACTCTATGTAAATATTAGTGCACATTTATGCAAGAGAGTTTGGTATTTCTTGGGCTTTATTATTTCAGTAAGATGGGTGTAGATGGACTTGGAAATTATCCCAATTTTTCCCCTGTGTAAAATTGATCAAACATGACCCCCTACACAAAAGAAAATCTAAGGAGTCGACTAAGATTGCGAGCCCACATTTCAAATCCAACAATCAGTTATAGGTGGGGATCTACAATGGAGAAGTAAGGGTAGAAAGGATCGAACAACGTCAAAGAGGCTAGAGAGGCTCACAGGAGGAAAATGGGGAAAGGCTTGAAGTTTTAGACTTAGCCACATACGAGTCAACTAGGCCAAACAAAAGAATCCACTGTGGAAGGCCTACACATGTCATCTCAAAGCAATTCAAAAGGGTCATCAAAAGGTGAGTCTCCAAATGCATGCATCTTCCATGTGTCCTAACCTGCAAAGGATAAAGTCAGCCATTGAAAATTCCTAAAAAAGCAGCTTTAAGCTTACCACCCAAAAATGGAGAAAAGGAAGGCTCGATCCAATTGGTTAAGTTAAAAGGAAACAAGGAAGGAGCCACATGTCTCATCGACGCATCTCCAAGGTAGAATCCAGAAAGACCCCAAATGTAGGCACTCGAGCTGGCCATGTGTCCCATGCAGTCGAAAAAAGGTAGATCGAAGTAGGTTCTGAATTGCCATGAAAAGTCTAAATGAGCATAAAGAACCACATGTCATCTTGGTGTAATTTTAAAAGTGAGAGCCCAAGGTAAGACTCAAACTGAGCACACCATTATCTCCGTGTCTCATGGTGGTCCAAAAAGTCAAATGGTAATCGGACCCAAATAGCTAAGTATGAAAAGAAGGGTAGCCTAAGCCTCCACGTGTCTCAATCGCACAACCTTCAAGAATGGCCAAAGTGTGGTAGTCCCCAAATGAGTGCAAGCTTCCACATGTCCCAGGTCCAAAAAAAGAAGAAAGAACCATCCATTGAAAGTTCTAAAAGAGTGAGTGGAAAGCCACATGTCTCAAGTGTAATTTCAAAAGGTGCAGATCCCAAAGAAGGAACTCCGAACTAGTGCCAACCCTCCACGTGTCCAAGAGCCCAAAAGGTGAATTCGGCCCCAAAATCGAGTTAATTAGTATAAAGAGCCATGGAAGGTCTCCACATGTCATCTCGAATCGCAACAATTTTAAAGGAATCGACCAAAAAAGGGGTTCCCAAATGAGCGTAGCCTTCCACGTGGTCCCAAGTTCTAAAAAAGGCAAGCTTAAAGGGCCGAATCGACTAAATCCGCTTAAGAAAGAATAGACAAAGGAGGCCTCCATGTGTTCAACTCAAAGCAAACTTCAAAGGTAAAAACTGAGGATAGTCCCAAACATTTTTTTGAGCCTCCACGTGTCTCTTGTGTCAACATATGGCCCCATGGGAAAAAAGGGACTTAGCCAAAACACAAAGAAATAGAGAAAAGCCGTGGAAGGAGCCACATGTCTCTTCTAAGCGCAACTTCAAAAGAAAAATCCAAAAGTAGGTCCCCAAATGCGCCATTCACACGTGGCCATGTTTCAAGTCAAAGTGGGAAGGTAGGTCACTGGAGGAAGTTTGAATTTTTGGCTTTTGTTTTGAAAAATAAAGTATAAAAATAAGCCGCACCTCTACACGCCAGAGAAGCCATGTGTCAAGCCTAAATTACATGTGGGAAGGTGGGCCTTGGAAGGCGGGCCGACGAAAGCCTCTGGGAAGACTTTTGCCAAAGTGGAAAATCTGGGCTGGGGCCCGGAGATGACTTTTGGGAAATGTAAAGTTATAGGTGGGCAGGGATTTTTTTACATTTTTGCCACTTTCATAAAAGCACAATTTGCAAGTGGGCCGGCGAGCTCGAGGAGGTTTGAAAATTTTTTGCTGGGCAAAAAAATGGAATCACAGAAGGTTGCTGGTCATCAGGGGGATTTTGGGAAAAAGTGAATTTTGGCTTGTGGCTGCAGGGTTTTTGATTTTTCATTTTTCATGAAAAGTGCAGTTTGTATTTTTGGGCCTCATGGATCCACTTTGCAAAGATTACATTTTTCACCATTTTTGCACATTCTCGATGTAGAATCTTTAGATGGCCATATCTTTTGACTGGAAGCTCAGATTTGAGCAAGAGAAGAATTTTGGAAAGGTCTCAGACCTCCTCTACGCCATGGAAGCCTAAAATTTAATTTTGACAAGGTTAGGTGGGTGAAAAATAGGAAAACATCTTTCATGCCATTAATGAATGATTGATTGCTTCAACTACCTAGATCAGATTTGATTTGATCTACCTTTCTTCCTTCTTCAACATGCCAAATAGACATGGGGAACCAAAATTGATAGATTATAGGTAGATTTTAGGGGCATTGATGGTTGGTGGTTGAGCTTTAAGAAAGATTTCAAGTTTTCTTCTTTCTCTCTTTTTCATCATTGTCTATATATTGTAAACACTTCTCATTTGAGAAGGAGAGACATTTGGGATGTGGGGAAACTCTATCAAATTTGTTTCTCGACTCCATTTGAGCTGTAAGCCTTCTCCTATGCTTGCAAGTGTATTTATGCCTCTGAGCATCCATGTAATGGTTCAGTGCACCTCATAGAGCAATAAAATCATGTTTTTGTGGTGTTCTTCAACCCTTTCTCATGTTTTGTTGTTTCTATGCCTCTCCATTTCGTGTTTTTTTCCTATATGTGCATGTATTTCATGTTTGTAAGTGTAAGTGTAAGATGTCATGCTTCATGGAGTTTGATGGTGGATTTGGATCTGGGTCTGTGTCACTTCTTTCTGACCTCCCTCATCTCCTTTTCCCCTATTTCATCCTCCCTCAATAGAGTATCTCACCACTTCCTTTTCTGGTGTATCACCACTTAGTGTAGGCTCTCTTCTTTCACTCTCTCTCTCTCCCATCTCCTTGGAATGGTTAGATTAGGATAGATTAGTTTTTCTACACTAGAGTAGCTTGTGGCAGGTAGATTAGGAAGCAGGAACCAACCTTCTCTAGAGGTCCATCTCAAGTCTGCAAGTCCCACAACTTGAGAGATGGTCCAATGTTGTGCAATCACACCAAATGCCCCATTTTTAAACTCCTAGGCCATTCGGGGTGTTGTGATTTTTGCACTAACAATTTTGGCATGTAGGACCTAAGGTTATATTTTCTCATTTTCCAAGGTGTCTCATTAGCACCAAATCTTACCACTTCAGTTTTCAGTGGGATGGGTTTGAAGCACCTTACCACTTCATTTCATCAATTTGATGTGTTCTTGGTAAGATTCAACCTTTTGAGGCACATGCAAAGCACATCTGGGTGACTCCATCTGGTCAACAACCCATTCTCTAAGTTATAGACCTTTCCCATCCATTTCATCCATTATTCTTTCCATCTCTTTCCATCATTCTTTCTTCCATTCCATGAAGTTGTGCAATCATGACTTCATTTCCATCATGGAATTCACACTTGCAATAAAGTGCTAAAGATCCATCTCCAGGTGTACTTAAACACCTCTAATGTATTTCAACTGAAAATCAGCATTATGATAAGATCCAAAGACCATTATGCTTACCCATATGAGCAAGGGTGTCAAACAGTTTGGCCATGGAGCTTATCAAGAACAAGGATATACATACAATGGTACAATGAAACTAAATGGAGAATGTTGATTGTTATGGAGAAGATTCAAAAATGGAGGCACACATGGTACAATCAAGGGCCACAACTCATAGATGAAAGCATTCAAATTGGCTATAGGGCACCTTGTCCATGGGTCGGCCCTATGCCAAGACATTACAGCCCTCAGGAGAAGCTTGACTTCATGGTTGAAATGTTGCCTCAACTTGTGCAAGTGGATTGAGGATATTGAGGCATATGAGCAAAGTGTGAGACAACCTTGTCAATGGGTAAGTCAATCACCAGCTCCTTGTCCTTCATTTTCTCTTTCTCAAACTTTATCATTTCAGCATGGTCAAGAGTCAAGCCCCTCACTTGCTGCCCCAAGTGTTGATTTCCTTCTCCATCTCCTAATCTTCCATCTCATCTTAATTATTTCTACCTTTTCCCTTCCAAGCAGTCATCCCTCCAAACAAACAAGAAGTTCCACTTCCTCTCCACCAAAAACAATACAAAACTAGAAAAATGGTTTGAATCCCAACCTACCACTCCTCTTTCCCAAGTCCATGTTGGGAAGAGACTCAAGAATCTAGTCAAGGAGAACAACAAAAAAAGAGGAACCCAACAAAGAAGAAATGATAGAAAATATGAAGAGTTGGGCTGCACATATTTGGATTACAAAGATCCCCTTGATGGTTAAGCCAATAGAGGAGGTCAAGGTTGAAGAGCCTAGTGGTGGCTAAGGCTGAGTTTGTAGCAGAAGAAGAACAAGAACAAGAAGGAGAAGATCAACAATCTATTTTCTCTAAATGTAGTGTCCATAATGGCACTTTGTCTAAAGAGAATGTTGATCTAATCCAAGCTGCACAACTAGTTAAGATAGAGGAAGAACAATCAGCTCCAAGTCCCATTAAAGAGGAGCAACTGGAAGAGATCAAATCAGAGTTGAAGCCACTTGATGAAGAAAGCATTATTGAAGATTTTTTTCTTTCATTTGAAGGGCCTGATTTGATTGATGAATCCATGAGGAAGAAGAACAATCAGCTCCAAGTCTAGTTAAAGAGGAGCATATGGAGGTGACCAAGACAAGATTCGAGAGGCACCGAATCATGAACAAGAGATTATAGATCCTCTCCCATTCAACCTCTCCAAAATTCTTGATTTTTGGAAGAGTTTGAACTCACTAGCTTCATGTTTGAAGATGAAGCTTCATATGGTGAAAATAATGAAGATTTTAAGATCACCATGCAAGAGGGAGAGACCTTGCTACAACAGGACAATAAAGAGTTTGATTTCCTATCAGACTTAAAAGAATGTTTTGATAAGGAGGAGCTAGTTGAAATAATCTTTTCTCCCCATCATTCATCCTTCAACCACAAGAACTACTTGCCATGGAAGAGAACATGCAAGCACAACCTAGCATTTTGCAACATGCCTCTTGAATCAAAGTTGGAAGATTTTGATCTTCCAAAAGCCACACCTACTAAGGAAGGAAGAAGGAAAGAGGATGTCATCATCTCTCTCACACCATCCACCAGAAGGTCTAGCAAGAAGACTCCCATTTTTGGAGTTAAATTCAGAGCAAATGGGCACATTCAAAGGACCATACCATGCCCAATCATGTACTTGGCTTCATTGGAGCCAAGGAGAAGCCAAAACTAGTCATGCTTACTTCCGAGGCATGAGGATGAGCCTCAAAGTACCAAGGATCAAGCTCAATGCCTCTTCAATCCAAATGAAAGCAACTAAAAGAGGTATTTTTTTGTTTCTAGTTGACACCTTGATGATTTGGGTGGAGGACCAACTTAACGTCAATTTTTTCACTCATACAAACAGCCATATTCAAGTGTCAAATCATTTGCATGGCTGCCCCTTTTGAGAAAGGAAGCTACTTCTCCTACCAGGATAGCAGGATTTGTTTGAGTTTTTTCTCTGTTAGGTTAGTGTAGGAGTAGGAGTAGATTTTTCTTTAAAAAAGTGTTTTTTCACACTCTGCATGTTCCACTTGGAGCATGTATGATTTTTAGTTTTTGTGCATAGTGTGTGTTGTGGTGTTTTGTCAATGTGCGTGAGGTAGTCCATTAAGATGTCAGGAAGATTTGTGTTGTCGTAAACAATTTTCTATGCGTAACTTGAGATTTTCCATGATTTTCTCCAAAAAATCTAGTTGGAATATGCCCCTTGAGGGTTTTTATCCCAATTTTCCCGTGTTGGGGAAAATTGATCAAACATTCATGACTCCATGCCCAGGATGGATAATCAAGGGTCGGTCTCTTCATCTAGCAAGAAGATGTCCCACATTTAAAATCACCAAATTGGTTATCCCAATTTTTCGGGACTCTGTAAAATTGATCAAACATGAATAATGCAAGAAGGAAAAAAGGATCAGAGGAAAATGGGGAAACATTTCAAATTGAAATATGAGTTATGGGACTCTACAATGGAGGAGTCAAGGGTCAAGCAAAGGATCAAACAACGTCAAAGGAGGCTAGAGGCTCACAGTGAGCCAAGAAAATAAAAGGGAAAGAAGGCTTCAAAGTTTTGGACTTAGCCGCATAATGAGTCAATCGGCCAACAATAATGTCCTGGAAGTAAGCCTCCATGATAGAGTCACCATGTAATTCCAAAAGTGCACAAAAAATAGGTCTCCAAATGACAAGCCTCCATGCATCAAGTCAAAGACCCAACAAAAAAGAGGACCCAAACAAGCAAGTCCTAAATGAGCGTGAAGCCCTCCACGTGTCACCTAAGTCCAAAAAGGAGATAAGAGGAAAGGGCCATTAAAATCGTTAAGTATAAAAGGATCAGGTGGAAGGAGCCACATGTCTCATTGGCACAACCAAAGGTAAAAAAGAGGACTCAAATGAGTGTCAAGCTTCACCATGTGTCAGTAAAAAGTCTAGAAAAGGGACATGCCTAAATCAACTAATTAAAAGAGATGGGTGGAAGAACCATGTCTCAGCCCTGGGTGCAATTTTAAAAGTGAGATCCAAATTTTTTCCCCAAAATGAAGGCTCAAACTCCAGCGCCAACTCCTCCACATGTCCAAAAGTCAAAAGAAGAAGTCAAGATGGTATGGCCCAAATCACTAAGTATGAAGAGGGCTTAAAGAAGCTCTGCCATGTCATCAATGGTGCACCTTCAAGGGTCAAGGCCAAAGGTGGGTCCCAAATGAGCGTGGAGCTTCCACATGTCCTAAGTGCCCAAAAGAAGAAGTCAAAAGGGTCAGAATAGTTGAAAAGTCTCAAACAGGTAGAGCGTGAAGGTCCATGTGTCTCAATCAACGATGAATTTAAAAGATGTGGCCCAAAAGAACCAAACCAGCGCCAACCCACCATGTGGTCTAAAGTCCGAAATTTGAACTAGCCAGCTAAATAGAATAAGTATAAAGAAGAGCCATGGAAGGTCTCCACGTGTCTCATCAAGTAAATTCAAAGGTCGAACCCAAAGGTAGTTCCCAAATAAGCACTGGGCCATGTGGTAAGGTAATGAAAAATGGGTAGAACCAGCCATTGAATCGCTAAGTATAAAAGAACTAAGGAAGGTGCCATGTGTCCATTCACAATCTTCAAAGGTTAAAATTTAGGATGGTCCCAAAAAGCGTTGAGCCTCCACATGTCTAGGTCGACATATGGCCCCGCCAAACAAAAGGGACTTAGCCAAAACACAAAGAAATAGAGAAAAGCCATGGAAGGAGCCACGTGTCTCTTTGGAAAAACTTCAAAAGCAAAATCCAAAAGTAGGTCCCCAAAACATGCACTACTCTCTACAAGTGGCCATGTTTCATGTCAAAGAAGGGAAGGTGCCTCAAGTCACCTTGAGGCAGATTTTTGAATTTTTTTGTCTTTTTTTTCGAAAAGGCGTAAAGTATAAAAATAAGCACACACCTCCATGCCACCCAGAGAAGCCATTTGTCAAGCAAATGTAAATTACATGGAAGGCGGGTCTGGGGAAGATTTTTTTAAAATTGCAGGCCCGACGGGCTCTGGGAAGACTTTTGCCAAAGTGAAAAAAACGGGCCGGTGGGCACGAGATAGGATTTTGGGAAATGAAAGAGTTGTTTGTGTCGGGAGTTTTTTTCAGGATTTTTAGACAATTTAAAATGCAATTTTGAGTCTGTAAATGCGAGCCAGGGAAATTTCCAAATGGAAAAAGAATTTTTTTCAACATATGGAAAATGAGAAGGTTTTTTGATTTTTAGGGTTTTTTGACAAAAGTGTTTGTATTTTTGGGCCCGTGGATCCGCTTTGCAAAGATTACGTTTTCACCATTTTGCACAGATCTCGATGCGCAAATCTTAGGACAAACCATATCTTTTGACTGGAAGCTCAGATTTGAGCAAGAGAAGACTTTTTGGAAAGGTCTCGACCTCCTCTACACCATGGAAGCATAAAAATTATTTTTTATAGTAGGTTAGGTGGGTGAAAATTAGGAAAACATATTTCATGCCATTAATGTAGGATCTGATTATTCAACTACCAGATCAGATTTGATTTGATCCACCTTTCTTCCTTCTTCAACATGCCAAACAGACATGAGGGAACCAAAATTGACGATCAGAGGTGGATTTATGTGGTGCATCGATGGTTGGTGGTTGAGGTTTTAAGAGCAGAGTATGAGTTTTCTTTCTTTTCTCTCTCGTTTTCAAATCTATATATTGTAAACACTTCTCATTTGAGAAGGGAGAGACATTCTAAGGATGTGGGAAACTCATCAAATTTATTTCCTGACTCCATTTGAGCTGTAAGCCTTCTCCTATGCCTAACAAGTGTATTTGTGCCTCTGAGCATCCATGTAATGGTCCATACACCTCATAGAGCAATAAAATCATGTTTTTGTGGTGTTCTTTCAACCCTTCTCATGTTTTTTTGTTAAAAATTCTAGTAAAGATTGAGAAAGACCTATAAAATAGCAATACGCAACTTGAACCACACAAC